>JANRFK010006688.1:6109995-6132531 GCA_030068395.1 Apalone spinifera | reverse complement strand
TTAATGTCACACACATTGGGTTAATGCAATTGCAGGATAGTTGCATGAGAGGGGGGTTTAGTTAGTCAGGGAATTTATTTTGGGGACCCCCTACTCCCTGAACTGTGTCCTCAAGCCAGGGAGTAAGGGTTTAGGGATTTTATAACCTGCTGCATATTAAACCTGTGGAGGGATTTACCACCTTCTCCCACTTGTGAGTCCTTTGGGCTGTACTGAACCCAGTCAGCCACATTGCTGCACCACAGCAGAGAGGAATTTTGTAGTCAGAGGTCATCAAGGGCCCAACAAAGTATGCGTACCAATGAGACCCTCATCTTACATTTGCTACATCAAGTCACGTGACTGGGGAAAATCACACGTATTAGCAGCGTGGGCACCGGTGAACCTAACAATAGCGTTTTACCCGGTTATGTTATATTTGTCTCCTGTTTAATACAGTATAATTATAGTGTTGAATGTACTGTATGTGTTTGTGTTATTTTCTGAAACTCTCCAACTATCTGGCAAGTAAGTGGGAATTACCCTGTGGTTAGAATTTTCCTCCCAAACTGCCCTGGTGACCCTGCCAGGAAGGAGTGAGGGGGGTGGAGGCACCGCCAAATATTCATAGGAAAAAATAAAAAAGATACACCCTGCTGAGTGGGTGGCGGGATCCAGAAGAACCCAGACCTGTCCATCAAAACCTGTAAGAAGATTGGCATTAAAGAAGGTAACCAGGTGGAGAGGGGGCGTTACAATCTCAAAAAATCCACCAGCACAGATCAGCAAATCACCTGAGAAAATATACCAAAGTGTATAAGCCAAGCCCCATCCATGCTTTTTAGCAAAGTGCAGGAACATTTTAAGATATAAACTGCTGAGTCCTTTATTAGTGTAAGACATCCTATGCTGGCTTCTGACTGCTCTTGATTTGTTAGTCTGGTTTTAGCAGACTTAGTGCAACACACACTGATTGCTTAGCACACAGACTAGTGAGGGAAACAGACATGCAAGCAAGGTGGCAAGCCAGGCTAATGCTGTGTAGTAGTGCAAACACTGAGGAACAGGTTGTCCTGGGATAGGAGAGAGAACCAAAATGAAGGAAGTGTGGATGGGGAAGGAGAACCAAATTGAAGGAGAATGGTGCTGGGGAAGAGCGGGCAATTCTCAGTTCAAAACTGTGTGTTTCCTTTTAAGGAGCAATTAGTCTGACAGAGACCTTCCCTGTGTGATATCTCCTCTATATTGTCTATCAAAGATGTACACAGTTCACTTAGCCTTAGCATATGTGGGAGTGGTACTCACCTTCCATTTATGGGCACATTTTCTCTGTGAGAGAGTGAGGGATTGAGTGTATAAGCCATGAATCAGAGCACCCTGGGACTCAGTGCTGAAAAGCGTCTGACTCCAAAAGCAGAATTAGGAATAGGATTCATGGGAGCCAAGGCATGAACGTCCTGTGACAGCTTCTTGTCCAAAACCACAGAAATTATTTTTTGGGCCTGAAAAGGGAACTAAAGTAAAAAAAATAAAAATGAGGCTCTTATCAGGTTACTGATGCACACATCATCCAGTCATAGCCAGCCTCTTTCACCCTAAAGCAGCCGTACATAAAGGCCTGAAAAAAAATTAGAGCTGAGAAAGAGAAAGCTTTCAGAATGGGTTTAGTAATCACGCAACGGTGTGATGTAATTACTTTAACATCCCCAACTCAACCGCACTGTAAACTACTCAGCTCTTTACCTGGCTTTTCTCGCATGTTTACAAATCACTAGTGCGTGTTTGCTGAGGTAAATTTTGCATTCTAGTATTCCCAGCTTGAATTTCCTAGCTAAAAAGCAAAGCATCAACTTTAGAGTGGGGTAACTGGATACAAAGCAATGACCCTTTCTGAACCACTGGAAAAGACCTTCCTCTCGTAGTGAACCAAAGTGAACAGAACATGCAAAACAGAAATCTCCCTCTCTAAATTTGTACCCTTCAGGCCACAATGAACCTCACTGACAAGAGGCAAATCCTAATAAAAATATGTTGCTAACAATACAAAAGTTCATAAGATGGGAAATTCAGTATGCTTCCACCCTTCCATACAGCCAACAGCTGTATCCCCTACTACAGCACCCTCTGGCTTGAAGTGGTTTCCAATATGTACAGGGTTTTCAGATTGGTTCAATGGCTCTCAATACCCCAAATATATAAATTGGTCCAGAACCATTGCCATCTACACACTTATGCATACTGGCTACAGATCCACTGTATCTGCCCTATGCACAATCTACACACTGACCTTCAAATCACTACTCCAACCAGTGCACACTGTGATACGCATTACATCCTTTACTGCAATCTAACGCAGATTATTTCCCTCCCACAAAGATCCTGGATTTTACTCTTCTCAAAGGGTCCCAGAGAGTACATCCTTACACTTCCTCCAATCCAGTTGGAGTGAGAAACCCCCTGTGTTGTGGTCACACTTAGGGTATGTCTACACAGCTGTGTTATTTCAGAATAACTGATGTTATTCTGAAATAACAAAGAGCACGTCTACACAGCAAGCCATTATTTTGAAATAATGTCAAGATGGAGGACTCTGACTTCTGTAACTCTCATTTTACAAAGAGTAGGGGAAGTCGAAGGAAGAATGGCACTGTGTAGACAGTGCCAAAAGGTGAATTAAGCTATTTCGACATCAGCTATGCAATTGACATAGCTGAAGTTGTGTAGTTTAATTCGACTTTTGCTCTGCTATGTAGACGTGCCCTTAAATTTCATTTCATATGTAGAGATAGTGCTGATTCAAGCAGTATCACCTACTTTGGGGAATAAGGGCTCTTAAATCTTTCAAAATGGAAATAAGCTTTAAGCAAGTTGTATGTTTTAACCCTACATGCAGGCTAAAGCTCTCAGTGTGTTTACCTTTGACATACTCTGAGACCTCATGCTTCAGACACATGCTCAATACACATTTAGTCTGCTCATTCTGCACACATAATATCAAAGATACTGTCACAGACTGAAACTTTCTTTCCCTAGAGAGGGGAACTTGCACAGTTTTACCACAGTAATGTGTAGCTAAGTATATGTAAAGATTATAGAAATGCTTTGTGCCTATCTGCACAGTGGGTTTCATCCCACAATAGTGTAGGATGCTGGGCAGGTTACTAAATCCATAGTTAAGTACCACTTAGGTTTTTTCCCCCCAGAAAGAATTTCAGATTCAGTGTCTATCAAGTGTCACAGACTTGTCTATATCAGTGTTTCTCAACCTTTTTTTATAAAATACCCCTTTTTAAATATATATAGTACCCCCAGTACCTACAGTTTTCAGACACACAAAATGTTTTTCTACCATTGCAACACATTTGTTTGAACAATTTAATCGTAGCTGGCGGGCGATTAAATTTTTGGGTGTAAAAAGGTACAAAAATAATAAAGTACTATAAAACTTAAAACAAAAATTCAGTTTTCTCCAAATTTCAGTTGTGTTGATGTACCCCCCAGACTTCTCTCGAGTACCCCTAAGGGTACTCGTACCATTGGTTGAGAAACAGTGGTCTATACTATTTCACGCTACAAATGCAACCAACCCTTTTCAGTAAGAGATAAATAAATCTGTCAAATGTTTTTTTTATTTATTGAAACCAAGCAAGTCCTTTTAATTACAGTTTTGAAACAGTATCACAGAGACTCACTTATCCAATGTGAAAATGTCGTTTGAGGCAAACTCACTTACCTGAGATACAAAACCCATGAAAAGTGCTAACACCACAACTGCCAATGACCCTGAAATTACAGCTGCATTCCACTACACATATGTAACCACCTATGAATTTACTCTATCAAGGATTCAATCATTTGGCATTGCCAATTTAATTTTCAGTAATGTTGTAACATTCATATTCAGAATAGATTCATTTAAATGAAACATGGCCTTAACCTACTAGGTGCCCAGCACCAATTACAAAGTGCAGGAAGCAATGACCAAAATAGCAGCTGAAATTGCTCTGCACCCAGATTTATGTAACACCATTGCTTTACTCTCTTGTACTCTTCATTACCAACAAAATTTGGGATTTATGCAGCTAATCGCAGTTCAATTATTTTCATCAAACCATTCATAGTGCTTTAATTACTTCTCTGGTTCTCTCACATTAGTCACTTGAATGATAGCACTTGTTTCTTTTGGCCTTTTATAGTTACTTCTGTATTGACATAGAAGTTCATTGTTCATTTCTGCATCATTTGATGTCTACTCCTAACTATTACACACTGCCTGTCACTTTTCATATTTACAATGAATTCCACCTGCCATTAAAAGTGATTCAAACTTCATGCAAAAAATGGTGAAATGACCCAAAGTTTGGTGTGTGTGATACTTTGCACTGCAAATCTGAATTCCTGTCAGGGCACGTCTACAGTTACTGGAAGATTGAAGCTCCGGAGGTCGATTTTTTGGCGTTCAATTTAGCGGGTACAGTATAGACCCATACATTGAACGTTGAGGGCAACTCCCATCGGCATCCAGTACTCCTCCTTTTGTGAGGAGTAAGGGGAGCCAACGGGAGCATTTGCTCCCATGAGCCTCCTGCAGTGTGGAAGCTGCCAAGTCTCGGCTTAAGGTAAACCGACTCTAGCTAAGGATTTTACATAGCTGGAGTTGCATACCTTGAGCCGACCTTCCTGTTCTGGTGTAGACCTGGCCTCACAGTGTTCAAATCTGTGAAATGCAGAGGGAATTTAAATAACGATTCAGTCACGAGGGCAGATGGTTGTTTAAGTTGCTGAATGTTCATCCTGCTGTTAACAGCTTGCACATTTATATTATAGAACAAGACGCAGCAAGGCACTTGGAGAAGGAACATAAGGTGTTAACAACCGCTACAAAATATTTCCTTAAGGTATGTTTCCTCCATTTCACATCAACATAAATTCTGACAACAGGAAAGCAATAATAATCCATGTTGTCATTTATGTTTAAAGGCTGCATTTAATTTACAAATAATACAAGCCTAAATTTCAACACCAATATTTTCATAGTCAGCATTTAAATGACAATTTGATCTGCCCTTTTAAGTACAGGCATCTCTTGTTAGTTTCCCAGTGATGATTTACTTCATTCATTTCTATTGAGATATGTTAAAAGACATATTCCGTTTAAATAAGCACATACTCTGCAGAAACATTTCTCCTTTATAGAGTATTTACAGCACATCTGCATCTCCTTAAGTGAAATAATTTATTCATTAGAAGGGCAGTCTTCAATTTTCACACTAACATGTCGATCCATCTGTATTGCACCATAGCCCAAAGTGTGTGTGTCCCAAGATCCCCATTTCTGATTGAGGCCCTCCAACATACTCATATTTTGGCCAAGAGCACAAATTGTCAGCCTGACACCTAGGCCTCCCATGTTCTCACATGTACAATAACGTTTCAGTACAATCTATTCTGCCTCCTTGTTGGCATAAGTAACACCCCTGAGTCTCAGCTAATGCAGTCTCAAGTGCCATGTAATTTTACAAAACTTTCAGATAAGTGCCAGATTTTGTATTTTGATACAAGTTAACACTGTCCTGTGGAAACAGGGGATTCCTTAGAGCAATTATGGCCCATATCAAACAAACAGAGTGTAAGTAGATATAAATACAGTATTGCAAAATATTTTATAGACCTTTCAAATAAATATTATCCCTGTTTTGATTAGCCTAAAAGCCTCCAAGCTAAGGAGAACTGAATCTCCTCTTGGCATGATTGGTGAAAATGAATATGACAAGTGCATTCCTTACCAATCCCTAACTCTTGTTCTCAGAATACATTGCCTCTAGAGAGACGCTCTGCAAGGGTCTCATTATGTAGCCATGCCAGCTTTGAATAGTTATGGGTCAAACACAATTACCTTGACCCTTACATAGCATAGGCAAAGGGTATGAATACCTTGCCCCTTGATTCCTCTCAAGTTCTCCTGAGTGCTGGTTAGGGCTTGGCTCCAAACTTAAGCTAAGGAAGAAAGGTCGCAGGGAGATCATTTTAAGGCAAAACATTTAGAGAAAGAGTTATTGTTGCTTGGTAACCCATTTTCCTCTTTTTAATGATAGGCTATGTCTAGACTCCGCTCTATTTTCGAAAGAGGATATGCAAATTCTGCAGGAATTTACATATCTTCTTCCAATCTCACTTTCAAAAGCAGAGCTTTTGAAAATGAAAGTAGTCTGGATGTGTTTTTTTCAGAAAAAATACCTTTAAAAAAAAAAAAAAGCTCTTCCTTAAAAAATGAGGCTTATGTAGTTTTTTCGAAAAAGGGTTTTTTCCCCCGAAAAATCTGAGTCCAGACTACTTTCATTTTTGAAAGCTCTGCTTTCAAAAGTGAGATTGGGAGAAGATATCCTCTTTAAATATCTAAAAATATCCTCCCGTGGAATTTGCACATCCTCTTTCAAAAATAGAACGTATTTTAGACCTACCCATAATGTCTTCACAGCCCCACTTTACAAGAGTAGCTGGCAGTGACCTATCAGAAGAGTCAATAGGCTGCCTTCCTAATTCAGGAGCCAGCTCCATCCCTGGGGCAACTTGTGTTGGCTGCCAGGCCGCTACCTGAGTGGGGTGAGTGGGGGATGGGGGTACTTGAGTTCACCATCCTGTGCTCTACAACCCACCCTACCTCCCTACCTTCAGGGCATCCCTTATCCTGCATTCCTAATGCCAGAGCCTACTCCATCCCTGGGGAAACTGGTGTTGGCTGTCTGGCTGCTCCCAGGGAGGGCTATATGTCAGGCATTCTCAATCTCCTTTTTTAGCCATGCACTCCCATCCTCCCAACATGTTATAAAAACTCTACAGCTCACTTATCCCAAGACAAGTGATTTTCTGCATATAACATCCAGAACTGGCATTAGGAGGGTAGCAATCTGGGTAGTTGCCCGGGGGCCTATGCCACAGGGGCCCCTGAGGAACTCTTACAGCCTTAGATGCTGGGGCTCAGGGCCCCAAGCTTCAGCCCCATTAGTGGGGCTTTGGTTTTCTGCCCTGGGCCCCAGCGAGTCTAAATCTGGCTCTGCTTGCTATCCCTCCTTAAACCTGCTCACAATGCCTCCAGTGGTGTCAGACCCCTTACTCAGAACCACAGCTACATGAAGTATTTTAGATATACTTAATGGTTTCTTTTCTTGTGAAGAGTTGTGATTTGTGACTGACTTGATAAGTACATGTTAAATCTTATAAATAAAAGCACACAAGTTCTTTGAGGGATTTCTCAAAGGCCCATTCTACAGACAGCACACTACATCAAATGTGTGCGCAAGGGAAGTGGAAACCACTTGATGAGACCACATCACCCCAGCACCTTCACATTGGTAGTTTAAATAATCAATGGCAGAGCAGTAGTAGAATATGTGTATTGAGGCTCCTTCATATCTATCAGCTTCCACAATGGAGAACAAAGTCCAGTTCAAAATTAGATTTAACTACTTCAATATTTTACTAAAACCTGCTTTTTGGATGAGCCAATAAAAATATCTACCTATGGTTCAAGTTTTCTGGAGCAGCATCATGTCTTCTTTTGGAAAATAAAGAGACCGAAATACATTTAGTCACTCTGCAAAGATTTTAGAAGTGAGATAATCAACAAATCTTTCAGCCTCTTTGCAGGTAATCCAATGGTTACCAATTGTTCTCAACATTCTAATGGCTGATATGCTGTGACTATAATCATAGTCCTGCAGTTCCCAAACATACACTACAAAAATAAAGAAAATCTATAGAAAAACACTTTTTTATATTCTTTGTAAATATAGTTAGCCAAAGGAACACAACATATTCACACTCCTGCTTCCACTGAGTTTAAAAGCAAAAATCTCAATGATATAACAGGGAGTAAGAGCAAGCTCAAAATTAGACATGGAAAAAACAATACACTGTTTAATTACAACTTGTTTACTAAAACCCAGAACAGATTTCAAAGAAAATCAACTGCATGGAGACTTTGAAAGAATGTTAAGAAGTACTGCTGGGTGGGAAATGGTTTCCCCGTCTGTCAGGGCTGATCCCCAGTCTGGCACTCCGAGTGCAGAAGGTGAGGGCCTACAAAGACTTTAAATTTACCTTGCTGCTACAGGCACTGGTTACAAAAACTTCCCCCAAAATCACAAATGTACAGATTTTGGGTTGGGGGGTAGGTCACTGCTACCATCAAGTGATTTTTTATCCCTAAAACGGGAGCGAACACTTGAATTTCCCCATGGGTACCCCAAGCTCTTCTGCCACAAGAGAGCTTGAAAAGAGAAAAGAGGCAAACAAGCTTCAGTCTCTGGTAACTGACCTCTTAGTCTGAGGTATGCAGACACAGACAGACAGACAAACCTTCCAGGACACAAGAATCAAATAATTACCTTAAAAAAGTGATTTTTATTACAAAACAAAAGATATACTTGATAAAGTGTACTTGGTTTCTAGGAGTTACAGAGCAACTAAGAAAAACAAATTAAAACAGAGAGAATCTCTGGGAACAATGCTTAGATGGTGAATGGTTTGAGGAGGCATAGATTCACACAGAGCAGTTCAAACCAAACCACCAAATAAAGAAAATACCCTGATCGTGACTATATTCACTTTTCCCCTTTACTTACTTCTAATCTTTTCTTGATTCAGTCCACTTCCATGCTCCAGACTCCTTGGAGGCATGGCAGTCCTGCCTGAGTTTAAATCATTCTGTCTCTCTCAACTCCTGATTTAGCTCTTCCACACAAAGAAAGCATGCAAGGTATCTATATCCAATTCAAATTTCAACCCTCTATCTTGACTGGTTCTCCTGGCACACTGGCAAACACCCCTGTTAGCTACCTGAGTTGAACCCCTTAGTCATCAGGTACTGGTCAGCACTCCTCCTATCCATCACACCATCCCATGCATAAATTTTAAGTTCAATTTTTTTTTCACATTATGCATCAGGAAGAAGTTGAGACCTTTCCAATTTAATTTTCTTAATGAAAAACCAGAGAAAGAAAGTAACCCACCTCAGACTAGCCAATATTCTCAGTAGTAAATGCATTCAGAAGGCTACTGACCTCTCTGGAAATAGGTCTCTCAATGGATGGGGATTCCATCAGCTCCCTGAGTAACCCATTCCAGTGCTTCATCAACCTCCTAGTGAAATAGTTTTCCTAATATCCAACTGCAACCTGAGATCATTGCTCCTAAGATCATTAGAGGAAGAGGTGGTTAGACCAAGGAGCATCCAAATCCATGAGGAATTCCTTGAGCGTATTCATGTGGAGACCTCTGAAGCTGAGGAAGCTATACCATTACAAAAGACTGCTGACACTTCACTGATGGAGGAGGAGATGGCTCTGACTCCAGGGGGACACTGGTAGCTGGTTACTTCTGGCACTAAGCAGCAATGTTCCCTCTAAGCTACATGGCAATACAGCTTCACAGGTGATTAATCAGCTCTGCCCAGTCAGGCAGGGCTGATTAATCAACTGTGAAGGTGGGCTGCCACACATCTTAGCGGGAACACTGGCAGGCAGTACTTCACCCCTGCTCCCAACCCTCCCACCGTGACTCTGGAGAACCGTTGTGCTGTTCTGGATACTGGAGATAAGGAATCACCCCCTAAAGCAGAAGAGGTGAACCCTTCTACTCCTAAGACTGGGAGGTCTGCAGTCACCACTGTGAGGAGGAAACACGAGATAGTGGTGGTTCGAGACTCTTCTGTCACCCTGACATGTCAACTCTCGAGGTATGCTGCCTGCCAGGGGCCTGTATCCAAGACTTTACGGAGGCGCTGCTAGGATTATCTGGCCTTCTGACTACTACCCCATGATAGTCATCCGTGTAGGCATTAATGGTACTGCAAGGTGTGACCCTGAGTAGATCAAGAGTGACTACAGAGCTCTGGGAGTACGGGTGAGGGAGTCTGGAGCACAGGTGGTATTCTCTTCAGTCCTTCCTGTGAAAGGTAAGGGTCCAGACAGACAGGTGCATCCTGGAGGTGAATGCCTGGCTGCAAAGATGGTGTCGCCAGGAGGGCTTTGGCTTCCTTGACCACAGGATGCTGTTTCAAGAAAATGGATTGCTAAGCAGGGATGGGGTTCACCTTTCAAGGAAGGAGAAGAGAGTATTTGGACACAGATTGGCTAGCCTATGAGAAGGGCTTTAAACTAAGTTCAACAGGGGCAGGTGACCAAAGCCCACAGGTTAAGTGAAAAACATGGAGACCTGGTAGATGGCTCAGAAATAGGAGGGGTCATGGGTTATAATAGTAGAGATAAAGGCAGAACTGGGGGACAAAATCAAATCAGTATCTTAGATGCCTATATACAGATGCAAGAAGTATGGGGAATAAGCAGGAAGAACTTGAAGTGCTAATAAATATATACAACTATGACTAGTTGGTATCACAGAGTCTTGATGGGATAATACTCATGATTGGAATATTGGTATAGAAGAGTATAGATTGCTCAGGAAGGACAGGCATGGAAAAAAGGGAGGAGGTATAGCCTTATATAATAAAATTGTATACACTTGGACTGAGGTGGAGATGGACATACAAGACATCTCCCTTGTTGAGTGACTCTGAGTTATGTTAAAAGGGGTAAAAAACAAGAGGGATATCATGATAGAGGTCTACTACAGACCACCTACCCAGGTAGAAGAGGTAGATGAAGCTTTTTTTAAACAACTAACAAAATCATCAGAAAGAGGCAGCAAGGTGGGGGGAAGAGGATGGAGTGCTGGGTGGAACCAGCTTAAAAGCTGGTTCCCCCCGGTTCCAGCTCCGTGGGAGGCGGCAGGGGCATAGCGGCACCATTCCAACTTTGAATGTACAAGAGACTCCACTGGGGCTCTTGTACATTTCAAAGTGGAAGCGCTGCATGGAGCCTGGGGCCAGTGGGGGACTAGCCCTGGGCTTATTGACTAATCAAATTGTTGATGGAAATCCCATTGACTATTCGATTACTTAATTAATCGAAATTTACATCCCTAGTTTGCTGCTGTGGGGTGAAGACTAATGTATATACTGAAGAGCATTCTATCCTATTCCCCCAATGAAAATATTAAATCCCCGGCCTTTGTAATTTGTCATGCTATTTATTCAGGCTTCCATCTTACACTGTATTTTCCATAGAACAATTGGATTATCTTTTCTCAATATACCTTATCCACCAGTTGTGTTAGAAGATTCTTCAGTGGAAAGATGCAATAATTCTTCACTGAAGTCTGTTAGGAAGATTGCACAATGGGGCTCATAGCTTGTTCTTCCCTCATTTGAGATCACCCTGCCATGCAGCTAAACTTAGTCCAAGAAAGACTTTATATTAACTATAGCAAGCTAAATAGCTTCTCAAAATCTACAGACATAGATACTTTGCTTCTTATATATGCATTTGAAGAAACCTATAACCTGACCTAATTCCCCTTTAGCCCCAATTCTAAAAACAAGACACTACCTTGAGGAGTCGGAATGACACTTAGGAGTTTGCAAATTGTTAGAAAGAAGATAAGTTCTTCATGCTTTTATGAAACATAAAATCAAGTGCAAAGCCTGGGGTGGACAGGGTTAAGGTCACAAAAATCACCTCGGACTAAGAAATACTAAGGGAATTTGAGATGACAGAATGTTCCAGGGGTTAAAACAACAACTAAATACATATAACTTACTCGATAGACAAGTCACTTAACCTCACAGTGTTTTATTCTTCCATCTGTAAAGTATGTCCACCCTTGTAACTTGCTTTGAGAATCTCTTTACACATATAGAGTGTTAGTATCATTGCACATTAACCAATTATTGCAGTTAAATTATTTCTGGGCAATAGTGGACAAAAAGATCTAAACATGTACTTTAAATTTTAGAATGCTTTATTTTAGATAGAACACAGTAAAGAGAAGTTAGCACTGCATCTTCCCATATGATAGTTTCATAGGAAAAATATTAACATTGAAATCTGATGACCAGGAATTGTATACTTAATCATTTTTAATTTCAACTCTATCAAATATTTTGGCAGTAGATTGGGTTTTTACAACTACAGTAGAACCCCTATTATCCGACCTAAATGGGACCGACATATCTTACATGTACACCGTAAAATTTCATAGGCCTGAATTATGTATTGTGATCTACGCTATATTTAATATTTGTATCCTTAGTTCATATGCTCATATATATTATCGAAAAGTAACACGATGTGCTTTAAAGGAGAAGTTATGTCTATGGTCTAGAAATCAGTATTAACCCTACAATAATAAACCTCTTTGCACATCCAAGAAGGTTTATTGTATATAAGTCCAGCTAATCAGCCATAATTCTCAGTCCAGCTCAAATCTGGAGAAATTCCAAATCTCACAAGGAAGACTAGTCTCAAAAGGTGTTTGAGATTTAGCCAATACACAACTCCAAGCGAATGTGCCTCACGCTATTGGAGGGGAAGTCTCATCAGCAATTCTTCCCGGAACCTAGCTACATTATCATTTTCTTGAGGATGATCCCTTTCTCACACACACACACACACACACACACACACACACACACACACACACACACACACACACACACACACACACAAATTAACCGAGACTCACCACATGAAGAACCCTTATCTAAATCCCAAATAAGTGAAAACATCTCCCCACTGAAGGTGTATACAAGACAGACTTGTTGAGAGACTCTGGCTTATGACAGCAGGGCTTAACTCAAAATAAGGTACGCAAATTGAGCTACGTCAATTGGTTGCTTATTTCGAAATTGGGAGCGTCTGTACAGCACTTATTTTGAAGTAGAGCACTCTCCCTCCCACTTTCCTTCCTCCATGTACAATGAGGGCTGCAGGAGTTGGAGTAAGAAGTCTTCCAGCTTGACAGTATTTCAACATTTTTTCAAAATAACTGCCTGCTGCATAGACACAGACTGAGTTAGTTAGAAATAACTATCCTTATTTCGAAATAACACTGCTGTGTAGATGTACCCCCAGACTGCCACTAAAGAACACCCTTATTGCTTACCCAATTGCAATATCTCTGTCCCTCACCCAAACATTTACACAAGTTACTCAACTTTTCCTAGGGTCCTCACAATGATTATTTCACAGATAGTCCCACAAAAGCAGTGCTGGCTTCACTTTTGAGATCAGCGTCTCACAAAGATATAATAGGACAATAAAGGGATTCCCAGAGCCATCTATGTCTCACAGTATGACATGCTCGTAAGTTATCCTGTGGCACAGTTTGCCCTTTTGTAAATGAGGAAATTGACACCTGACTTTGTCAAGTTCTTTCAATTCCACGGATGTCAAGTGCTCCCTAAACGCTAAGTATTATCATTCAATTGTTTTTAACCTATGACTTGCAGACAAGAACATAGGCAGGTCTCTAGTACTCCATTTATAAAAGGGCTGTTTAATTTCTATGAAAGTAAAAAATGAGAGGAAGTCTTTGGCTGGAAGCTGGAATGTAGATGATCATGCTGTGCTAAAGGATTTAAAAGTAATTATTTAGTTATGATCATTATTAGCTGCTTTTAATCACAATAATGAACTAATACACTAGCATTTATACGGGGGAAAGTCAATGGAAATCTATTAAAAAGCTAATTAAAAGGCAGTCTTTAAGAAGAATCATGGCTTATTTATCTCTCTATTAGGTAATATAAACTAGTGGATTGTGCAGCTTGGAAAATTTCCACCAATAGAGCTGGTGAGCGCTATTCCCCTTGCAGCTGTAAAACTACAATAAATCCTCCTTTAGGGGAACTTTCTATTTCAAGGAGAGAGGGGAAGGCTTTGCTATTTCCTTTGTGAGTAGAATGAAAAGGTAGAGACACTGTTCAGCACGTTAAATCATGGCTAGCATATACACACACTCACTGTGTCTATACTGGCAGAATCATGACCAAGGATTCACAACCAGGAGAAACTGTCAAAGCTGTAGTGTAGACAGAGTCCAGAGTTTACACGGCTACATTGTGTGGGAAAGGACTTTCAATTAAATTTTAAATCAGAAAGGTTGCTCAGGTCCACTGCAGGAGAGGATTAGAAGAGGGGGAAAGAAAATCATCCTGTAATACCCATATTGTGGTGCTCAAGACAGTCATCGAGGAATGTAGGAGACACAGGTTCAAATCCCTACATCAAATGGGGCAAAAAAGAGTCTCAAGCTTGGGTCTCCCAAATACCAAGTTTGTGCCCTGGCTATTGGGCAGCAAGTATCTCCATCTTGGTCCTTAGAAACCTTCCCAACATAACTTTTGTCAAAACTTACCCCCCAAAAGTTTTGATTTGGAAGAATCATCTTTTTTTGAACAAAGAACGTTTTTGTCAAAACATTCACAAACTGTTCTAACCTTCCTACTTAGCATTCTTCCGTTAGCCCATATAGCCCATGCAAACACTTCATTAGGCATGCAGTGGATTTCAAACGAGCAATCAAGGCAGTGGTTTCAGGATTTAAATAATAACCATATTAACTGTACAAATTTTGTACGCGACATGATAGACTTTACGTTTGCTAGAACATTCAAATAGAGAAACAGAAACAAATAGCTGGAGCTAAATTAACTTGTTACTTTGAGCAAAAATGGAAGGAAAATGGTGCCTCGAAGGGAAACAAATGCTGATTAAAGCAAATAGTAGAGCACTGTGATGAATGACTATGCTGCTCTTGAAATGCACATGAAAAGAGGATATTGTTCTCACCTGTAGACCTTTTCCTTTAGTCAAGGTCCCTAATGAATCCAAGTCCCTGTAGTTCAGCTCTTTACTTCGTTTCCTTCCAGACTCCACTTTAATATTACTCTTCCCAGTATTTCGAGATCAGAACTTAGTCGCACTGTTGATTCAAATATTTATTAAGCAAACGAGCAAAGCACATGCTGGAAATATAAGGGATTTAATCTCTTTTACATATATTATCTTTTTTTTAACTTTTATTTGGGAACTATTTATCATTTTCTACAGATTTTGTTTAAATGAAGGTTAACATAGCAGGGCCATCTGAAGGAAGTGACTACACTCCATAAACACAAACATATGTTCACTGAAAGAATGCATTTAAATGCTCTACTGCAATTACAACCATAATTGTGGGGAAAGTCGGTTTAATATATTATCGCTAATGCAAAAATGCAGTTTCAAGGCATAGAAAAACACTTGACATTTCTTTAAAGCATATTTAACCAATACATCTTTTCCTAAAGCAGTGAATGTCACAGCGTCCCACTGGGAATATCATGCCACATTGGTCTTCTGAACTTCACAAATAAGCAGCTGTGTAAGCAAGGTCTTACCACAAAGGTGTTTAACCACACCCTAGATTAAAAATATGTGAAGTAAAACATCCACTGCAGCATATATGTGATTTAAATAAACACCCTGTAGAATGCATTTTCCTACTTTGCCATCAGTGAAAAACACTCAAGCTTGATTCCAAAATTGACACAACACATTGCATCACTACATCCTCACACTGCCACTCAACCACCAAGCATCCAAAATATACAAGACACAAACCTCCAAGGAAAGCCTCAGACACCACAGGTAAACAGGCAAGGCAAAGTTACATGTACTGCTTTATTCATGATAAAGTCTATTGCAGTGAGCAAAGACAAACTCTCTTGACTCCCAGTCCAATGCTTATCACAGTTGAACCTCTCTAATCCAGGATTCCCTAGTCTGGCGACACCCCAGGCCAAGCATCATTGGCATCCCTGTGGTTGTGCAGGCCTGGAGCGTTCAAAGGCAAAAAATGGTGGGCTGAAGTCAAGAGTGTTATTGGATATGGGAAGAATGGAGCCAAGAAATCCAGGAGTAGAGCCCCTGCTCCCTGGCGTGCCTGCAGGCCAGAGCAGCAGAGCCTGCTGAGCAGAGGAAGCGTGATGCCCCAGGAGCCAGATCTGCGGAGCTTTGGTGTTCTGGAGACAGGAACAGCAGAGCCCTAGGGAAGCTGGTGGCTGGGAGCAGAGGGACCAGCATTGACCTCCCCCGTCTGGCAAATTCCCCGGTTCTGAACCAATCGGGTCTTGAGGGTGAACTAGGAAGGTTCAACCTATTCTAGACCAGGCTGCCTTTCAAGTATGTAAGCAATATACTATGCGACCCTCTTTTCTGGTTGTATTTGGTTATTATAGACAAAGCAGCTATCACAACCTATTAAATATACGCAACACTTCCCATTAGGAAACCCTCTTCTGTTACTTATTGTGACAGGGCGCTGGGCAAAGGCTTGCAGATCCAGCCCTCTGTCATGTCAGCCCCTCATTAGAAGAACAAATTAGAGCAGGCTTGAGATAACCTGGTCCTAATTGGGGAAGTGGGTACAGCAGGTACAGCATAAAAGCTTCAGGAGAAGGAAGCTAAGGGAGGGTAAGAAAAAAGGAGAAAGGCAGGGAGCAGCAGCAGCAGCAGCAGCAGCAGCAGTAGTAGTAGTAGTAGTAGTGAGTAAGCTCTTCTCTCTCTTGCCTGCAGATGGTGAAGGAGTATGTGCAATGGTGATATGTACTAGTATATAATCTTCCCCAGTTACTGAATCCAAGATCTCTTGAGTGACTTTGTGGACTAAGACAGGGACAGAGATAAGGTAGCCCTGTTATACTTACAACTTTGCCAAACTTTAATGGTTTGGGCTGCGATTTTCCATGCTGGTTGCCTGCCTCAGGTTGTTGGGTATTTTTCTTTTTAAAGTGCATTGTTTTGTCTGTGTTAAAAAAAAATTGTGACCTTTTTCTGCAGAGCTCTAATACACCCTGAATTTGGACAAGGACATGACATATGGCAGGAGTTGACCTTTGTGTCTGGAATATCCCTTTTGCAATTCATGTGAAAATCCAACCAAATCTGGCTAAACGACAACCCTTTGAAAAAAATCCTGTACCAAAGGTACTCAGAACATGCTACTTACATTTTAGCAGCTAAAATTTCAGAGGGTTCCATTTTTACTGACCATACTCAAACTTCTCACAGCTCCTGATGCTGATCAGCATGTAAATGTTTCATTCCTCCTGAGGATTTGAGCATGCTCCTTCCAGCTCAGGGCTGTTTAACCAAAGCCAAAGCTTTCTGTAATGGCTTCCCTCAGATGCTCTAATATGCAGTGGGGCCATGTCCCAAATAAGAGAGTTTTCCATAAAAGCCCCCCAATCGCACCTGGGCAAAATGGAGGAAGAAGCAGTGTCATTCCAATTCAGAGGCAGCTCACAAGCTGGACCACATGGGAGGAAAAGGAGTAAATAGGGACAAGCAGTCTGGTGAGGCTGGGACTGGAGAAGGGATGGGAGGACAGGGGAAAGATACTGACTGGGACCAGCTAGGAGAGGAGATTGGGAATCAGGGATGAGAGACAGGAGAGGCTGGACCCCAGTGGAGTAAAGTGACTAGGTGCTTGTACGGGAAGCAGAGGGATGGGTTGCAGGGTGCAAATAACGTGGGAGCCAGAAAGAGGGTGGGGAGAGAACACTGAGACTGGGCCAGGACATTGCTTTCTCTGTCCCAACAGTACCCTGCCTCATCCACCACTCGCCTCCTAACTTCCCCAACAAATGCAGATGGTGTCCTACAGATAACAACCCCCTTCACTACACAACTGACTCCTCCACAGAGTACGTGCCTCCTGGGCACTGAACGAAGAGGGATAAAGTAGAAAAACGAGTAAGTGATCGTGTAATGAAAGACTTTATCATGATGCATATGTACAAGGGAGCCTAACTACAGTTGTGCAGGCAACCGCATTTGAGTGCTAACGTTCAAGTCAGTGATTTTGGAACCTCAACAGTATTCTTTTAACGTAGTTTTTGGTGTATAATTATAAGTTTGGTAATAGGAAGTATACTGTTGTGGTCACTTAGCCACTTTCACAGCTTTAATTTTTAACACAGTGAAGCCTCCACACAAGTCATGTGGCTTCTGTTAACAAAAAGCAGTGACTTAATTGAAATACTGAGTCTTCTGCTTTGAATCTCACAAGTTTGGTGGTTTCAAGATAAGCACTTTTGCTCCATTGTAATTTAGTTTTATATGTTTGTGGTAAAACCCCAGGGAAAAAAATACAACAATTCAGCACATTAAAAGAGATTTTACCTCTCACATGAAAATAAGTGCTAGTGGACTTTTAATGCACAAATATTGAAAAGGGTTTTTTTAATGCATATCATAACATTTATAAACACAAATATTGTTTCCCAACTGTCCTTTGCAAATAAAAACTCATAATCAAGTTATATCTTTAAAAGCTTATAATTGACCTGACACTTATAATAGACCTCTTAATTGGACAGACTAGAAACCCTCTCTATCAGGGAAGAGATAGACCAAAACTTATGCACAGTTAAGTACATATCCTACGAATTCTAAGGGCACTTCTAATTAGGATGTGAAATGACAGAGCTGTTTTCTAAATATACAATGGTATTGGTTTTGTATTTTATTGATATTAGGGATGTTAGCATGTGCCTGTTTACACGATTAACTGAAAAGCCCATCCCAAGTCTTATCAGTTATACACGTACCCCCTTGCTGTCTCTGTATCAGGGTTTGGGGAATGCAGAAACCAGTGTCCATAGGGAGCCAGCTTTTAAGCCAGCTCCCCGCCCAAGCTGGCTTTTGGAGCTGCCTGCCTCCCCTTCATTCCCCCATTGTCTCCCACATGCATTTACAGATCTACTTACTATGGTTCCAACATAGTTTCATTTAGCTTATGAAAGCTCTTTTTTTTTTGCTTTCAACTGATAGCAAAATAGTTGCTCCTCATGTCTTTTTCATAAAGTTTGCTTTGTTGAAGTGTCTGTGGCCACACAATATTAATTTATTATTATTGTTAGTATTGTTAATAATAATAATAATTAATAATGTCTTTGGACATCTTAGAACAATCTGTGTTAACAAGGGGGAAAAGGTGCTACCCTGATATGTTTAAGTTTTTTGTTGCTTTTTAAAAAATTATTTATGGAATGGGAAGTCTCAGTATTTTAATTTAAATTCATTCTGATTTGATGTATCCCAACATCCCAACATGTTAATTTCGTGTAAAATAGTAACATGAAATTCATTATATTTGGTAACAGGCTTCCTACTCATGCAACAGTATTGCATATCTGTATGGTACAACACATTGGGTACAAAAGGAAGTAAGAAGAGGTTCTTTAAATACATTATGAGCAGGAGAAAGACGAAGAAAAGTGAAGTCCATCTACTTTGTGGGAAAGGAGTACAAATAACGGATGATTTCAAGAAAGCTGAGGAGTATAATGGCCATATTGCTTGAGTCTTAATAGGATAATAGTGACCAGACACGCAACACAATTAACAACAAAAGGGCGAAAAAAAGCAAGTTAATATAGGGAAAGCAAAATTTAAAGCATATTTAGATAAATTAGATGTATTCAAGTTTTCAAGGCCTGATGAAATTCACCCCAGGGAATTAAAGGAATTACCTGAATCAATCTTGGAACTGTTAGCAATTATCTTAGAGAACTCCAGGAGGACTGGTGAGGTCCCACAACACTGGAGAAGGGCAAACATAGTACCTATCTTCAAAAAGGGGAACAATCAGTTTGTTAGCACCGGGAGGAAAATAGGGTTATAAGAAGGTATGGATTTATCAAGAAAATCAGGCCAAACCAATCTAATTTCCTTGTTCAACAGAGCTAGCCTATGTCTACACAGCAACATTATTTCGAAATAACTAGCATTTATTTTGAAATAGCATAGTCCGCGTCTACACAGTCGGCAATTATTTTGACATAATGTCAAAATACTATCAAGCTGGAGGACTTCTTACTCTGACTCCTGTAACTCTCATTTTATGAGGAGTAGGGTTGCCAGGTATCCATATTGACCTGGACAGACAGCCTCCTGTCTGGTAAAAAAAATTCAGAAAATACCGGACACCTAAAATGTCTGGTATTTTCTGATTTTTTCCTAGCCGGGGGCAAAAATACCGGACTATCCGGGTCAATACCGGATACCTGGCAACCCTAAGCAACCAGGCCCAGCCTGCCCACCCTCTTCCCCCCCATCCCTCTTACCTAGTTCTGCAGGGGAGCTGTCTGGTCCGGAGCAGGGAGAGAAGGCAAAGAAGATGGCCACCATAGTGTTGCAAACAGCTGCCTCTCAGAGTCATACCTAGGGCGTACTGAGCATGTGTAGTGCAACTGAGCATGCTCAGTAAGAGCTGCTGTTGCTGTTGCCCTCACTCTGCCGCTACACCGGCAGCCTGTTTAGAGAGGGAGAGCCTAGCTCGTGTTCTTAAAGGGGCCATGCTGGTTTTTTTTAATTTATTTTTTTGCTTAATAACTCTCAGGGTCCTTTTTTTTTCTCAACAACTTTGGACTCCCCCCCTTTTTTTTTCAACAGAATTTTTTCCCCGGTGGTGTGGGGTTTTTTTGGGGGGGGCGGTGTTCAGTATTTTTGGTTAAACCATCTGGCAACCCTAATGAGGCGTAAGGGAAGTCAGAGGAAAAGTGCTCTATTTCAAAATAAGCTATTTTGAAATAAGCTACACAACTGATGTAGCTCAATTTGCATAGCTTATTTTGAGTTACTCCCTGCTGTGTAGATGTGCCCTTACTGGCCCACTGTATAGGGAGGAAACCATGGATGTGAAATATATTGATTTTAGCAAGACTTCTGACACAGTCCTACATAACATTCTCATAAGCTACCTAGGGCAATGTGGTCTAAATGAAATTACTGTAAGAAAGGTGCATAACTGATTGGATAATGAAGTTTAGATTTTCCTAAATTTTGCAGTACAACAAGTGGAAAGGGGTTGCAAGCCCTTTGGAGGCCAGGATTAGAATTCAAAGTGACCTTGGAGAACTGGTAGAAATGTAACAAGATGGAATTCAATAAAAACAAGTGCAGAATACTAGTCTTAAGAAAGATAATTCAAATGCATAACTACAAAATGAGGAATAACTGGAGAGATGACAGTACTGCTGAAAAGGATCTGCAGGTTAGAGTCTAACACAAATTGAATAGGAGTCATCAGTATAATGCAACTGAGAAAAAGACCAATCTCATTCTGTGGAATATGAACAGAAGTGCTATATGTAAGACACAGAGTTAATTGTCCTACTCTATTCAGCACTGATCAAGCCTCAAGCTTAGATGCCATACTTTAGAAACGATGTTGACAAACCGGAGAGCGTATGGAGAAAAGCAGCAAGAATGATAAAAGAGTTAGAAAAATGTATAAACAATGATTGAAAAAACTGAGCTTGTTTAATCTTGAAAAAGAAGCCTGGGAAGGGAAGACCTGATAATATTCTTCAAATATGTGAAAGGCCATTTTAAGAGGACAGCTCTTCACGTCCAATGAATGTAGAATAAGTAATAATGGGCTTAGACTGCAATAAGGGAGATTTAGTTTCCGTTTTAGGAAAAACATTCTAATTATAAAACAGAAGATATACTCTGTAAGGGTATGTCTACACTACAGCGTTAATTTGAGTTATCTGAATTCAAAATAGTTAATTCGAATTAAACTAATTCGAATTAACGCGTCTGCACACAAAATGCAATTCGCATTAGCATTTTGCTAATTCAAAATACTGCATCCACACTGACTGGACACAGACTCGGATTTAAGGCCAGCCAGTACCATGTCAGGCAGGGCATCAGGTCAGGAGTGTCTGCTGCCTGAGGCCTGTGCTTAAAGGGACACCCCTACCCCCTGGGCAGCCGCTTCTCAGGTTTCCCTGCTTGCTTGCCTGCCTCGATGAGGGACAGCAAAGCATTTGTGTCTCTGCATGCTCTGGTCACCCTCACTCGGGACACCACAACACTCTGCAACATGGAGCCAGAGCTGCCCCTGGGCACTCTGGTGCTTCTCGTGGATGTGTTGCTGTGAGCCTGGCTGCACTTTCTGCAGGCTGCCATCCCCGAAGTCCATTGGGGGGCTGTCAGTATCCAGGAGGCCCTGCAGGAGAGCTTCTACCCTAAGGAGCACTAAGAGCCTCCCCGGTCTGTCCCACTGGGGGCTTGTGCCTCATTCCTCCCTCACATCCTTCCACTTACTCCTTCTTAACCCTCCTTCCTGATGTCAAATAAAAACACATTTCTTGCCAAAAACAACTCTCTTTATTGACTGAAATTGGGGTGGGAATGAGGGTGGGACAGGGGAGGGGGAAACCTGGGATGAGGGAGCTGGAAGGGAGAGGCAGGGGGAGGAAAAGCTCAGGGCCCACGGTTGGGGTCTTGCCGGACCAATTTGATTTTCATGCAGACCTACTCCTGGGTTTGCATGTGACCTTTGGTGGCCAGGTTGGCAGCTTTCCTGCCATAGATGGCTGCATTCCTCTGTCTAGTGCAGAGATCATGGACATTGGGGGCATTCCCCCAAACCTGAGTATGGTCCACCCTGATCTCTGCCCTGGACCAGGAAGGCGCCCACCTTCTGAGCTGGCAGACTGCTCCTGAGGCACAGTGGAGGGCTGGCTGCCAGTGTCTTGCTGGCTCATGTTTTGGGGCCACTGGGTTGGGGCAGTGACTGCTGGCTCTGGGCCAGCAGGCTTAGAACTGGCACAGGCACTATGGCCAGAGTCTGCCCCTTTAAGGGCTCCGGGGCTGG
>JANRFK010006688.1:6089998-6104508 GCA_030068395.1 Apalone spinifera | reverse complement strand
ATACAGATGCTTTGAGGGAGGGGACAGAGGATATGTAACTTTAATGGGAGCTAATGCAAGATAAAACATTTTCAGAGACAAGAATGTGATTTTTCGAATGGTAGTGACCTTTTAACCCACCTGAACTGCAGTGGGCACCCTGATCCCTGTGCACCACATGCAGGATAATCTGATTGCGGGCTGCAAGACATTTTGCTGACATTAGCCATCTACATGCACTGCCCCCTGCAGCTCCCAGTGACCATAGCTCACTGTTCTCAACCAATGGGAGCTGTGGGGAGCAGAAGATAGCAAATCCCTGTAGCCCCTTCGCCTGTAAGCACTGCTCCCACAGGCCCCATTGGCTGGCAATCAGATAACCCTGATAGGCCACACACGGCCTGCGAGCCATAGGTTTCCCACCACTACACAAAAACCTACAATTTCTCATTTGTGGAAACTAAAGTGAAATAGGAAAATAAGAAGGTTATTCTATTAAATGTTAACTATGCAGAGGTTTATTTCATTTTAACTGTATAGACATATCTTTGCTTTCAAGGGACCTTTAAATTGCTGTACAGTTTAAAAAATGTTTTTTTTAAGAGTAAGTATTTCATTATTTCCTGCAATGACCAGGCTAATGGTGGAACTTTTGTTCGTTTATTAAGAGAGAATTTTTTTGAGGCCTTTGCAGAGACCAGTTTTTCTAAAGTCTGTTCATATTTTCCTACAGTTATCATTAACATTCCAGCTCTACTTTTAGTGAACTATTAATTACTCCCTGTTTATGTTGAAATACCATATTATTTCAGGAATATTTTTTTTCTCATCAGATTAATTACTGCTTATCATTTGAGTTTTTCAGTTAGGACAAAAATTCAATGGGACAATAAGCCTGAAGCATTTAAAGACATCTTATCACTATAGTAAAAAATAAGAACAAAAAATGAAAGTCACACCAACTTGCCCACTTCTCATTCTCCTTCATGTACAGTAAGGTCAGAAGCATGAAACCATCTGATCTGTCATGCAGTAGCAAGTAGATTTAATTTGGCTTTAGTAGTATTCACTGAACTAAGCCTGTGAATGAAGCAGCCTGCATGTATGGTATGTCCACTTGGCACAACTGTAGTCAAAGCAGAATCAAAATGTCATCTCGTGTTCTTTGAGCACACGTCGTATTTCACACAGGATAACCCACAGCTTGTTAGTCTTGTCACTCTGGCTAGCCCCGGCCTGACCTTCAGCTTGTTTCTAACAGCAAGAACCGGAATGGATAATATGGAGGGTTTAAAAAAAAAAACCCACACACTTTCTCACTTGCTAGCAAGAAAAAAATCTCAAGCCTGGTGCTGACTTGTTAATTGCCAGAGGGCAACAGCCGCCATAGGTTGCACTAAAACCGCAAAGAATGTTCAGGCCACGTTTCAACAACCAAGGGTCAGCCAGGTGTCGTCCACTTACAAGGAAACAATTTTCTACTTCTGAACTTTGTCTTTTGCTCGTGGTTTCTCCTGAGGGGCATGCTTCCCCTTTCTGTCATTAAAAATGAGTAAAGGGAAGGAGAGGAAGGAGTAAAACTAAGGACAACTGTGATAGAGGCAAGAGGTGATTCTGAACAACTTTTGGCAAACATAGCCCAAGACGTTAATAATTCTGCTTCATGAAGGTGAATTCGTAACTCTTAATTTTATGAACCTGCCATCTGTACAGAACTCAGCAGGAAATATCTGTTAATCTACAGAGACACTTCTGTCCACAAAGTATTTCTGAGGACCAGGGAAAGAATTCTTAGCACTGAGTAACGCAAGTCTTTTGTGAGGCATCAGATTCTGCAATCATTTAAAAAACAAACAAAATACCCTAACAACTTGAAACATGTATAATGAGTTCTAAGTTTTTCTGAGTAAATTTGTTTCCTTCCGATTCTCATATTTGCAGTTTAAAGTTATCTCAACCATAATTTAAAGCATAGTGCTCTTTTGTATTCCTTTAGATAAAAAAAGTGTTTATTCTTTTTATTCTACCTAGAAGGCAGAATATGTAAAGATCTTAAACACAAGAGGTTTTGGTAGTGCGCAAGCTACATTCTTTGATGTTTAGATTTCGATCCTGTTTGTAAAGTGCTCATCAGGACTTCATGACAAGCAGCATCTTTGTACACTAAATTATATTCACATGATTAAATTCACAAATTGGCAATCCTTTCAGGGATCAGCTTATGCTAATGTGCTCACATCCACTACCTACCACAAAAAAAAAATCAAACCTATAAATTCCTTCTTTATCTTATCTTAAGATAAAATAGGGATAAAAATGCTTTAAAAATGTGCGAGTATAGATTTTTCAGATGCAGTAACCTTGACCCTGCAGCACGGATTAGTTTCATTTTTTGGTTTCTACTCAAATATAAACTGAGTATTACTATTGGTGTGTGAGTAAATTACTTTGCATTACCACATGGCTAAAATGATTTGCCTTTTTTCAAAAGTAACTTTTAATAAATTGTATCCCGAGTAACTGTGGAGGAAAATGTGTGCTCACATGTCATATTTTCTCAAACAAAAATCAGTGGCTGCTGGAAGCCAAAATTGGGTTTTAGCTAAAATTAACATGAATGCTGAATTCTAAAATGCTGAAATTCCATGTTGAACTTTACCTGAGGAAAAAACAACTACCAGGAAGTGGTTCTTGTGATCTCCTAGTCTTCAAAGTAGAAGCCTCTCAAATCTGTTTATTGGTTCAGAGTTTAATTAGCCATCTATATGCACTCAATCTGGGCACAGCAGGGAAGACAAAACACTGTCCAGATTGCACTGAAACATCACAGACTACTGGAGAACACAGAGCCTGTTTGACAGCATCCCATCTTTATTGGCAGGGCTGGCATTCCTGAACCATTCCATGGATACCTGTTAGCCATTCCAATCCAGACAGCCAGTTCCTTTGCTTCAATGCAGATGGCTCCCATGACACAATCTGAATTCCTTTGGCTTGCACAATCACCCCCAGATCAGTGCAAGAGAGCATTTCAAGTGTCTCTAACTAGACTAGATGAAGGGCCTGTCCACTGAGAGGGAAACTGCGGTGCAAACATAGCAGTGTAACTCTGAGTACACAAGCCCTAACACTGATTGCCAAGCAAAGAGAATGGGGGCTATCTGTAAACAGGGGTGGGGGGAGATTTGGGAAGGAAAGTGCAGGGAAGTCCTGAGATTTGGTGGGGGATAAGAAGGGGAGGGGCTGCTTCAAGCTGGGAAGTAGGGCACCAGGGGTTCTTGCCTGCTCCCAGATTCATTCCTGCCCTCTTGGTTCTGCTCCCAGATCTAATCCGGGGCACCACCGCCATTGTTCCATTCCCTCCCTCCAGATGCCAGTCCCTGCTCCCTGTCCTAATCCTGGGCCTCACAGCAGCCACTTCAGCCCCCCTCCCCCTCCGATCTTGCTCTTGCCTCCCTGCACCCCCATCCCTGGGGCATGAACAAGTTTACACAAGAGCAGAACTCCCACAATATTTCCATTGCAAGATTTCAAGCCCCTCTAGCCTCCTCCAGTTCTGCCACCTTGGTTGCCAAGTGTTCAGGTTTCTGTGAACCTGAGATTTGGGGCTCACGTTAGCACAGCGTCTCTTCAATTTCTTTGTTTGCTCTGCAGGTGAGAGGGAACTGCACCACAGTAGGGTAAATGGTGGGTTCCCTATAACATGACGACTTTCAAACATGCTTTGAAGACTTTAGTAACTCAGCCTGAGGTTAAGGGTGGGTGAGGTTCCGTAGCTTGCATGTGCAAGTGGTCAGACTCGATGATCATGATAGTCCTTTCTGACCTTAGAATCTATGAGTAAGTATTTGGTAAGTGAAACCACATTTTAACATTTATTAAAGGGAAACTGAATTTGCATAACAATGAAATATATGAATACATAAATTCATCCCAGATTTGAAAGATGCCCCAGCTGACTTTCTTTAGACAGAAGTCTGACAACAGATCAATATTCTGTGTTTGGACTATGGTGCTTTTTAATTATATCAACCTCAACTACAGACATGGTTGCACATACTGATTATTATAACCAGGAACAGAACGGAAGATACAAATGGATACTGTAAACTTCTTGTGGCATAGATATTATCTATTTTTGTCTTGTATATGCCTGAACACTCTCCTGGTACTTAATAAAAAATGTTTATCACTATATAGTAGTCAGGCTAATTTTCTTTTTTCTTCCCTTCTTTGAAATGGATTAAGCATAAAAAATTTAATAGTATAGATTAACATGCTGTTTGCCCTCAGTTGTGCCACAAAAACAAGTAAAATCAGAGTCATTTGGAAAAGTACCAGTTGTAAGAGCTAAGCCACAACAGACATTGTTTATCATCATAGATGAGAACTGAATGTTAAATGTCATGTCTAAATTCAGTCTTGTCTATGACTATTTAAAATGTTATCAATTTGGTTTATGATCCATCTATAAATTGCATCATATCCTCATTAGAAGCTTCTGTTGTTCAGCAGTTATCTTAAATAATCATGAACTGTAAAAAATGTAATTGCAAGATGGGGTATCATCCTTTAAAATGTGAGAAAGGTTTGCTATTTGCTATTTTGATTATGAATTTGGATTAGCAAGAATTCCTGGAAGCGAATCTTATTTATTAAAATCTTAGTTCTATCAGATGTTAACCAAAATAGTCATTTGCCAATGGTTTAATTAAGTGCTTAATAAGGTAAATCTTAATTTATAAAAATTCTTTAACACTTCCTCTTAATACTAGTAGATTTTCAAAGTCTGGATATCTGCATTAGGCATAATAGGTAGTAATTCTTCATATCCTCTTGCTTATGTCAGGGATTTGACATTATAAACCTATTTTAAATTACTTTAAAAGGACAGAACAAATCAATTCTGAAAGAAATAATTGTTACTGTAAAGTTAGCTGAAATTAAGAAAAAAATAAACTGATTATTACTGCAAAATTCCAAAACTTTTAAAAGGCAATGTTTCAGTGGACTGAGAAGTTCAAGAAAAAAATAACCCATACAAATGCTGTGATATTAAGAAAATAGTAATTTGGGGACAAGGAAAACATTTTCTCTCTTTCTCTCAGTAACAGTTTTTACAGGGGTTTACAATAGTAAGTAAAACTTACACGTGGCAAAGTGTAGTTATTCATTTGATGACCTCTCTTCTAATAGCAATATATGGGTGATAATATAAATCAGTGCATACACAATATGTGCTTTAGTACTGTAAATGTAAAATCTCATCACCTGCCCTTGTCATCATTTTGACAGGACTGAAGAATGCTACCTCAGCAAAGATCATATCAGCTCCACTTCAGACCCATATTTAGTAACAACCAGTGGGTAAAGAGCACAGCAGTGTTGAGCTGAATGGATTCCTCTTAGAATTCCCCAAAAAGACTTGTCAAGCAAGTTGACATTTTCCCTGCAACACTATTCCTCTCTCTGACACTGACCACCTTAGTATCTGGGCATATGACAAAAAACAGTCACCGGCTACAGCAGGGATTCCCTGACTAAGTACCGTACAACACAATAACAAACAGGAAAATGGAGATTTTTTCAAAACTTCCTAGTAGATTCCTATGCTTATCTGTTTTGTCAAGTGGCCATCCCAATTCCTCAGGGAGCTCTGAAAAGTCTCCCACAGAAACCTAGCAGGTGTAAAAAAAGAAGCAGGTAGGTAACACTAGATTTTTAAAATGAATTCATTTTAAATAACATAAGTCGTGTACAAAGTTAAGGAAATTTGTCTACTTGAAACACATGTTTTTTTAAGAGGACAGTATCCCTCAGTTACAACATTTATGTTCAATGTTTGTAGTTAACTGATGATTGGGAGATTTTTACTTGAGAGCTTAGGAAAATAAAGAGAAGTGTGAAAATAAAGAAGAGGTGTGAGTAGGGCAGCAGGAATTCTATAAGAAGGTCCTAAGGAGACAGACACAAAAAATCACTTTTGATACCCACTGCAATGAAGTCGGAACTGTTCTCGTTTCACTAATTATGAGTAACGAAGAGGTATTACAGACTTGTAGATGTAATCATGACAATGTAGGACTCTGATAATTTTCCATTTATTCTGCTACAATCTGTAACTTTGGTAAAAAACCCAGCAACACAGGAGAGAAAAGGGGTGCTTAAACTTACATGCAGAACTTGTCGAATGGTAAGTGAACAGCTGGTAATGATTCAGGACACTGGAGATAATCTTCACACCAAAGCAATTTTGCAGGGCAAATTGAAGTGAACCGTTTCAGGAAAATACTAACTAAATACTAAGAATCTTATCGCTAACAAAGGAGAAGGGAAATAAACTATGACTTAAATGTACACATTATCTTCACTTAAAGAAAGCTATGGCTTGTTGGAGCTAATCTTTGTTCTACCAGTCCTGGAGACAGCAGAGGACCAGTCTGGCCCTAGGCACAACTTAAAGGAGCCTCAGGCTTTTACTGAGTTGTGCTAGCTTGCAACCACTCCATGTAGCAGCTGAAGATTTGCTTCCCTTTGGGCAGGGGAGAAGAGGCTCAGATACTGTCTGAGGCGAGTTAATAGGCTGAGGATCTACATAAATGGCTACTAAAGAGATTTAGGTTATGGGGGGAAAAAACCTGAATAGGTAAATGACTACAGTCCCAAAAACAAACAAACAAACAAAGCAGTGCTGTTGCAAAGATTTCACATGAGGAACCAGCAGTTCAGCAGCAATTATGAAAGTCTGAGACCAGTATAAGATGCTATCAGCTGTGCTGTGATGCCTCTGCAGGTGAATTTGTTACTCCCTTTGTATGTCACATCTGAACTTCCTTATTTCACTTGGGATCTCTTCTTAGCACAGTACTGACACAAAAACTCTTTTGTACATAAAGTGCTTATTTTTAACATAGTGTGGTTGAGAACAAACAGGTAAACCCTCCATGGAAATACACAGCAGTTGACAAACAACTAACTCCTCTGGTTTGTGGCACACACACATACTTAGGATTGAATTACAATTGTAGTTAAATAGTTTATCTAGGAACTCAAAGCTGTTTCTACAGAGCTATTACATTCAAATAGACACAGGTGCTAGAACTACGGATGCTGCTGCGTCCCCTGGGCTGAAGTGGATTGCATTGTATTCAGGGTCTATAGCTTGGTTCAAAGGCTCTCAGCTCCCCCTCTACACAAATTCTTCCTGCACTCCTGCTACTATCTTGCTAGTTACACAAACAAATTGTTGTAATGATGCTGAATTGCAAAACTTCAATACAATCATCAGACAACGGTGTAAATAACCCAGTGGTAAGATATGAGACCCACTTATGCAGCTGCCATGTGGAAAGCATCATTATGTAATGTGGGAACAACAGCAAGGTGGAGCCTTTCAACTACTGTACATGAAAATGTTTCATAGAGTCCAAAGGCTGTAAGGTCGAACAAGGGTTCAACTCTCAAAAAGTAAGAAACAGCAAAACTTTTAGCCAAATACCATTTTCACTCAACAACAAAACCGCCAGCTGCATAAGGTATTTACCATTTGAAGGTATGTGTCTCACGCAGCAGAAGTGGGTATGCAGAGCCACCAACAGGGAGGTGCAAAGAGGGCAGCTACCCCTGGGCCCAGCAATTTAAAAACACCCAGTTCTCCCAGCTGCTGTCAGTGCTGCCTCAGCAGAGGCCAAAACTTCGGGCCCTTTGAATCACTGCTAGAGCCCTGTGAATATGCTTCCTTCTGCTGTTCATTGCACCATCTTGGACTGAGAGTCTCCATAATCAAAACTCTATGGAAAAGGGAAAGTTTCTGTGGAGACTTTTGCATAAAGGTAAATAAAGATGTGGAATAAAACACCATGACAGCCACTGAAGCAGAGAGCATCGCTGTGCAGTATTCAAGTGGGACTGGATCAGTTTCCAAGGAGACAATAGGAAAGTGGAAATGTAGAAATAAAAGGTCAGATTTAATGGGAACTGCAGCCTTTTCTGCTTCTCGTTCCAATGGTTTATCATCTTAAAGTTAGACACTTTTCAAACATATCTTAATTCATACAGATAATTAGCTATCATTCCACTCTTGCTAATTACCTCTTCATAACCTGCTAGCATATTCCTCACATAACGTTCGCAGGTCTGACAGCTAGAGAGATCAACAAATTGCATTCACCACCAGTTAATTAAACATCAGTTAAGTTGGTCATTAAATTAGCTTTAGGAACTAATGTTTTTCCCCACTCATAACAATGCTACCTGACTGACTTTTGTAAACAGAAGCTCAGAATAGATGGAAACCCCCAACTCTACCTTTATACTCAAAACATATATTCAAAACTTGTTATATAGTTTATTTTAGTGTATTTTGACTAATCAATGGTTATAAATTAAAAATAGCTATAATACATAAAAATGCATTTTAAATGGTCGGTTTTATGTGGTAATTACAGTAACTTTGTTTAAATAGTAGAAATCAAAGACAAGTGTTAACTTTTTAATAAAGAACAAAGTAACCAAAAGATAATGCATTAACCTTTACCTCTAGAAAAAGCCAAATATGTCAATAACTATTTTATAGTTTTCTATAGCACTCACCACCATAACAAACATTCACTGAAAATCTAAAAGATGGACAGAATTCAGCATGGATACCAGTACTTGTTCTGAAAGAAGGGGTGATTGGCTGTAAAGCTCTCAGTTTGGTTGCCTATTTTGTGTGTTTCATTTGGTTTTTTCTTTCCAACTTCGAACCAATAAATGCTGATAGGACTGCATTTTCTACTCCCTGGGCATCAAAATTGCTTTACAAATAAAATTAGGGCTCATACTCATTCCAAATCATTCATAATTTTTACAACACACTGGATTTGTGATTACCCAGTAGAGTTACATTTTTAAGCAACACTGAACAATCTTTTAGAAAACTGGAAACACATGAAATGTTAATTCTTTGAAGACAGCAGCTGGGGATATTTTGCAAGTTTAGCATTTACAGACAGTCTTGGGACTAATGGTCTCACTGGGAAAATAAATCACACCTATGGTAGGACGCTGTAGGACTGAAGTTGTGTCAGTTTGACAGAACATAGTTCACAGCTTTTGGCTTACCCCCTTAGATAATGAAGGAAAATATCACCTACCACATATGCACATGGCACAAGACCCAAATCTAGTTCCCAAATTGGTCATTTACTATATCAAGTGTTTGTGTTTCTTAGCATTTTGCCAAATTAATTACAGAAACTTACTAAGTTCAGAATCTTGAGAGATATGAAACTGAACAGTACAAACATAGATGTGATTCTGTTTTCTTCACATGCTATTTCCTCCTTTTTTATACCTTGAAGTATGCTTTCTGACTATTGTGCACACTATGCCTTTGAGAACAGACCGTGGTGACCAAACACATTTCATTGTCTGTAGTTTCCTGAATAGTTATTTCTTATTACATTTCAGCCTGATTTCATGTGAAGTGCTGATTTGTTCTCACATATGTTATATGTCACAACTTCGTGTTTTTAGTACAGTTATTAGAAGGGACCCCATTTGAGTCTCCACACTACTTTACAAACTGACCTTCCTTCAGCAGCCACAGGACATCCCTATTCTCACTAACAGCTACGCTCAGGTTCAAATCTATTATATATTTGAGAGTGTCCATCTGTCTGTTCAAGAATTCCTCCTAAACGGTAAGAACTAGGGCCACCAGATTTGGTAGGCAGTTTCCTCTTACTAGAACTGAAAGCAAGGTCAGGGTTTGGTTGTGTAAGGAAAATGGGATGTGCCTGGAATGGGATTGCTTCTCATAAAACCAAACAGAAATGAGACAGAATCACTCCCCCATCCGGGGACTGCCCCAGGCCTGAGACTCCCACCCTCGCAGACACCCGTTAGGGTGAACAGGGGGACTGAAACTCCCCCCCCACCCCAGATTCAGACAGGCACATTGCTGGCTGTTACCCTTCATCAGGGAGCGAGGCAAAAGAGCACAGTTTGCTACATTCCTCACTCTGGTTTTGCTCTTGCTCCCTGACAGGGACAGGAAGGGGAAGAGCAAGCAGTTGGCATGAATCTCAGTGTGGGGGGCTGTCTTTGCCCCCCTTCTCTCCGTCTCTTGCACACACACAATCTCCTGCATTCCTAGCCCCTGAGCCCCTCTTTAAGGACCTGAGCAACACAAGGTAAATGTGCTAGTTCTCAATACATGGTTACGGTGTACTCTACACTTACTTACCTGACCAACTTACTATATACGTATTTCAGAAGAATTGTGTTGGTCTGAGTCTAATGAACAGATACTGAACAAGGTGACTACTTTGATAGAATTAATCAACAATAGTGAATTACTGTGCATGACACACAGAGCATGGCACCACATAGACTCTTCCATCAGTCTCTGATTAAGGATAGCAGGAAACTACTTTTAGAAAACAAAACATAAGTCCGGTAGCCAGTTTGATAGTTCACAAATATGCAAAGATGCATTATGGGATACTTAGCTCTGAAATGATGTCTTACATAAAAGCAGGTGGGGGGACACAGGAGAGAAGGAGGGAGGAAGAGAGGGAGAAGCAAAAATAATTTTACCAATTAAATCTCCCAAGTGACTATTACTAGTTAAAACTGCACATCTTCATAATTACTGCACAGCATGCAAAAGGTCATGAGGCAGGTCTGACACTTACCAGCCAGTATCAGAGCTAAACTATGCAAGCAATTTGCCACCTCTCCAGGGTCCAAGGTTTGCTAAATTCATAGCATTTGTCAGGTCAGCTCTGGAGTCCCAGGACAAGGACTGGACAGCAGAGTGGAGTATTCTAACTAACAGTTTGCACGCTTCCCTATTAACTAAATGTATCATACCTGAAATTGTGTTCCAAGCAGTATGTGACTCTTGCTTCTCAGGCTATAGTCACATTAAGTAGGTTATACATATTGATATGGCCAAGGGAAAGGAGAAAAGGATATTTCAAAATAGCTCATCAGGTCACTGTAGCTTATAATTCATTTTAATTCTAGCTAAATGTGTACCCTCCTATCACCAATATGGTTTGCTAGTTTATAAGCAAGGGGAATTAAACAGATGAACGATTACAAAGAAAGCAGATTTTCAATTAGAGTGTGGCTGTCAAAGATAGCACTGACCTTTCATTAATACTACCGAGTTAGATAAAAATATTGCAGTTTCAACCCTACTTATCTAATCAAGCTGTCAACCATTCCTTTGGCACCTCTATTCTTTTAAATCTTGCAGAGAGATGAAGCACGGTTTTCTATTCTGTGTAAATAAGTTATTCAATAGTTTGTGCAACTCCAAGAAAAGAATTCTCTCTTCATTCCACGGCAACTTCAGAAGAGAGACAGCAGAGAATTTTCTTGGATTTGTTTCTCCCCTGCATTAGTTCTTTGCTCAAATGCATCAACAGTCATATCTCACCTCCATTCATGCCAAGAATAGCTAGCTAGTGGTCACCACTAAAACAGGCATGTAGAAGACCACATATATTAAGAAGCTTCTAAAAATGTGCCTGCAAAGTGAGAATATCTAAAAGCTCGTACAGGTTGAAACTTTCTTAACGGGGATTCTCTGGTCTGGCAACATCCATGGTCTGGCACGGATGTTGCAGGACCACAGAGTCCCAGATGAGGGCAAGCCATAAGGATCCCTGTGGGGCTGGCAGAGCAGTGGGCTGCCCATAGGCAGCTGACGGTGGGGCTGCCCAGTGGGGTTGTAAGCCCCGGCATGAGGTTGCCCAGTGGGGCTGAGAACCCTGGCATGAGTGCAGCAGCCCAGGAAGCCCTGGCAGGACGCAGCTGCCTGGAGCCCCAGTGCATGGTGTGCATAGCTGCCTGGAGCCCCAGCGCTGGACTGCCCAGTGGAGACACAGCAGCGATGGCTGCCCAGCAGGCCAGCAGGAGGTGGGACGCTGGCTGGGAAGCCAGCGGCCGGGCTACAGGCCTGGTGGCAGGGGGTAAAAAAATGACCTCTCCTGGTCTGGAAAAATCCCTCATCTGGGACCAGTCAGGTCCTGAAGGCACCGGACCAGGGAGGTCCAACCTGTATATGAGTAAGTTTAAGCATGCAGTCATCCACTTTCAGTATTTAAGTGTCAGCTTACTAAAAACCCTACATTAACAGACGAGGAAAGTCAGAGTAATGAGAAAAAGTAACAGAGAAAAAGATGCCTGTAAAGAGTTGTGCCTGCACAGAATGGGCACATATTTTGTGTCCCATTTGGAAATATGGACCAGCGCATATATTTTCGATTGGTATATTGCTATTTTTACCCAACTTAAGTATTTTTTGTTTGGTTTTGCTACAACAACCCTTTGACAACGGGAAGTCCCTTGTCCTTATTTAGGAATCCTATACAAATCAAATACCCTTAAAAATCCACAGCCATGTTCCCAAAGATAGTCTCTTGGGTTCTTCTTTTTTTACTGAATGCAGAATGCATTGCCAAGGAAGTACTATTTTTTAGAAGAGTAGTCCTTAAATCTGTACCAGATAAACTTACCTAAAGACCAGAGCTGTGTAAACAGAAAACCTTTGATGATCTAGGAACAAGGAGAAAATCCCTGGAAACGTTTGGAGGCAATCTCTCTCTCTAGACTTTCAAACCAACACATTACTGTACACTGTGCTCAGAAGAGTGGATAGTTGCAGTGTGCTAAACTGTTCTGTGTCAATTTTGATTCCACATTTCCATTATAAAGAAGCTCTTGTGCCCACATAGGATGGCTATGCCACTGCAAAACACACCTTCTGCCTTGCTATGGGTCAAATATTTGTACTATATCATCTGACCTATACTGCTATATGGAAGAAATATCTGGAAATAAATGGTACATGTATGTATGTATGACCTCCTTCACTTCCAGAAGTCTGAATAGAGCCATTTGGGGTATGTCTACACCGTGGCTAGGCACATGCTTCCCAGTCCAGGTAGAGAAAGGTGCTAACTCTGCTCAAGTTAGTGCACTAATATAGCAGTGTGTCTGCAGCAGCCCAGGTTTCAGCTAAGTATAGCCACCTGAGCACAAACCCACCTGATCCCTTAGGTCCATACTCAAGTGACTTTTCCGAACCATCTGCATTCACACTGCTACTTTTAGAGTAGTAGCAGAACTAGCACATCTGGCTACCTTCCCGGCTGTTGGGTAGATGGATCTTTAAGGAGAAGGCTCAGCTATAGCAATAAAATAACGTTTGGTCCATTTCTTTGTTGAACTGGCCTATTTTTCATTTGTGTAAATGTCCAGGGACAGAGTGGAGGCAAAACAAAATGGCTTCTGTTGGCTTCACGTTTAGCTTCTGCCACAGAATGCAGCTAACACTCGGTTACTCATTTTTTATTATTATTTCCCATAGTCTAGTCTGAACTCTGAAATGACAGTGTTTCATAACTATTCATGTATCTGGTTTCACCAGCATTCAGTTCCAAAAATAATATTACTCTTAATATATTCTTTTTCATTAAATTGGCCCACAACATGCACTGTACTTAATTCACCTATTATTCATGCTGCTTTTAATTCTCAACATTGACTTTGCAGCCTGTAATCTCCAGTTCACTATATCACACTGTTCCCTATAGAACACATTTGTATTATCAGCAGATAAATTACTGGAAAAATACACAATGGATAAGAGATTTTTTCCTATAACAATTATTTTAAAGAGAATGTTTAGAGAATGACCATGCAGAAGATAATTAATTGTACTTAATTATTTAAGCAAAGCGGTACTGTATGCTTACTGAAGTCACATTTTCCATTGTACTTTTGAATCCTCTATAGACATCTTCACCTAAGTTAACATTTTCATTTGTCCAACTGGAAGCTATTAAACTTTCATTAGGCTTCACACATTTGTTAAGTCAACTTAACCTTCGGTCAAAAGTACTTTCTAAGCATCAAATATCAGACCTAACATTAAATAAAAATCTTTCTATAACTTCACTTCTTAATTATATCGAGCTTGTTAAAAATGGAAAGATCCTGTACACGACCAATATTTCCTAACACAAAGGTAGAGCAGTTGGACCTTCATTCAAACAGCTTGAATTTCCCCAAAAGGCTGAGTAATTACAGTGAAACCAGCACAAGCCTAAGTATAATGGCTTGGTGCTTAGCTGTATTTGGTCCTTAACAAGCCGGAATCCATTACTCTTAAAGACAAAAAGGCAAATGCTTTTTTTAATTCTCACTTAATTCTTCCTTTTTAATATCATGATTTACTAGGCTCTCACCTGTTAGAACTTATGCTGTTCTGGGGTGAGAGTTTTCTGGCATGCTCAGTTCTGATCTCTCTTTCTTATTCCCCTACCAGAAACACCCCCCTCCACTTAGCTGCAATACATGATTCTGTCCTTTTCATGAGATTTTGATGATCACTCAAATAAAGGCAGATGTATTCACTGGATTGCATCAGGAGCTGTCAAAAAAGGGGCAACTTCATTGTCAGACCTATGTCTGATGATGTAGGTTCCTTAATTTTTTGGCTACAAGTTACAATGGAGGTAGCTATAGAA
>JANRFK010006688.1:6070754-6089898 GCA_030068395.1 Apalone spinifera | reverse complement strand
ACTGACACACCTGGGAAATACAATAGATATGTTAGGTGGTCAAACCAAGAAAATTGGTTCTACCAAGTGGGCTGGTAACCAGACAGTGAATCATTTGGTTGGGAACTGGAAGGTTCCAAAATCCCAAGGAATATGCAGGAGCGATGAGGAAACAGAGATGGAATGGGCTACAAATGTTCTTTCTAGTTCTGTGTATCTTCTGTATGGTCTAATATAATGAGTAATTGTGTTATAAATCTTTGCAAAACCTATGTCTTTCCTCCTGCTATTATCACATATCAGAGAAGCAGGTAACCTGAAAACCAGAGTGCTCTATAGTTTGGAGCTGTGGGAAAGGGTGTGCTTATGTAACTGGGGAATCTTGGGGAGCCAGTTCTAGTCTCAGGACCCAGGCTGCTAGGCAATAGCATCACAACTCTCAGATTAACATGTTAGAAAAAGAAGCTGACAGAATGCATAGATACCAAGAGCAAGAGACAGTGCAAAGTAGTGAACACGACTAATTGTATCCAATTTACTACTGAAATTATTAAGCCATGATCTTTGGCTTTAAAACACATGTAGCTCTTTGATACCTACATTTGAGCAAAGAATAATTATTCTGATACATTAGATACTAGATTCTATTTAAACTCCATATTATTGTATTACTTAAACCCTAAATTATTTTATTTACTGATTGGCAATTGTATAAAATTCAAACCCATGTGACACTGTTCCAGGACAGCATATTTTAGCTTTCATTATTTAGGATGCACTCTACCAAGCAAATGTTCAAAATATTCTACAGTTCTACAAATTTTTCTTTAAAGGAATATTTACATTTATTTTCCTCTCCAAAAAGCAGTATTACTCACAAATCAAACCAAACTTGACTTGGTGTAAGAACTATCACTAAAGTAACAGCTTAAATAAGAATATCAAATTACATAAAAAATTCAACCGATGTTCAGTGCTCACTATTTGTAAGTCAATATTTACTAAGTTATGACTATTATCTTTGGCACTTCATCATTTACCCTGTACTTAGCAGAGGAAATAATTGTGGTAACTCTTATAAGCATAGACTTAAAACTGTGACCACTGTGGTAATATTAGGAAAACTGCAAGAATATTTTAACTAAATATACTGTCCACAACAGTTATGGTTATTCTGAAGGTCATCAAGTGAAGTGTTTGGTCTGTAGATAATCATGAACTTAGGTAACGTACAATAGGACACATCGTCTTTCGGGCTGAACAGAATAAATAATTAAGTTCCTTATATAGTGAGATATCTGGAAACAGCAGCGCCTATCACTCTAGACTGCAAGGTTTTTTCGGAAAAATAACCATTTTTCCGAAAAAACGTCACTTATGTCCACACTGCTACTGAGTTCTTTTGAAAGAAAATCGAAAGAATGAAGGGCTTTTTCCAACATTGGTAAACCTCATTCTATGAGGAAGAACGCCTTTTCCAAAAGAGGTCTTTCAGAAAAAGGTGTGAATGGATGCAGAAGAGGGAGTTCTTTCAAAAGAAGAGGAAAGAGGAAAAATCCCAGGTGCCCTGGTAGCCACTCCGTCCATAATAATCACAGCTTACATGTGAGAGAGCGTCCAATGAGTGTGGATGCTAACTTTCGAAAAAGCAGATCACTTTTTCGATGCACTTTTGAAGTGTGGATGCTCTCTTTTGGAAGAAGTTTTTTCAGAATATCTCTTCCGAAAAAGCTTCTTTCAATAGAAGCTTGCAGTCTAGACGTATCCTAAGTAACAGATGATGACTTGGCTAATCAACAGCGAAACTGTCAGTAGAAAGGTTCTCTGAGCAGAAGCTAAGGGATTGTTTGACAAGCTATGCATGTGTTGTAGAGAGAGAAATCAAGAACACAATTATAGACAGAGAGCTTCTTGTGATACAGAACTAACTAAAGGGGCAGACAAGGAAGTCGCCTGCATTTTCTTTCTACTGTGTTCAAGGAAACAGGATTTCATGTACTTACTTCGTAAAGAAACAGGATTGCAGTGAAAAAATCTGACATATATCCATTTCTCCTAACAGAAACAATCCTACAAGGCCCTGAATACTAGCTTTCTGCAACAAAAATATGTCTGGAATATACTGACTCAGAACCCAAAGGTATTATTTCATCAATTGTCTGTATATTTAGAAACATTCTTGTTTTCGTTGCATGAATGAGACTCACAATGTTACATTACGTAAGAACAGGATATGGTAAAGTAACTTCAGTGTTAAAGTCAAGACATCTTCCCTTCCATTGTGCTATAAATATAAGCATGCTGCCTCTGATAAACTTTACACAGCTTGGACTGCTGTCTCAAAGAAAGAATGATGCTTCAAAGTTTCAGCTCAGAGGGTCCCTTAAAACTATAAATAAGACCCTGAAAGTTGAATAAAAAAACCTTACTGATTCAATTAATTTCATGAGAATTTGGCTCCTAAATATGATTCCAACCATAAGAGCTGTGAAATTGTTCTTTCATTCCAAGAGGATGTAGATTAAAACTTTTCTGAAGATTTTTATTCCAAACCATGAACCATGAATATAGTGAATTCAGTGATTCAGTGTTATAATACGACCTTCCTTTGAATAGTTTGGATGGGAAGAAGTGTGAAGTGTTTCTTCCCCCGAACCCCGGTCATTAGAAAATACTGATTCCATAGTCAACTTTATGATTAGATGAAACAAAGTGGTTTACATCAAAGGGCAGTACATGTGTTCCTTACACAGTTGCCAAAAAGAATTTAGGATGATGGGTACCATTAGATGTAAGTAGAAAAGATCCATGCTATGTATACACCCTATATCTGCCATTTATTTCTTGGAAGAAGCAGTTGTCAAAATGAAGTTCTGTCATCTTTACTCTGCATCATCTGAAGAAGTGGGCTGTGCCCACAAAAGCTCATGATACCATCTACATGTTTTGTTAGTCTATAAAGTGCTACCAGACCATTTGTTGTTTTTTTTCTGTAACAGACTAACTCGGTCATTCCCTGAAGCGTCCATTTAACAAAGAGAGGCAAAACAGCAGTGGAAAAAATGCGAAGAGCCACACCAGAATTGTCAAGTCAAAAAACCAACCAAACAAAAAAAACCCCTCCAGAACAGAATTGTTGAGCAAAAAACAATTTTTAAAAAGGAGGCTGCCCCTTTAAGGCGGCTGCCATTTTGGTCGCCATTTTTAAAACCCCGCAGTTCTGACCTGGTAAGCACAGGGAAGCCGGGGACCGGGCGGGGCAGGGGTGAGAGCCAGTGGGAGCTGTTTGGGGGGGCACAAGAGTGGCTTCATGAGCTGCACTTTTGGGGGACAAAAGCCATATGCGGCTTGTGAGCTGCAGGTTGGCTACAGCTGGCCTAGATGACATCAAGACAGAAACCTTCCATGGTGAGGTGGAGGTGAAGAATTCAATTAACAGAGCTAGGACAATTCCTCTGACTTGGAGAAAGAAGAAATATCTTATAGTATGTTCATAACAGACCTCCCACCCCCTGAAAAGTTCCATGTGGCTCTTAGGGAATGCCACCCTAAAATTAAAGATTAAAGCAAGGGAGTTGAAGGGGTTAGCGCTAACTGCTCAACCCCAAAGCTGTTAATCAATGATGTAAAAACCAACCAGCAATATGTTTATGCCCTTATTCATATTTCTAATGCGGACTGGAGCAGTTGTTCTCACATACACTTGCTATAGAACAAATGTGAAGAGCACATGTATCTTCCAGAGCCAGGGATTACGTCAAAGTACTAGTGAGCACCAAATGCCAGGATATAACAAACAACTCTCTTCACCTGGATAGGAATGGGAACATGAAAGCAAGCTGTGATCTGGAGACTTAAATCCAATTTGAAAGCTTCCATGTAAAGTCTTTCTAAGGTATTATTAACACCACAAATAGGAGGAAACAGCTGTCCAAGTTATTCTTGTTCCTTTATGTTAATCAAACAACTTTTTACTTTCATAAGAGTCAAACTGAGACAAGACAAAAAAAATCTGGCTGTTTCAAAAGCTCTTTTTAACTCAAATGAAAACAGATTGACCTAAAAGGGGGAAAAATCTGCAGGTAAACCTCACAGGTAAATTTAGAAAGCATATAGTGCAGATGGAACTTATTCACAGAAGTGATAGGTTGTTTCCCCAAAAGCTATAATAAATGTGAGGAGGAAAACAAAATTGCAAAGGAAAATAAGTTACCTTAAAATAAAGTGTGAAATTTGAAGTACCGGCCAATATTGAGCTAACTGCCACTTTGTTCCTTAGCTCCCTTGCATTCTTCTTATTGTCATCCTACATGGGATGTGTTACACTTCCCAGCAACAAAAGAGCCGCTCAGCTGAGTGTCTAATAAAATTGTTACTTGGTAAACATGCTAGTAGATATTTGAAAGTCATTTTGTATTTTATGTACATATGAATTCCCCATAGTGCATATTTACTCTTGCAATGATACAATGCCCGGAGCAGATTGAAAAAGCAACCTAATCGAGCATCCCATTAATTTTGCACTAAACGAGTCACCACTTCAAAATTAATATGGAGACATCTTAGCTGCATGAAGCACAAGATAACTTGACAGATTTCAGAAATGCAATCCTTCATTCTACGTGGAGCCGGAAAGGAGTGGACCATCTTTCATTGGCTGGTATTTTCTCTTTCTGCTCCGTATGTTCATTTGCAAAGCAGTCAATCTTTCATGAAATTTAAATACTACCACATCTGGGGATGCATATGTAGCTGCTGTTCAGGCATGAATATAGCATTCATTTGGTGCCACAGCTAAGTATTTTAGGGAAATGTCAAATTATATTTCAAAGATGGCCAAAACAGAGAGCAGTACTTTATTCCTCCAAATTATAGCCTCAGTATACCAGAAATAGTCTTCTGCCTCTAACTACCCCAGCTCACTGACAGAACAATAAAGCAAACAAACAATCAATGTATGCAGCTTTCTTGTGTGTGTGGTTTCTGAGCATAGGGAGTTTGGTTGCTTGCCTAACCACCTGGGGAGGAGACTGAAAACAGATGAACATCTCCCGCCAGTACAGACAGAGAGGCGAAACTCTGATTAAGCCACTGACATGACAACTGGCAGCCCCTGTTCCTGGCACTCTTTAAAAGAGAACAATATGGCAATTCTCCAACCAAATTCTCCCAATTAGGCAGTTAGTGAAACATTATCCACCCTAGGAGAGAGTTGATGATAGGAGGCAAGGGGTTATATTTCACTAGATTAAGAGCCTTATTAACGCTGTCTATTTTGGCTTTCATGGCATTGGGTACACATTTTGCTATGTAGCTCAGTATCTCTATGGTGTGTTATTTTGAGCAAGCCGCAAGGGAAAGAAAGGCATCTGCCATGGAAATGGGATGGGGACCTTTTATCAGCCCTCACCATGTTGTGTAAGAAAAGATTTCATGGCTCTCTTGGTCAGCAATGCAAGTGCCAAATATTTGAAAACCATTTTCCAAGCAACACTGCACAGGATTATCATGTTCCTCTGTCTCTCCCCACATACACACTTTGGGGTATTTATTGTTGTGTGTATGTGTGTGTATGTGTGTTTAAGTCACTTAACATTTCTCATTTCATTTTAGCATCTGAAAACCATCTATTCCAAATTTTTCAGACTAGTGAAGACAAAATGAAAAAGTTAATTGTATCTGACAATGCAGCCATAATGGTGGTTCAAAACCTTTCAAGATGTTTCTCCAGGATTCACCGCAGGTATTTCATAGGTGTACTGTGTTAACTTTTGGGCACCATCACTCACCATGATATAGGTTATTTATTTTGCATTTTCTTAGTGAAGGATCCAAGTAACTGGCAAAGCAATCGGAGTGGATGAAGTTATAACCAGAAAGACAATTCAGAGATTACAGTACCAAATAAAAGTCCTTACAAGAAACATCTGTCTCCTTCTGTCTAATAAATAAAATTATGCTTCAGCGCCTGTGCTGCTTAATGGGTACACAAGTGGAGGGATAATTTTTGTGGTTTTGTTTTTTAATGTGAAACATCAAGGAATTGTCTATACCAAGTGAAATACTTTGTAAGTTTGAGGACAATAGCAGCAGCCTTTATATGAAAACAAGAGTAACTAAGTGAGATAGCACTGCAAGAAACCAGCGTAGGTGAACAGCCAACATTTTAAATGTCATGCCTGGATTTATCTTCAAGCCTATTATCAGATGTGAAAAGTGCATGGCAGTGTACGTTTATACATTGTTTCATGGTATATCCAAATTATCTGAATATAGGATGGTAAGACGTTTCAAAATGAGCTGGTTAAATAAGATGAGTAATTCAGCAAAGTGCCATGGGCCAGGCCCACAAACCTCTTGAGTCAATGGGAAAGGAAGGCCTCATCTCCGCCTCCCCCATGTGCCAGCCAACAGAACTAAATAAATGAAAAGAGGAGAAGCAAGCTACAGCCAGTAAAGGACTGCAATGAATTATTTCCCTGAGTGGAGAAGAGAAATTCTGGTTGAGCCAGGATTCCTTCTAAAGATTCTTCCTGGGGCAGCATAGTTTATTGCCATCCTTCCAGGTTCAAATCAAAGGCTCGCCCCATTGAAATAATTCTGAATAGTTTACAATCAAAACCCTCTACTTTTCAAACTACACACCATTCGACTTGTAAAGCCTTGCGAGGCAGTTGGGTTTAAAACTGGCAGTGAAATGATGCTATACCAGCTCAAAGTATGAAAAAGAAACAGCCCAAAATCTTTACCCATTTCTAGAAATGAACTCAGAATCTTCTCTAAAATGATTTTTTAAAAAAGTTTCTAGTTTTTAATTTTTGGAAATACCATAGGAAATCTTATCATGACATTTACTAATCGATTTTGCAGGATTAAACGGATCCAATACATTTTAAGTGGAGCTTCCATATGCATGCTAACTTGTGAGACTGCCCTGACGTTAATTCATGACAGCTTTGGATAAATCAGACCATGTAAGTTTTGAGTTCTATTGGGGCTTAAGAAATAAGAGAATTTTCTTGTCTTCATCACAGAGCTTTATAAGTGAAAGTAAATAGATCAGCTTAATGTCTGTAGAGTCACAAGAGATTTGTAAAACTGAAGAGCACCTTTTTCAGTTTCCTGAACTGTTTTGTGTCTTTAGTTTAAAAAAAAACACACAGGTTTCTAGTAAATGGAATTTATATGATTCAACTGACAGCTACTGAAATCAAGGTTGTTTCCTACATCAGTTAACTGCACCTGCCACTAACCAGGTACATTTTCCCACACCTGCACTTTAGATACAGAAATGGATGCTATGTGAAGGCCAAGCAGAAATTTGGGAGGAAGAGCATAACCAATGTCGAGTAACTCAAATATGGCAAGTAAGTGCAACATTGTGACAGTCATATACATGTCTTCAAAATACACTGAGGCATTTCAGTCTATGTACAACTTGAGTTGCTACCCTGACTATTGGGCAGTACAAACCACTTTTCACCAGTTTTAAGTTCTCTTCTTCCTCCTGGGACCCATCGTGCACAATCCTAAATTCTCCTATTGCAATCACCAGAGTTGTCTTGTGAAGCACGTTCCCCACTGGGGACATCCCTTGGGCAATTTGACTCCCCCATGTCCCTTAATGTGGACAGTGCATTAACGGCATGATTGATCCTTTAATATGCAAACTTTACCATTTCCACGGAATCTGGCTCCAGCCATAAGAGAAAGCTGATATAAATGATGAGATTTTTATTCACTGAGTACTGAAGTCTTCTTAGACATACACATAGCTATGAGAAAGAGTGTGTTTTCCATGTTCTTTACTGCACTTAAAAAAGGAAAAACTTGACACTGTAAAATTAATTACCGCCTCACCGAATCTTCTATGCTTCTTCCCAAGTAACTGCTCTCCAGTGTGTGATCACTTATCTGACTGTAATTATATTAGCTGAACTCTCTCATTCAGGCTATAATATTCTGGATTTGATATAAATGACATGAAAAACTTAGTAAAGAACTCTATGTCAAGTACAACAGAACTTCAGCTTACAAGTAAACATCATCTAAGTTGGAAATAAATAAAATAAGTGTAAGAAGAGAAAAGAAACTGTTGGAATTTAAAACATTTTCTTCCAGAATCTGCTCTGTAGTGGTCTCCATCAAAAATGTCCAAATGTAGATTAAGATGTAGATAGACATTTAAATACCTATAATACCAGGGACTGAAATTAAATAGTATTCCTGAAATAAAAGGAGGGGTTATTATGTAGCCCCTGATATCTTAGCCCTAATTTGGCATTCAAAAGTCATTATCAAATCAAGAAGAGACCGTTTGAAAAAGTACAAGAGGGTATTTGACATTGTTGTGTAAATCATCAAGCTCAGTTTTAGATCCTGATTTTTCAATTTTATTATATGTGGCTATTTTGGATACAGCTGAGTCTCTGCTTCTATGAGAAAGTGTTCATCCTAAAGTATAATTTGTATTGCCAATCTACATCTTTGATGTAGATAAAGGTACATATGTCTGAAATTAATGCACAACCAGTTCTGAATAGAGAGAAAGAAGCAGTACTAGAGATATTTCAAGTTTTGCAAAATTTTATTTATCAGAAAATCTTGCCTCCTTGCTTGCCTCTAGAAAGCTACCAACAATACTGGCCAAATGTAATGTTCCAACTTCCTCTTCAAGCACCTGACCCAGCAACCATTAATTTAAAATAATGTTGTACCATGCCATGAAAAATTTGCTAACGCACACCATAGAGAGCCAGATTAATACAAGAGACACTTGATAAATTTGGTCCTTAAAAGGCACATGAACTTCTCTTAATGGCTTAATTGAAAATGTAGCTTCAGCAAGTGAGGCATCTGTTTGTGCAGACATCCAAATGACAGAATTTGCTACCTTCACTAATTGGTGGCATATTCCATTTTCTTATTGTTTTCAAACTCCTCATTAGAATAGCCATGGACTACTCTGCAAAACTTTACTACATATGAAGTTTGCTTTATTTTGGGTTATGCTATTACTCATGTTCAAATACTGAGATTCTTTTAAATAGAATGTAAAATGGAGGTTGTCAGAAATATAATTGTGTGTACAATCAGATTCTATTACATGCTTTGATTACAAAAATGAAGGTTGGAAACCACAACCTTACATGCTGAACTCAGACTGCCTATTTGGTTGTTCTTTACACTGTCATTATTCCAACCGCTGAAATTAAAACTAGGCTGCCTCAGTAAGGGTATTTAGTGTGGTATTTTTGGAAGCTTCCATTCTTCAGGCTCAAGTCACACATATACATGCTTACATATATTGCTATTGTAACAGTCTTTCCCCTTCTGATGTGTAATCTTTTTAAGCCTACAAGTCACAACAGAACACTAGCTAGAGATATGGTCTCTCCTCCTTTTAAATGCATAAACTGATACAGCATTCACTTCTTTGAGAATTTAAATGTTTTTCAGAGCTACTTTACTGGGGCTTTCATGTTTTTAGTGAGATTCTCTTAATCACCATGGGAAAAGGATTTATAATACTGTTATAATCCAAGTGAAACCCTAAGAGATTTCAAAACCATTGGAAAGCTTCCCATTCATAAAGTGGAATTACAAAAAAAATCAAGATACCATGTCATGGAACTTGAGTGTTAGAGAAGAACATTTAAACTACTGTGTAATGTAGGAACATACTTGTCTTCACCCATCTTGCCAGAATTTCTTGTTAAATTTATTATTTTATTGTAAAAATGGCTTTATTGATGATGTGCTTGCTGTAAGACCCAGGAGCCTGAACTTCTAGTCACAACTGTTGGCACAAACTTGAAGATGACACTGCCTACTTCCCTCCAAAACAACCCAACAGTGTGATTTATGCAATGTTTCCAGCCTAAAGAATTCTTGACAAGTGCATTCCTACCATACCAATCTATCACTTGGAGAAAAAGTCTGGAACCAGTTTCTGAAATTCACTGAGCATACCTCTCTCTTCCCCATTAACTACAGAACCTAAACCAACACCCTAAAGTGATTTGCACATGGGAAGAGAACTACAACTTCTTCTAAATTTGATACTTACAGTAGAGATTTAAACAAAGACCTTAAGTGGATTACCCTCTATATTCCACATCCTAAGGACATAAAAGGCCAAACACCAAGTACTAAAGAGTACTTACAACCTTCTCTATCAGCTTCATTTAGCATGGAAACTCTAAGGCTATGTCTACACAGCAACATTATTTTGAAATAACTAGCTTTATTTCGAAACAACATAGTCCATGTCTCCACAGCAGGCAGTTATTTTGACATAATGTCAAAATACTGTCAAGCTGGAAGACTTCTTATTCTGTAACCCTCATTTTATGAGGAGTAAGGGAAGTCAGAGGAAGAGCGCTCTATTTCAAAATAAGTACTGTGTAGGCAGCACCAAAACTCGAAATAAGCTATTTTGAAATAAGCTTTGGAATTGACATAGCTCGAATTGCAGAGCTTATTTTGAATTAAGCCCTGCTGTGTAGACGTGACTGAATGGACTATTATTTTCCTATTTTTTTTTCTTTACCTCCCCATCCCCTCTCCTTCTCTGCTATTTATTTGGAACTTGGACCCCTTAAACTCCATTCATCTGAAGAAGTGGATTGAGCTCACTAAAGCTCATGATACCATCTACATTTTTGTTACTCTCTAAGGTGCTGCAGGACTATTCGTTGTGTTTTAAGTTACTGCTAATTAATTAATTGCTGCCAAGAAATGTTTGGTTCACCATGACTTTATTTTAACATCCAGATATTTAACTTAATTTGCTTTAATGCTATTTTAATGATAGACTTCTAAGAAAAAAAGGAATAATACATTTTCAAATAAGGCACTAGTGTCTTTTTGGAAGCAGTTCATTGTTAACTGCTATAAATTAGTTCAGCTGAAGGAAGAGCACATTTGTTTTGGGGATACAACACAGCCCTGTAAAGCAGCAATCTCAGTTCTGGAACAGTTGGGTTTAAATGTCAAATACTCAAATCAACAACAACTGTCATGTTTACAACTGCAGAGGAAAGACATAGTGGGTAACCATATTTAAACAACCAAAAGCAAGAAAAACAATTTCAAGTGTGTAATTTGCTTCAAGACTAAATGACATTTCAGTTTAAAAGCTCCTCGCAACTGTCCAGACATCATTCTGTACCCAGACTAAAATAAAAGCCATCAGTCACAGTCATACATGGAGATCACTCAAACTACTTCTGTGGGCTTGTGATACACAGTACCAATTTTCAGAGAGGTATGTGGCTGTGACAGTGAATGGACATTTGATTAAAAATACCCATAACTGCCAACGGGCTATCAAGGCTGAATATAAACAAAATCATCTGCTTGGGCTATCCATTGATACGAGGATGATGTATGCCCAGGGGGGTCAAGGGTGCATTTTTAAATGGTTGAGGAGCCCAATTCATTTCCTGCAGATTTTCCCACAGAAGTGACAGGCATAATTGTGGAGGAAACATAGCTGTTGGCTAGACTCTGGTACCCTTTCTTTCCTCCTTTGTCAATTCTCTGCCTCACAAGCATGTCCATTCTCTTCAAAGTCAGTTGTGACTTGGTGTATGGTGTAGAATCACTGTCTTCTGCTCCGCGCTGAGTCCTTCCAGTTGGTTGGGCCGATGCCTCCCTTTTTAAGGTGTATTTTCAGCATGTCTTTTTGAAGCACTTCTGCTGCCCTCCAGAAGCACTTTTTTCTTCATTTAACTGAGAGAAGAGTACTTGCTTCTGGAGCAAGATGTATGTACACAGTGGCTAGACCATCAGAGTTGATGTTTCATGGCCTGCTGATGTTAGCTACATCCAGTGGGATCACTCAATTCCTCAACCAAAACAAGAAATATTAAAAAAATATAGTTTTCCACCTGGAACATCTGTGCCTCTTACAGACTCTCAGCATGGTGAATGCCCGGAAATAAGAACTGCCATAGTTGTCACAGAATTAGCAAGATTCAACGTTGACATTGCAGCTCTTAGTGAGACCTGCCAGGCTAATGGGTGCCAATTAAAAGAGGATGGAAGGGGAAGACACCAGAAGAGGGATACATTCAGGAATGGCTTTGCCATCAAAAATAAGAATGCCAGTCAGCTTTTGGAGTTTCCTATGGGGATCAACAAGCATATCATGCCTCTTCGGTGCAAACTGAGCAACATGCCACAGTCCTGAGTGCCTACATCCCAACACTTGATGATAAGAAAAAATGAGTTTTATAGCACTCTTGATACAGTCCTCCCAGCCACTCCTAAGGCAGGCAACTCATCCACCTTTGAGATTTCAATGCCAGACTCCAACTCCCAACTCAAAAGCACCACAACGACAAAGAACGGGTGGGAAATGTAAACCTCAATGATATCCTCCTCCTCAGCAAACACATGAAGTATCACCTGCTCATCACAAATACCATCTGTAGGCACAGTATCAAATTTAAAAGCACCTGGAAACATCCTTGGTCCAAACACTGGCGCCTCCTTGACTGTTATAGTCAGAGCTCGAGATTATGTCAAATGTCCATATTACATGAGTCTTGAGAGGTACAGATAACTGTGAGACAGACCATTGATTAGTAAGATCAGTCATGTAACTGCAGCTCGCTTTACCACATTGCAAGCACCCAAACACTAAGTGAAAGTGGTACAAAGTCAAAGCACTGCAGGACCAAACCAGTTGTGACATGTTCCATAAACACCTCTCTGAGAAACTCTAAATCAACTTTAAAATACCATCCCCAGTGTATGTGCTAAAACTATATGATAGTCTACTCATCCGTACTGAGATTGGTTTGACAAAAACAATGAGAAAATCTTAGCATTAATTCAACAGAAAAGAACTACATTCTATAACTAGTAAAACAATTCTTCTAGCCAATGTAATCATGAGGCTTATCACCTGCTCAAAGCTGAAGTCCAAAAGAGGCTATTTGACCTCAAAAGTAAGTGGAGGCAAGAGAAGGCCTCTGAGATCCAGAATTGCAAGATGATATGAGATGTACAAAGTACGCTTGTAAACATTCAGGGTACATCTACACAGCAACATTATTTTGAAATAACTTAGTCCACGTCTACACAGCAGGCAGTTATTTCGAAATACTGTTGAAATACTGTCAATCTGGAGGACTTCTCACTCCGACTTCTGTAACCCTCATTGTACCAGGAGTAAGGGAAGTCGGAGGAAGAGTGCTCTATTTCGAAATAAGTGCTGTGTAGACATTCCCAATTTCAAAATAAGCTACGCAATTGACGTAACTCAATTTGCACAACTTATTTCGAGCCCTGCAGTGTAGACACACCCTCAGTCTGGGTTTTGAGGGCCTAAGCCAAACATAGGCATTTAAAAATTGTCGGTGTCTCCCAATTGGTCAGTCTTTAACATGGTCATTATCTCCCAGTCTGAATTAATATCATATGGCAATGTGAGATAAGTTAATATGATAATGCAATTGTTATCAGAGTTTAACAGTGTGAGAATGATAGGAAATGCCTAACTAGAGATAGATTTATTGCCAGTCATACCTCACATGCTGAAGAAGTTAAGGATCATCATATTTGATGAAGTGATTTATTTCCAGACTTTTCATGTAAGAGATAGAGTGCATAATATTGTTTCTAGATCTGTTATAAACCCACATTTTCAGTTGCTTATGACTTGATCAAACTTTAAACATTTGGATTACTGTTTTCAAGGCTTGGTATCTGCTTCACATTTCATTTTTTTAACAGTCAGCAAAAATTGACCAGGCATGTCCTAGAACTAGGAAAGCAAAAATAAATTATTTTGACAATGTTATTTAGTTAGTTATTTGAAGAACTCCTGTGGCATCATGATTAGTAATTAGCAGGGGGCATGGGTGAAGTCAGAGAGATGCTTTTTGCTATTGATGAAAAACTACCCAAATTATAAATCTCTGAAAATTGCTATTTGCATACACCCAGTAGAGCTTTTTAAAATCTTGCTGCTATAATTGCAAATATTCCACCTACACCGAGCACAAACCACAACCTCACTGACCTCCATCTGCACTGTTGTCGTCTCTGGCACCACAGACTGATACAAATGAATTCACATAATATTTGGAAAATCATTTTCCATCCCAGGATATAAAGCTTCCAGCAAGAACTCATTGTACTATATAAACTATATGCAAGATTCTTGGAATAGGAAGCATGCTTTTTGAGGGTCATGCTTTGATAAAATTGACCATGAAATAAAATTATTGTTATTTTAGAGCAAACGCAGACATCAACGAGAAGAAATGACACCCAGTATGAGTTCCTCATTAACAATACAGATGGCAAAAACCTAGGCCCATAAAGTTTTAAATAAAAGTCCGTGGAGGAATTAGCAACTGAACATAGATCAAGTTCCCCTTCCCATTTTAATGACAAAACGATCCTTCATATTATATACTTCCATCTGTAAATAGTGATTGTGCTATTTGTCAAACTATTTCTATCCCTGTCTGCTTAAGTTGATTAAAGTCTTCATTAAAAAAAGGACTTTTCAACCCTGGTCTTACAATTTAGTGCCCCATTTATCTTAAATAGAGAACTAAGGCATCAGCGACACCAGGGAGTGACTTTCAGAAAGATTTCATCCCTATCTGACCCTATCTGATCCAAATCAATAGAATAATTGAAAAAGCAAACAACCCAGTCACTCACAGCAATTGTTATGAGCATGTACGAAGGCACCCATCACCATGGCATCTGTGAATGCCTTAAATGATTTAAATTAGATCACTAACAGTTCCAAAGCGAGGTGCAATAACACCATCTGCTTTTGCTAGGATACAGCGATGATACAGTTCTGGCCAGTTGGCTAAGAGCCCAGGCTTTGATAGCTCACAATCAGTTGAAGCCTAGGCAAAAATGAGTCCATCAACCCTTTCTGAATATGTCCAGGTTTGCACTTCAACATACTTTCTAAATGGGCAATCCTGCTTCTACGGAACTCCACAGTAAGTTTAGGACAATACAAAAAGTTACTAATTGGGGAAACCATGTTGCAGCCTAATGAAAGTAAAGCCAGAATAAAATCGAATGGCCCATAACACATCAAATATGTTTTTCAGAGCATACTCTTTGTTTCCTACTTCAGACTGGCTCTCATCTGGACCGCACAAGGCACATGGGAGAAGTTCAGACCTTACTATTGTGTTGAAAATTGCTAATGCCCATCCCCAAGATTCTTGTGTGCAAAACACTCAAAGAGTTCCTTAAAATCAACAGGTGTGCTAAAGCATCCTGCTCTATGCCTAATAGTAAGAAAAGCAATTTAGACTCTTTGTAGAGCAAAGGATCCAGAAGCAAAACCATGCAATGCAGGAGAAGTGGAGTGTGGATTCAATACTCAGAGATACTGAAGATGTGGGCTGTTTGTTCCTTTGTTCCTGACCTGAAGGAGAAGAGAGAAAAAAAGCCATACCCATGAGTTTAAGAGTTGAGCATCTGTCTTACAATCTCTGCAGAAGCCTGTGCCCTGTGTTACCACCATTCTTCCAGGAAACAGGACTTTTTTAGTGTATGTGCATGTTCGTTCCCTTGAAGAGTGTGTTTCTACACTGAGGCAATGAACTTTATCTCGCCAATTTCTCATCCCAATTCAATCAGCCCACAAGAAACCAATTTTGACTTTGCTCCACCAAAGGAGCAATATTATGCTCTTTTAAGGAGTTAATCTTAGTAGCCTACTGTAGGGAAAAAATGGTTACAATATTTACCAGGGCTCAAATTGGTTTGCAAAAATCTGGAGAGCACTATTCCATATTGAGCAGCTCTACTGGGAAGTGTTATATAACTAAACGAGCAAACTTACCCGGCGTTGCCTGTTCTCTCTTCCCCTAGCATCCCCCCATCTGCCTGGGGCCTGTTCTCCACCTCTCCAGGCTTCCCAGGCCCTGTTCTCTCCCCCCACCAGGCCACTTCTCTACCTATCCGGGCCTTTTCTTTCCTCCTCACCAGCCACCATCTCAGCCTGCCCAGGGCCTGTTCTCTTCCCCCACTCAGGGTTTGGGGCAGGGGGAGGTACTTATTGGTGTGCTGGTGTAACCCACACACTAGGGCTATGTCTACTCTGCCGGCTTCTTGCGCAAGAACATCTTGTGCAAGGATTCTTGTGCAAGAAGTCTTGCGCAAGAAAACGTCCACACTGCCATGTACGAGCTGTGTTTTTGAGCAAGAGTGCCCATGGCAGTGTGGACGCTCTCTTGTGCAAGAAAGCTCTGATGGCCATTTTATCCATAGGGCTTTCTTGTGCAAGAAATCCCTACCGAGCATCCACACTGCCCTCTTGCGCAAGAGCTCCTGTGCAAGAGGGCTTACACCTGTTAAAAAAGAGCGTAGTGCTTGTGCAAGAAGCCCTCTCTTACCACTCTACTGTAAATCTTCTTGCGCAAGAGCAGGCGGGCAGTGTGGACGCTCTGCGGATTCTTGCGAAAGAACGGCCGTACTTGCACAAGAAGCAGTGAGTGTAGACATAGCCTAGGTGTGTGTGCTACAGTGGCAGGCTCTCATATCTCATATTGCATCTTGGAGCAGCATCTCCTCCCTGTGCATGTTATGGAAAATCATCCCTTTCCTGGGGCTTCCGGTTCTCTTGGCACAACCAAACCCTGACTTCGCTTTAAGTTAGAAGAGGAAGCTGCATACCAAATTAGATGACACTAACTCTTACCATTTAGAAGGAGTTCTTGAACAAATAGATTCACAGACAGACAGATGCACTCATAGACAGACAGACAAGGGGCCATTGAGTTGTGTGTTGTCTTTTCCATACTCCCACCTATGATACTGTAGTGAATGTCTCCTGAAGAATGCTACTGTTGGGGGAATGTGGAAGTCTTATCTTATTTAATGTTTCTAGACACTTACAAGGTGATCATGAAAGTTACATTTTAATCTTTGCATGCTTTCCTTTCATCAAGACCTCAACATAATAACAAATTCTGATATCTGGACCCATTTTGTTAAGACACAATATTCACAAATCTCCCATATGTTTTAAAATGTTTATGGACTCACAGCACTGGCACTTTCAGACAGCTAAATTTCAATCATCCAAATAAAATCAACATGAGTACAAAATGTTTTTGTTTTTATAGCTCATTTTTCCCAGTATCACTACAAATTACATTTTCTCATTCTGCACTGTTCATAAGTTTCAAGAACAGAAGAAGCTATAAAAATGCAACATCAGAACAAAAATATAAATACCTTCCACGTAAGACAAAAAAGATGGAAATAGTGTACTCCATAGAGAAACTAAGCAACCTAAGGAAACCTACTGACCGTTGTACTTACCTACATGCCTCTAGCTTCCATCCAGGACACATCACACGATCAATTGTTTACAGCCAGGCCGTAAGCTACAACTGGATTTGCTCCAATCCCACAGACAGAGACAAACACCTACAGGATCTCTATCAGGCATTCTTAAAATTTAAATACCCACCCGGGGAAGTGAGAAAAAACAGACAGACAGAGCTAGACAAATATTCAGGCATCAGCTTCTTCAAGACAGGCCCAACAAACAAAGTAACAGAATACCACTAGTCATCCCGTACATTCCCCAACTTAAACCCCTCCAGTGCATCATTAACAATCTAAAACCTAACCTGGAAAACAATACCTCACTCTCACAGGCCTCAGGAAACAGGTCAGTCCTCACCTACAGACAAACCCTTAACCTGAAATAAATTCTTTCCAGCAACCATGCAGCACACCTCAGGCACCCTCACCCAGTAACCTACCCCTGCAGTAATCCCCATTGCCAACTCTGTCCACACATCTACACCAGCGACACCATCACAAGATCTAACCACATAAGCCACCACAGCACAGGTTCATACAACTACACATCCTTTAATGTTATCTGTGCCATCAAGTGCCAGCATTCCCCTCTGCCATATACATTGGCCAGACTGGACAGTCTCTACAACAACGGATTAATGGACACTAATCAGATATTTCAAATATTAACACATAGAAACCTGTTGGGGAACATTTTCACCTGCCAAGGCTCTCATTGATGATTTTAAAATAGCCATTCTTTTGCAGAGTATTTTCAGGAACCAATTAGAAACAGAGACAGTGGAACTGGCCTTCCTATGCAAATCTGACACATTTACTCAGGGACTGAACAAAGACAATAACTGGATGAGCTGTTATATTCGACACCAAATGACATCAAAAGCTAAGCATCAGACACTTACAGCCCACCCTATTATCCTCATTTAACACAGATACTATAATTCACAGGGGTTTCCCCCTCCCCTTCTCTCCTTTTTCCGCTTTAAATTTTGTGGGTTTATGTGCCCCTCTGTGCCTCTTGCTCCACTCATCTGAAGAAGTGGGTTGTGTCCATGCAAGCTCATGATACCGTTTTTTCCTTAGTCACTAAGGAGCTACAGGACCACTCATTTTTAAAGTTTTTTTAAGCAAATTAGTTCAGCATCTCAACTGGCTATTGGCAGAGAGCAGAAATACTGATATAAGTAGCATAAAGGACACAGTCCAGTTCTCTGGCCTCTCTGTTTTGTGGACCACTTTGAGATACATCCCCAAGTACCCAGTCCTTGGCACTCACGATGAATTATTCTGTTTACTACCAGGAAAGGATGTGCTGTTTACTGTTGGTCAATTGACCTTTATCTTGGGCATCACTGACCACCCAAGCATTTAAGATCTTTAAGGTCTTAATAGAAATATCTGGATGCAGGAGGGTTTGTTAGTTCCTTTCCAATTAAAGATCTTCAACTTCAGTTTTTGTCAGTGACATTGTTCATTAATTTCTCTGGAGTTCTTTCCTTAAAAGTTTCTGCCAAAAGCTCAGATTTGGTTGCTGGAAAATGGGAATTGTGGATAGTGGTTGTTCAGACAGATATACAAAGTCCATAAGTCTACAGAAGATGGGTGTGGCATTATGGGTGTGTCTAAACTACATGGCTCCATCGACGGAGCCATGTAGATTAGGCAGGACGTCAAAGGGAAATGAAGCAGTGATTTAAATAATCGCCGCTTCATTTAAATAAAAATGGCCACCGTGCTCGTGAAATGGGCCTCATGAATGGGCCTCAAAATGGCCTCGTGAAACGAGGCTTACAGGATCTGCTGACAAAGCGTTCTGAGGTCGGCAGATCCC
>JANRFK010006688.1:6049708-6070654 GCA_030068395.1 Apalone spinifera | reverse complement strand
AAAAACCAGAAAATACCGGACATTTTAGGTGTCTGGTATTTTCTGAATTTTTTTACGGGACAGGAGGCAAAAATACTGGACTGTCCGGGTCAATAGTGGACACCTGGCAACCCTAGAGCTGGCCCACGAGGGAAGTTGGACAGGAGCTGTGCTGTCATCCCATGGACAGGAGGTGGCTCCACAACAGACTCCCCTCTCCTCTCCCCCCATACTGATGTCCCTGTGGGAGGCAGCAAGTGGGGGCAGGCAGCTCCATGGAGCTGGCATGTGAGGAAAGCCAGCCCACGTGTATAGACTCCCGCCTGCCCCCCCTCAGCCTGCACACTGCTGCTTCTTTATCAGAGGCAGCAATGTGTGGGAGAGGGAGGTGAGCAGTGCTCATGGGGAGCTGGCTTAAAAGCCAGCTCCTCCTAGGCATAGATACAGAGGCAGCAAAGGGGAGGAGGAGGAGTGCATGTCATTGATAACATTAACCAATAAGCCCAGGTTTACTGGTTAATCATGTATTCGACTACATGTTGATATCCCTGTTTCATACACCAGGCAGTTTCAGTGTATATGTCATGCATGCCTCCTTCAGCTTTCTAGACCCTTTTCTTATGTTTTCCAATGATTAGTTCACTCCACCCATACACTTCATTATCTACCCCAGTATACTTCACCCTTTCATGTCTTTAAAATCTTCTACATCTTCCCTCCTTCCCAACTCATGAACATGTACCCTATGCCATGTCAGGGTCCTTTCTCCCCACCAGCCCAAGTGTCTAGGAGGGGGCTCTCCCATTCTGAAACTTTTCATGTGCATACTCCACCCACCTCCAATAGCAAATCGTGTTTTTTCATGTAGATAGCTTTGGACCTAATTAATATCCCTCTATTTCTACTCCTGCCGCATATCCCCATGCTGAATTAAGAAGCTAGTAGGGGGGGTACATTTATGAATTTCATAATATTGATATCCACTTGGAAAAAATGGCAATTGCATTAGAAAAGTTAAAAGTATATATTATGCTAACTTGACAGGAAAACTGTTGAATTATCAATACTTATACTCCAATTCATTGCACCAAACATAACAAAAGTTTTAAAAGTGAAAAGTTTTAAAGTTTACTTATATCAGGAAGCTACCTTCTACCTGAACTTCGGAATTGGAGCAGTCACTCCATAACAGCAACATTCCATATTGTTTTCTTTCTGTACTCATTTCAGTATCAGATGGGTAGCCTCATTAATCTGTAACTATAAAATGAGTAGTCCTCTGGCACTAGGGTGCATGTACACAGCAGAGCTTAACTCAAAATAAGCTATACAAATTGAGCTACGTCAATTGCATAGTTTATTTCGAAATAGGGAGCAACTACACAGGACTTATTTTGAAATAGAGCACTCTTCCTCTGAATTCCCTTACTCCTCATACAATGAAGGTTACAGGAGTTGGAATCCTCCAGCTTGAAAGTACTTCAACATTATTTGAAAATAACTTCCTGCTGTGTAGGCACGGACTAAGTTATTTTGAATAACTCTAGTTATTTCAAAATAATGTTGCCGTGCAAATGTAGCCTTAGAGTGAATCTATACAGCATCGTATGAGATGTAACCTTAGGGTGCATCTATACAGCATCTGAAAAGCAAATTGCATATCTTATTTCGATGCTATTTCGAAATAGCTTATTTCATCATTTGGCACAGTCTACACAGTGCCAAATTTCAAAATAAACCACTATCGCGAAATAACAAGCTTGCTGTGAAGATGTGGGATAGCTATTTTGAGATACTCTGGTATCCCGAAATAGCATTGCAGTGTAGAGGTACCCTTAGGGACTAACAAATATATATATAGCATCATTCGCTTTTGTGGGCAAAACCCACTTCTTCAGATGAGCTGGAAACATTTCAATAGGTTGATTTTTGTTATCTTTGAGACCATTTGAATCATTGTACAGGCAAACACAATAATCAGTTGCTCATTGAATGATAATTTTGATGTATCTCTTTTCTCAGTATATAGTAATATCACTGCAAGATAGAGTTTTTACAAGCTCTTAATTTTGTTGTACTTGTTTAGCAGTTACTTGGGCAAAATTTTTTTTAGTTTCCCCTATGTTAGTTAGACTGTAACTAACATAGGGGAAATTAGATAAGATCCAACTGAGAGCTCTTCACTCCAGCTGAAGTTTGACATTTGTCAAGGACATGAAGGTAGCTACCCCTGCCATCAAACTTTTCAAAAAAGATTACCTGAGAAAAGAGCATAGTGTTGCTAGGAACAGTTAATTCTCTACTACTCCCTTTGAACATGAAGTGCAGAGTTGCTGCCCAGTCAGGATATTGGTTTTACAAGAACTCTCTCCACTTCACAGTGTCTACAGAAACTGGGGACAGCAGGTCCAGAAAGTGTAATTATAAAACAGTCTCAAATGACAACTTCAAAAGAGCTCTGGTCATGTAAGCTCACACTAATCCTTTTGTAACAAAAGAAAGGCTTCTATCTGGAGTCAATGGAAGCAGAAATGATCTCTTAATAGAGATAGAACATTCAAAGGAAAAAGGGCAATAACTAAGCTGAACTTCAATGCAGATTCAGTGCACCACTGACCTTCAAGGTTCCTCAGAGTGTTTTTTTTAAATGCAAGGACAGTTATGATTCCTCATGGAGGATCAAAATGGTGGTTTATTAAAACACTTCAGCCATTTCCTGACTGGTCACAAATTCTTTAATGAACTACTGACCCCTTTCTCATACTTTTGAGAGCAAGAGAAAAGTTTTAGGAGAATATGTAAAAACAGAGTCTAAACTCATTCACATTTGCTTCACTCCATACCCCAAAAGACATTACTTTTCATCTCAAATATCTTCATTAGTGATCTCCAGAAGGGATGAAACATCACACAGATATATTCAGAGCTGATACTACATGATTACCAGCAATCACAACAAATTATAAAAACCTACATAAGTTAACAACCTGTGCAAAAATTTAAGTGTGTTTCAGCCTACACAATCAGAAGCTAGTGCAGTTTTGGGAAAAATAATAAGGAATGGTGGTGATTCAGAGAGAAACCTGGAAAGCATAAAGACTAAAATGCTATAAAAATAACAAACAACAAATTTAACAGGAATTGAAATGCACCAAGGCAAAAAAAGTAAGTTAGTGCAGTTGTGAGTGATGTCAATATGTACTGTGCAAGTACTAAATTTTCACACAATATACTGCAGTCTTTTCCCATGTGAGCTGCCCTCTTTAGTGTTACCTGCTGCACTGTCTTGACCTTCATTTTAAGCAGCTGTAAACAGCTCTGTGCTATGCTAGTTCAACTGACGTTTATTTGATAATAAATAATCATGCAACACAAAATTAGGATGGTAAGGATGGTCAATCTTAACAGCCTCTGAAAAGCAAAATTTTGACACAGTCACAGAGGTCATTTAAAACTCCATTAGCCAAATCACTCAAGAAGACAATGCAGGAAAATTTTCTGACCTAGCAGGAGAATAGGCTAGACGAACTAATTTATTGTTTCTATCTTTAAAGTCTATGATGAAAAAAATGTGGCTTCACTAACATCATTTCCAAAATATCCCTTCTTTGCTTCAGTGTGACCATAATTAAAGTGGTTTTGGTGGTGAGCGCTTGTTTGAAATAAACAGAAGTATACTGTTAAGCAAAAGATCAAACTAAACAAAAACATTACTCTATGCTAAAACATTATGGCTACGTCTACACAGGCCCCCTTTTCCGGAAAAGGGATGCAAATGAGAGAAGTCGGAATTGCAAATACAGCGGGGATTTGCATTTTTCCCCACTGCATTTGCATTAACATGGCTGCCGCTTTTTTCCGTTTCGGAGCTTTGACGGAAAAAAGCGGCTGTCTAGACAGGGCTCTTGCGGAAAAGAAAGCCTTTTCCGGAAAAGGGGGCCTGTGTAGACGTAGCCTAAAGGTTTATCTGCATTTCGTTTCTGTCTCCATAAGGGCAGGTTGCCCACAGAGGCAGCTATAATGTTGTATACTGTTCTGCTTTGAGGCATAATCTTGTAACTCTAATGATATGTTGGTGTCTATCCTGACATGACAAAAAAAATTAATGAGGTTGTGACAGTTTTAAGACTTCTTCATTTCCAAACTAACGGGATGGGTGATCTCACTCTGCACACCCAGCAGCCTACAATTCCAGTGCCTGATGCGTTTTTCACATATCAACCTTCAGCAAAATGGCATTGGTTTCTCCCCCTGGGGCTTCAAACACAGTAGTGACAACATCCTACAGCACAGTCACTATCTCCTGAATGTCAATGTAAGACCCTGTTCAGTGTTCATGCAGGGAAGTCACAAAATGTGGAGAATATGTAAAAACAGAGTCTAAACTCATTCACATTTGCTTCACTCCATACCCCAAAGAAGAATAGCATGGTATTCAGATAACAGATACAAGTCGGGTATTTGCTTATATGTACTCACTCAAACCATATGGTTCTTGAAGCTGAGTTCTCATACTAGGTTGTGTATGACAATTGTGCACTGGGAATTTACACTGGAAAAGCTAGCACACTATAACTTGATATGAAGCTTGTGGAGGTATCAATTAATATACTCCAATTCCCTATACTGAACATAAGCCTGGTTTGCTTTTCTGCATTGACCTCTCTAGTACAAGCTGAACATCTCTGTATCTTTTCAAGCAGCAAGAAACAGCTGGGAGATAATGCTCTGAATTTTCCTTCTAACTACAGGGTAGCTGTAACTAATGGTGTGAGACAACAACAAATAACCTCTTTCAAATGACTGTGCTCATGGGAACTACTGAATTTCTGCAAGAGCCTCTGACAACTCCCATAAGTGTGCAGGTAGCTTAGAAAAAAAAAGGACACCTAATGACTGACAATAGAATTAACTTTGAGGACAAAAATATCACTGCTCACTGAACTTGGAATCACCCTGCAGTAAAATGGGTGTAGGTAGAAATAGTGGAAACACAGCAACCTAAACATATGTTGTACTTGAAAACCTATTAGTTCTGGTGAGGGAGTCTGCCACCAGGAATATGAAAGCAGCAGAGTTTGGCACTGTACCTAGATGCCTTCAAACTCTTTTAGACACTTTATGAATACGTTTTGCTGTGTTCAAATGGTCAAATGTAAAACAGTGATTCAGATTTTGAAATTCATCTCCTACTATCAGGCATTCTGGCTTCTCCCATGATAACCCCGGAGTTATTGGCAAATGACTTCAAATTAATAATCTAGAGTAATTTCCGGCAAGATTTTGTCTTTAAGAGTTATCTAATACCATAGAGGAAGTTACATGTAGATGGCACCTTAGCAATATTAAGCTTCTCAACAGCGGCAGATATAGGGCACGGCGAGTGGGGCGGCTGCCCCGGGTCCCGCGCTTTAATAGGCCCCGCGCCAGCACCGGTGTTTTTTAGAGGGGTGGACTGGATGATGCTGGGAGAGGAGAGGGTAGGGGCATTGGGGGCTAAAGGGGGAGGTGCTGGGATACGGCTTGAAAGAAGGTATGAGCATGAGGAAGGTGGGGATGGAGCAAATCATGTGTGAGGGCTAAGAGGGGCATGAGGGGAATGGGGCAGAGGGTGGTGAGGGGGTGGGCATCAGGGAAAAAGAGGGCAAAGGGGGCAGGGGCAGTGAGGAAAGGGGGAGGCACCAGGAGGGGCAGGTGTAAGGGAAGGTGCAGATGCCACGGGATTCTGGGGGTGAAGCAGAAGAGCAGACACATGCAGGGGAGGGACCAGCACCAGAGGAGAGAGGCAGGGCAGGTGTGTAGAGGGAGGTCTTAGGAGAGGGGATGAGGAAGGGTAGCTCACATGATCAGAGTGGGGCTACTGGAGGAGTGGGCACTCTAAATTGAAACTAATAAAGAATTATTTAAGATCTACCATGAGCCAGGAGCGTTTTCTAAGTCTTTTGATTATATTGATTGAAAATGACCTGTGTAAAGAAATGGATCTTAATGACATAATTGAAGAATATGCTGCCAAAAGAGCTAAACAGCTATAACAGACTTAAATACAAATGAAAATTTTTAATTATTAATGCAGAATTTTATTTAAGAATGAATTACCATATAATTAAAATAAAATTATCCAGCTAAATTAAGTTTCTCCAAATTTACCCAATTCACATTTAATATGAAAATAGCCTTCAATGTGCACATTTGATGCCTTTTTTCTATTTTTTCTCCAAAGGGGGGCCCTGCACAATTGTACTGTAACTACTACGAAACACAGTTTCCCAAAAAGGCACTGTGGACCAGTGATTCAAGATAGTATTCCCCTACCCTGCCACTTACTTCTCTTTGTACCTCACTGTTTGCCCTTCATGTAAAACTGATAAACTGTACAAAGCTTTATTACTGTCTCAAGCACTTTGGGATCTCTTGCATCAAAGTCAGTATATAAAACAGAAATTACAGTGCTACATTATGGTCAGGATTTAGGATTTTAATTTACTGTGTGGGGTTTGATACTAGGCTCTACCCTACCTACAGGATTTATTCAGCACACAATATGATCTGAATACCAATTCAGTCTTCTGTTGATTTAGTGAGATGCTTTGTATACATTGGTAATTTAATATTCTCGTAGGTCATATGCCTTTTTCGATTTAATATTTTTAAAATTAATGTCTGCACCCAAACCGCTGAGAAATAATCCCTGCTCTGCTCTAGAATTGCATATGTTTACTTTTCAAGAGGCAACATGGCCTGTATTCCCTGCTGCCACCTTGCTAGTTAAACAATATTTAAAATACGTAGTTTCACTCCTAGGGCACACCTACACAGCAGGGAAAAAGTTGAATTAAGATACATAACTTCAGCTGTGTCAATTGCGTAGCTGAAGTCAAAATAGCTTAATTCAGCTGTTGGCGCTGTCTACAGAGCAGGAAGTCGAAGGAAGAACACTCTTCCTTTGACTTCCCTTACTCCTCATGAAATGAGGGTTACAGAAGTCGGAGTAAGAAGTCCTCCATGTTGACATTATTTTGAATTAAGGACTTGCTGTGTAGACATGCACGATGTTATTTCAAAATAACATCAGTTATTCCGAAATAACGCTGCTGTGTAGACATAGTCCTAGACATCACAGAAAAGTAATGCTGAATATGTACCCCAAACCTGCCACCAAAATTCAGTTAGACAGATGCTTTGATACATATGAGCCATTCAAAAAATCAGAAACATTTCCCAAAACAAATATGTTTACTTAACAGAAGAGCAGGTTCCTTAAAATCTTCTGCTCCTACATATAGCTGCACTTGAATCCTGTCTCAAATTTCATATGGGCTTTCACAATAATTCATCATGTAATTACTAATTTGCAGGTAGATACCAAATATTTGCACCTGAAACTCACTGCATAATCCACAGCTGAAGAAATGTAATCAACTAATGATCATACCCTGATGTCTATTATCCTTAATTGCAAACATGCTAATTGCCATTTGTCTTGTAAAATCTACAAAACCATTTGATTTTACAAAATACGGTACTGAAGTAATAGCACGTATCAGTGCAGCATCAGCCTGTTTGTTGACCTCTGAAAACTCCTTTGATGCTTATTAATCCTTTGTAATAAAGGTTTGGATTACTTTTAAAGCTACAATTAAATGTAATGCCACCATAAACGTGGACATTGCTTTGGACTGCAATGTACTGTCACTGTTATATTCATAAAGGTATTTTAGTTGTCCCCATATGGGTTCAGATGGATTGCAACAGCAACTCCAAAACGGCAGTGTCACGAAGATGACTGTTTCCATGGAGAAGAAAAAAGGTCCATTCATAATTAATGGAAAAATTTTCAGCCCAACATCAGTCAAGGTTGACAGGAGAACTCTTCTTCTAAAGACTATAAAAAACCCCGGAAAAAACTGGCATCTATGTCAACTGTTTACATTTCTTATTGTCTGCAACTTGAAGGCAATGTCGACTTAGAGAAAAGGTGTCATGGAAACACATTTTTATTGCAGATGACAAGTTGGCGTTGAGATAATGCAGGTGAAGAAAGGCTAAAGGAAATAAAGCTACTTGTCAGGCAGTAACAGGGAGGCAAAAAGAGAATACAGCACATAATTTTATTCCTGTAATTAAATGTCAGATGTACACAACGCAAGAAAATAATTAGTACAGCATAACTGATTATCATTCAGCTGGAGACCTATATATGCGCCAGACAATTTGTACCAACACAACACAAGCTGTTCCAACAAACAGATTTAAAAAAAAATATCTGTGTGTAACAATCCTATTCCATCAATGTTTAAAATACAGTGTCTTGTTAATACAACGTCTCTTAAGGAGGGTCAGTTTATAACACAGGCATGCATGAGAGGCTGCAATAGTTGGTTCGCAAGATAGTACACACAATACACCCCACTCCTCTAGGAGGTGAATGAAGCCCTCAGCAAAAAGAGAGGGCATTCTATAAAAGCATCCAACAGCCCACAAGATATGATTAGCAAAAAATTAAGTATTGAAATACATTATACAAATGCCTTCATCAAATGGGCTGCTTCTGCTCAAGTGACACTTAGCTTCAGATACTGTTAAATCCTGGGGGGAAATCTTGTGATATAAATCCAGAACGAAGGGAAGTTTTCTTTTCTCAATTCTGGTCCCAATAATCTGTTCATACAAGTACTTATGTATCCTTCATCTCCAAGTTTCATATTTTCTCATCTATGGAGATGCCATGAGCTATTTGGTGTAACAAGGTGTTCAGCGGAATTTCAGTGACTCTCAGTATAATTCTCATGGTTTCAATTAACTTTGTTTTTACCATATGGCTTTTCACACATAGCCACAGCTTGCGAAGATTTACTGCGCACTATTCAAAGCCAAAGTGGCTGGTGTAAATGGAGGTATCCCGAAATAGCTGCAATGTGTCTTAACAAGCGCCTGTTATTTCGAAATATTTTTCAAACTAACAGGCGTGCTATTTCAGCTCTTTCTCACTCCACGAGGGTTGAGAAAAGTCTCAAAATAGTGTGTTATTTTGAAATTTGGTGCTGTGTGGATGCACCAAATTTCAAAATAAGCTATTTTGAAATAGAATCGAAATAAGATACGCAATTTGCGAAGCGGAAATTGTGTGTCTTATTTTGAGTTTTGAAGTACTTGGCAGATAAAAGTGTAGATGCACCCTAAGTGAGTTAGTCAAGTTCTACAATCCTTACGCAAACAAAATATCACATAGGCTTCGGGGGAGGCATTACACGAGTAAGAAATGCATAGACCTTTGTGATCCATTCTTACAAAATATAGACCTTTGTGATCCATTCTTACAAAAAGTAACATGAAATCTCATAGAAAGTAATTTGAGGTAATTGCTGAAAACTGCAGCAATGCACTTTTTCAAATACAAACCATAGTGTGTTTCACCTGGTTCTGGCCTCACTTGAAACATTTCTACTACCAGAAAATATTCGGATACTTTTACTGCTCCTGCTTTAAAAAAACAAAACAAAACAAAAAAACCCTGATCCTTAGTTTTTTCATTATGCTCAAACTAAATAATCCTATTCCTGGTATATTTATCTCTGATTATATTCAGGACTTGAATCATGTTGCCGCTTTTAATCTTATTTAAGGAAAGATTAACCTCCTTTCACCTTTCACATGGAGTCAGCTCTTGAGAATTATGATGTGAAATTGTGCACATGTAACTTTGCTGTGCACCTTACACTAATAAACCCAAAATTCAAATGTTCTCACAGTTTACTGTCCGTCTATACCAGAAGGATGGGAGACACTGGTTGTGATTTAATTAGGCTGCAATTTTATTCCTAAATGTCAGAAGTACCTGGCAGATAAAAGAGTATGGTGTAGGTAATTCTGTAATCATTTACATACATCTTGGGGTGGTTGAGAAGGCGGTTGTTGCTGTCAGCTCTCCCCTTAACCCATTTTTATCCCAAGACAACCCACTTTTGGGACTCCTCCCTCTCAAATGAGGGTTAAAGGAGGGGATAAAGGATGTCCATAGGAGAGTCCCAACCCACCGCGTTCCGCCCCCTTGTTCAAAGGCCCTTTCCCGAGCAACACGAGCTGGGGATTACTGGTCAACCCCTCCACACACACTCCCCATGGCAATGGGAACCAGTGTGACCTGGCAGCTACTCTGCTCTGCCCTGCTGACCTTTCTCAGTCTGCTGCACTGCTTTTCAGTACGGCAGCATCAAGCCTAATTCTCATTTGCTCTCTGCTTCCTGCTGCAGCAGGCCAGGAGCTTGCACTCAGCAGAATGGAGAAGGCTTACAAGTCACTCCAGCTCCCACTGCTGTGGTGTGTGTGTGTGTGTGGGGGGAAACCGTGTTGTCCCCCTTCCTGCTCCAGGCACTTTCGTAATTCCCTGGGCTGTCCTGAGTCCCAGCAATAGGATGGCTGAGACAGCCACAGCTGAAGCCCCAAAAGCTCGGGGCCTACGGTGTCTGCCCCGAACCATCCTATGGATGGGATGGCCCTGATAAAGGAGAACGGGCAATTGGCTTCCTGCCATACCAATTAGAGGAGCCATGAAAACCCCTATCCCCTTTCTTCTCCTTTAGAGAACACCTCCTCCTTTACATCTTTTACCAATTATCTGATCACCATGTCCCTTTCCTATGGAGTACCTTCATGGGACATATGTAACAAGTTGTGACTTCAACACCTAGCAAAGCCATCCAAAGCCATTTCATGTCTGCCATAACTCAGCTCCCAGCCAGCTGTGTAGAAGGCAAAAAGAAACAACCCTCACCCAGTACCTCACCTCGGCCAATCTGACAATGAAGGAAAAAACTACTTTGTAGCCTCCTCCTCCCCCCACCAACAAAGGAGCGATTCATACAATGCCCACAGTGGGTCATGGCAACACCTGGTATCTACATCCACAGGTAGGAAGGCGGTTACTGATCCACCTGGTCCAAGTAAAAGAGGGCTTTTCCCACAATTGGATGGGGGGAGAAGGGAGAGGAGGAAGAGGATAGATCAGTATCCCCATGCTAACCTGGTCTGAAGCTGCTGCAGCAAATCACTCTGGCTATCGAGCCCTTACGGGAGCCAGATACCTCTTCCTGCAAGCCATACAATGGTCCCTCCTGCTTAATGTGTAGGCGGGTCATTTACAGCAGATACAAATAGATTTAGGTTATATCTATGCTAGCAACTTTACAGTGGATGCCACCACACAGATTCAGTTACACCACTGTAAGACCTCTTGTGTAGCTAATGTGTGACAATGGGAGAAACCTTTCTCATCCACATAATTAAACCAGCCCCAACAAGTGGTGCTAGCTACATTTGCAGGAGAAACTCTCCTGCTAACATACTCCTGTGCACACCATCACGGTGAAACTTAACTTACTTGGGGGGTGCATTTTCCACCCCCTGAACTACATAAGTTTTGCCGGCATAAGTGGTAGTGTAGACATGGCAGGAAATGCCAAGGAGAATTACTGCTACATAGAACGTCTGTATTTCATTGGCTTGTAAATGGAAAAAATATGAAAAAAGCAATCAGAACTGGGCATAAAGTATCTCACAGCCGTCCAGTAGAGGAATATCTGGAACACTTTACACCAAGAAGAAATATATAAATAGGCCTGTCATAATTAGGCCATCTAAAAAAAGAAAAAAATCTAAAACATTAATTGTGAAAACATGTGTACAACAAATTGAACAATGCTATCAAGGGAGAGGATTTCTTAGCCAGCTCCCTGTGAGTGGTGTTCCCAATGGAATTGTATTCCTGAACCTGTCATCTTGAATTAGGCTGCCTTCCTGCTAACCAGTTACAGTCTGACTTGGTGATTCAGACGTTTCAAGTAATCCACTAATGTGCTTTAGTTTCCCGACCATCAGTTACAGTCATGAGAAAAAAAATTCTTTTCTTCATTATGTGATCTTTTCTTTTTTGGGGGGAGAGGAGAGATGAGAACAGGAAAGAGGAGGAGCATCAAGAGAGGGAAGACTTTACAGATGTCTCTATTAAAAGGTCAGGAATCCCAGAAGATGCAGAAGTAATTCACTTAAGCTTAAAGGGTAAATGTCCTGCAGTACTGGACTAGATAGAAAATTGGTCTGATCCACCATGCAATTTCTTATGTAATAACTGATATAGACTGACCAAACTCTAAACAAGCTTCTATTTCGTAGGATAATTACACAAGCCAATACATGCTATTGGGCTTCTGTCTCTTAACACATGGCCTTAACTGTAATCAACTAATTACATTTCCACTGGGAAGGGGACTTCCTGTTGCACAAAACTCAGGCCATAAGCACCACGATCTACTCATTATTGCACCGTTGTGCATAATCTTCTTGTGTGTACCTCATGTCTCCAGCCTGAACACATATAAAAAATTTATCCTTTAGAGTAACTTTTTGCAATAACCTCTGCAAAGTGCCTAAATAAATGCATACAAGGTGAGATGTGCAATTGTGTTTTGGGGATTTTCTCTGCCAAATTCTTTTTTCAACCAATATCTGTAGCCTAACCAGAGATCCAATTCTCTGAACGAAAAAAAAATCCTTTATAGCATATTGTTTTTCCATAGACAATTGCCATTCCAGTCATTAGCATCCATTAATGATAAAAATGGGACTGGTTGGTGTCAAGTTGCTATTTAACTCTTTAAGGACACACATTGTGACATTCTTTTGATTGTGACATAGAAACTATCCTAACTTACTGAATTGGGCACAGCAACTACTCAATACAAAACTAAACATTGGGAGTTTCAGTTGGCTTAACAACTTCTCAGTTTCTGTTATATCTGTGAGGGGGTGGACTAAGCTGAAAAGCCTCATGCTAGAGGCCTCAGGGTTCTGCCATGCCTATCCTAGGAAGAGAGCAGGAAGAGAGCAGTGGAAAGGTCCTCCAAGACTAGTGAGGGAGCTGCATGAGTGGCTTTACTTCATCTCAGAGGGCTGCAAGATTGTTGTCACCAAGATGGTTTCCTAGGATAGGGTATTTTGCATAACTAGAATTTGCGGGGTGGGCCAATTGAACCATAGCAGTGCTTTGATTGGACGCAGAGGGAGCGCACAACTCTCACGGTCAATGTTGTGTGCACATCACTTTACTTCACTTTAGTAATACTTGGCCTTTCCTAAGCATTGTTTTTCAGATCATTTGTTTGTATAGTGGTAACACAGTCTCACACCATTGTTGCACGTACAACACATGGTAAGTAAGAAAGTCCCTGACCCAAATGGCTTAATCTAAGTAGACAAGATGGAGCAGAAATGGAGGCAGGGACAGATGAAAAGACTTACCCAATGTGTGACAGCAAGCCAGGAGTCGAAGTTGTCTCCTGACTTGAAATTTCTATGGTCTATTCATGTTTGTTTCTTAGCTAATATTGTCAGAGTTACTTCCTTTACTATCCTCTGCTAAGGTGCTGAGCTGATGCACAAAATCCAGTAATTTTTTTTTAAAAAGCTAGAACACTTCATTAAAAGTTATGGCTTTACAATAAATTGTCATATCTGTAAATGACATTCGATATTATTAAAATGAAAGAACGGTTTAACTGGCTGCTCTTGGTATGTTTGTCCAAGCTGATGGAATTTCACAAAGGAAAAACAAGTGGGATGTACTTTCTGGCTCTGAAACATTAACATAAAGCTGCAATCTTTTGGTGACAAACGCTGTAGGGAAATATGTGTTTGTGGCAGCAGTATTGCCTGTCCCTACCACAGGGGTGTTTTTGATTACAATGAAATGTTGCTGGCACTTCCCCTTTCATTCTTCTTAGCATCTTCAGATAGGATCACGAGTATGCGCGATGCTACTCTTGAGAAGTTTGATGTTTTTCTTAAATCCCTACCTCTTGGAACCATGTGATTACATAACAATCATGGCTTGCATATCAAAAGCAAGTCAAGTTACTTTAATCCTCATGGTTGTGGATAATTGCTTAAAAATATGAGATTAAATATATATTGTGTATCAATTTTTGAGTCAACGTCTAGGGATTCTGAGTAATGGTTTTTAAATGTCTGGGGTTATTAGTACTGGGGGAGGGAGGTGCACATGCAAGGTTTGTAGAATATCTTAGATGAGGCTTTCTTTCCATCATGTAACTCTAGTGCCAGGAGACAGAGTACTTGCTAGAGACATCGTGTGTTAGTTTGGTGCTAAATTCCTTTTGAGGCCTGGCTGCATGTTGCAAAAGTTCAGCTTTGATGAGCAATGTGTCTGGCTGCCTTGTACCAGAAGACACTTGCAGAGCAAAGTGTGGGGTTTGGCAGGGAGAAGGTACAGGTAGGTATGTGTGTATGAGGTCGGGGGGATGGGAGACAAGGGCAGAATGGGAATCCCTAGACATGACATGCTAAGAGCATCTGAGTAAGCATGGGTGAGGACTTAAATGCTAACAGAAGAAAGCTGCTTCTGCATGATGGTGATGCTGTAAGAGCTATTCAGGGAAAATAATCTTGCATTTTTTATGGGCATGTGCTTTGGTCTGGCTGTAGTTTATATTTATATTACCAAAGCTGGGGGCTAAAGTGAGCTTAGCGATGTTCCTGTATTTTGGTAGTGCAGTCAGATTAAAAGGAAAATACCACCCTAAACAGAGTTTTTAAAGACTCAGTTTGAAGTCACTGCAGATGAGGTAAGGCTAGGAAGATGTCTGAGGTAAGTGATATGCCTCACCAAAAGCTGCATGATATCAGCTCATGGCCCTCATGACAGTACAACCGATAAAAGGCAAGTGTCATCGGAGCCAGTGCTAGAACTTGAGTAGTTTCCGGCGTATTTCCCTCAAATGTCTGTTACTAGCGACTATAAAACAGGGTACCAGAGGAGTGACTGCTGCTCCAGCAGGTCAATTCCTATTCCAATAACGCTAATGGATATTCAAGACTAATAATTTCCAAATACACATCATTGGCTCCCTCATCAGTTAGCATAGAAACGGTCCCTCAATTTAATAGTCACACATAAGCAGGCTTTTATAATTTTTCCCCAACTGCCGCTGGTGTAGCTGTGAAAAGGAGGCATACTGCTCGTATAATTTTGTCCATTTAATTAAAGTTTACTCGGTGGTTCTTTAAAAAAGACATAAACGTGAGAAGATTACATACATGCCCCTTTGATCAAAGAAAGGGGCTGTTATTAAGAATAGTGTCACTTAACTCTGCAAATAGCCAGGCAATAGTTTGTCACACAGAAATTACTTGAATTAATGCCCCTCCTGTGTGATGGATAGCAGGAATTTTCACGCAACAAAAGACAAATATTATTAGCAACTAACTGACATAGGACAGGGCCTTATGTATCCAAACTCCCTATATTCAATGTTATATTGCAGTGATTCATTAGTTGAAAAGGTCAGTCAGCACCTAGAGATCTGAAAGATTTTATTAAACCAAGTCTTGAACTGACATTCTGTGAAGAATCTGAAATTTAGTAGGCTTACAAAGAACGAGTGACTGGCACCAATCCCTTCAATCCCCTAAATTTAAGACAATATCTCTTTAATGTATTTTAAAAACAACACAAAAAAGAGGGGACAATTTCACAGAAGGTACTACATTAGTAACTGAAGAACAACCATGGATTAAACAGCAATATCTGATAATAATAAAATTTGTTTCAAGTGCAGATTGAAGTCTCGCTTATCTAGAAATCAGCTTCTCCAATTATCTGGCTGCACTAATCAGGCCTCTCATTTAGTTATGGATCTTCACTTCTGGATTTTTTTATTGCCCATTCATGTAACTCGTTTCCTAGAATTTGAACTAGATATGTGCTCCCCAACTTCTGGATGGTACAAATTGACATTACAATGAATGTGTGTGACGGGGATATTCCTTTCAGCTGGGCCAATATCTCAGAAACAATGTAAATATTTAAATGAATTTCTTCTGACTTGATTAGTGTTCCATGGGTCACTGGCTTTTTATGAATGTTCACTAATAATGATATTCACAGGAATGTTCATAGAAACAATCAGTGATACACCGATATTGAAGAATGCTTACAAAAAGTGTTATGAGTTGGTAAATGAAAAAAAAAAAATCCAACATAAATGTGATTCTACAATTCAAAATTATCCAGCATCATTCATATAAGGTATTGCAAATACTGTCAATATTCTCACAATCCACTAGCCAAGCACCTCTTATGAAAAGCACTCGACAAATTATAAACAATGAATAAGTTCTCGAAAGCCACCTCTACCTGAAAATATTGACTCAATCAAAAATTTGCTAAACTAATGAATCAGTAGAAATTATTCTTTTTACTTAGTAATGGACTCAATGGCCAAAAAGTTCAGGTAAATAATGCTGATAGGTCTCGTGAGTTGTGACAGACATGCTGAGAACCAAAATAAAGTTCAATATAATCAAGTAAAGTGAAGTGGCTAGTTTTCATTGAAGCTCTTCTGAGCTCCCAATTTTATTAATTGAGAGTTGTCTGAGCAGGTGAAAGTATCAGCTGCTGAACTTCTGGCCACAAGTTAACCTGACAACAAATTGCACTTACAGAAAATAAGACCAGAGAAACAGAATCAGGAAAAAGGTTGCCAGATGGATTTACTTGCATATTACAGCATATTAGACATCATATTATATAAATCCGGTTACAATGGCAAGAACATCTGCCAAAATAGAGCCTCATATGGCAGAGCTCATTTATAAACCTCTATATTTGCTTCAATTACACACATAGACCCTATTATTTTCTGGCCTGAAACCCAATATCTATTAAGCTATCATAGTTCTTTTTCTTATAATACCACAACTTATAGTCATGTTAGCACAGGCCATTATAATATATGTATTCTTGTTGATAATTAACATGCCTCCAAGAGTATTTTGAGAAACTGTATAAACCAGTTCATATATGATACGATATGTTAGAGAAACACTTTATAAAGGAACTGAAATCTCATGGGTCACTTGATGTTTAATGTTACATCCATGTTACTGAGTTAGGTTCAGATAAATCACTACCACTTTCTCTTAATGTACGGGGTGTTAAGTTCAAACTCTTCAGGGTCTGCAATCTCTTAAAAGCCTGAAGGTCAAAGTCACCTCTAGCAAATCTCCTGATTGATGTGGAGCGCCAAAGCCCACTTGAATTTGTAATATTGAACTAGTGGGCATCATGTTACATTTCTCCTAATTATATAAGAGAACCTTGCAAGCTCCTCACTATTTTGATATTAAAACCTTTAAGTGCTATTAAACTTTTTAACAAGAGACAAGAATTAAAGCTCTCCAAGGATGTATTTTGACCATTAAAATACCAGAAACTCCCATTGACATCAATTTGTATTTGATCTTGATAATGTGCAATTCACCTAACCATTCTGGCCAGGCCAAAATTTTAATCTAAGACTTGATATTTCTATTTTTCAAACAATCCTCAAAGTACTTTTTGAGCCCAGCAAATACAGTAGCCTTCTACAAAACATACAATTTTGGATTTTTCATTCCCAAACTCCTGTGAGACAGAAAACACCTACACCAATAAGGTTAAACACATTAGTTATGAGCTGTAGTTAGACTAATCAATAGTAGCAACTCTTGCAGTTACCTCTCTTAACTACATCAATTCAAATCTTCAAATTATGTGCATGACCACCATTTTGACAGCTTTTGTGGCTTTAAAAATACAATCATGATGCTTGTCAAAAACATGCAACAAGACATCACTTTTTGATTAAAAAGCAGCAAATTCATCGAAAAGTCTAACTGCCCACCAGTTTCCTAGGTGCATAGCGAAGAAACCAACCAACCTTGCCCTACAGCAAAATCTGGAGCTTGAAAAAATAAAGGGCACCAGAAGCACATAAACCTTTCAAATAAATAACTGTTCCCCTTTTATTAAGGAATGGATATTAATGAAGTCAAAAGGTTTCAAAGGCAGCAGCTTTTATAGAAGAGAAAAAGAAAACCAATAGCTTCTAAGAACCAGTCTGTGTAAAACTGTGTACTTTCTATTCTGCTCATTGTAATCCACAGACCTGCAGTCTTTACACACCAAATGATCATGTTTAATCAGAGTCTTTTGTCCTGAGGTTATAATAATCACCATTCCACTCTAAGGTGCAAAATTAATTGCCCCTTAATGAAGCTATTTTGCAATTAGAAGCCATGGATCTGCACACAAAGGAAAACTAATTTAACATTTAAGGGGAGCAGTTTTGCAAAGGTGTGCCTCTATGATGGAAGATTTGTACGCTTCTTTTTAAAAGAATTTAGATACATGACACTCTCTGTACACACACTGAGAATGTTCAGAAAACCTTTTGTTTCTTCTAAATTGGAACATAAAATTGATGGGTGTAAAGAATGGTTTCCTGACTGTAAAGGGAAAGCTAGACTGTTAACTGCATTGAAAAATGTGAAAATAAAGATATTCAAAGGCAATTATTCCAAATACACATATTATCTTTTACCCAAGCTGGGAACATGGTGGGGGAATATATAAAAAGGCTTCTCATCTGCTGTACTCACACAAAATCCAAGTCTGTTTCAAAAGTAATCTGAAGGACAATGGTCTTCTGATGCGTATGGACAGCACCATCTTCTCTAGTGTTTAAACACCACTGCCCTTAAAGCAACTGAAAGTTAATAACTATTAGAAGCCCTCGCATAACATCCTAGGGAGCTGGAAAAGTCATAGAACCTTTGTAGGTTTATCAGAACATTCTTACAATAACTGCTCTACTGGGCGGGGGCAAGAGAGGGAGGGATATAGCTGGCCAAAGGGAAATGGAACTTAATCCCTCCCTTATGCTCCCTCCCCCCCTTTCTGGGGGGCATGAGCAGTTACAGGGAGTCAAGCTTCTGACCATGTAGCATCTTTAAGTATGGGTACACAGTCCCCTTGCAACTGCTCCTGCCTCCTCCTGGCATCATAGTCTGATCAATGTTGTTGGTTTCCCTACACACCTGTGGGCTTTTGTCGCTTTACGGTGTTAGAAAAGCATTTTAGCCTCATGATGAGAATGATGTATGTTGTGTGGGTTGTTGTTGTTGTTTATTAGTGTGTCAACTGAAACGTCCTTCCAACAACCAAGAGTGCTGGGTACTGTATTATGCACATTATGTTTTTATTTCAACAGTTGCACTGAGAATTCTAGCATAAGCCCAATTTACAAAATAATATCCAATCTAGCTGGGCATGATGGGGTTAAGCAATGCAGGGTGTCTGTACAGCCTCCCCGACATTGTGATTGAGACTTTTCACATTGGAAGGGTCAAGTAATTTTAATTTACACTGGACTGCTTCTTATTGATAGCTCTGGTGATTTAATCTCCTTACTTTTATTGATTTATTAAGTTTATGGTTCATTTAATTAGACCTTGCTGTTCAGTGTCTCATTCCTGAGTGCATGCAAAAGACATATCTCACCAATGCAGGTGTAATTTTCCTGCATTACAGTCACTCTGGTATTTTCCCAAAAATATCCAGATTACATTTAGTATCACTTTTTAAAATAAATTCAAACAGAAAAATGAACTACTTTAACTGGTAGTTCTTTGCTTTAAAAAAAGAGGGGGCCCTCTCCCCCCTGTCTTTACAGCAACTTTTCACATTCTTTGGGAGGTATAATAAAAGAATAAAAGAAAAGATCAAGATGACCTAAGTTTATTCATTGCTTATTTCCCTTTACTTAATATTAACATAACAATTGTTGTCTCTGAGGTCGTATATGTTGTCAATGAGTTTGACAAATATGTCCCATTTAAGTGCAGTTTCAGGAAATTGCTCCGTTTAAAACAAACTAGTTAGTGTCAATGTATTTTTTTCAGTTGTGATGCACAGAGATTATAATATGCATTTATTTATTAATAAAAGATAATCAATTTCAAGTAAAAAAAACCCTGGTAAATAGGCATGGTGTTAAAGCCTTTATAGCCATGGCACATCATCATATAGTCCATGTTACTTCATACACATGGGTCTCTTTCCTCCTACCTTAACAAATGGCAGGGGAAAAAGATAAAGAAGGAGCATTCGTGTATCTTAGATAGATATAAATATAAATGTAACATACAAGGTATACATATTGCTGAGTAGAAGAAGGGTGAGAAACGTGTCTGCCTGTGGGGTCAGTTTAAAGACATGAAAGGGCTAGAGAAAAAGAGAGTATTTTATCAGGTCTCTAGGATTCATTGACATTTATTGTCACTTGGCCTCCGTCTACTATACTGTGAGCACATTTTCCCAATCAAATGGCGAGCTACTACTACAGCTATTCTCTTTATTATGCCAGAAGCCCTACTAATATTACCTCTTCCTTACACACATAGATCTCTAGACAGCTAATGATCTAAATCCCAGTCTGGAGTAAAAGCTTTATCGTGGCTGAGTTAGACAACTAGGGAAAGTAGCACAGATAGATGGAGGAAGTGCTATAGATAACACCCGCACACTGGAGTCAACAAGTTGACCTGTCTCTGAATGATATTTAACTTGAAAAATGTGGACTCAAGAGTTAGCCTGCATCTGGGCTGCAGACTGTAGAAGAGGAATTGGCCAAGTTTGCATAACAACTGTTTTAATATCTTGCCATTTGGAAGTTAAAAATTACACAACTGTTAATCAAAATTAAACTCTTTAAACTGATTTTAATTAACAACCATTTAAAATAAATGTCTTACTTGTGAGTAGACACTTGTGATTATGTATTCTGTTTATTAAACACATAATTAATAAAAATAACACTAGTTAACCATCTGAGAGTAATACAGTTTAATGTGCCAATATAAAAAAGACTTTATTTGCTTTAATAATAATATTTCATTAATAGTTTGGGCATTTGAACCAACTATATATTTGCACAATGATCATGTGTTTAAGCTGGAAAATCACAGCAAACATGCTAAGAGCTCCTTTTTAGATTTATATTCTTAAGGGTTAATCAGTGCTGCATGCCATTTCACAGCAAGTAATACTGCCTAGATTCTGAAGCAATTGAG
>JANRFK010006688.1:6036092-6049608 GCA_030068395.1 Apalone spinifera | reverse complement strand
GTGCTCTATTTTGAAATAAGTGCTGTGTAGACACTCCCTATTTCGAAATAAGCTCTTTCAAAATAAGCTACGCAATTGACATAGCTCTAATTGTTTAGCTTATTTTGAGTTAAGCCCCACAGTGTAAACATACCCTATGTGGGTTGGCCAAACTTACTGGTCCTCTAAGCTGCATAGGACAATCTTCAGAAGTGCAAGAGCAGGGACCATCTGCCTGGGCTCAGGGATTCAGCTCTGCAGTGAGATGGTGGGGGGGGGGGGATTTTGCCCTGCAATATCAGGTGTCTTGGGGCTTCTGCTCCACAGGGCATGCCTGCTGGGGTAGAGGGCTTCAACCCTGCTCCTGCTCTGAGCTCTGGCAGGTGCCTTCTGTGGAACTGAAACCCCGAGAGCCTCCTTCCCTGCTGGGCAGAAGCCCTGAGCCCCACCACTGTGCTTCAGTGCAGAAGCCCTGTGCTCCCCCAAACAGTCTGGTAGGCAGAGAGTGGAAGGAACATGGGGGACTTAACGTACCTTAACAGAGAGACGAACCTCAACAGTAAAAGAGCTGTATGTGGCTCACAAGCTGTGGTTTGGCAACCTCTGGTCTACACTTCCAGCGGTGTAGCTGCACTGCTGTAGCACTTAGTGAAGACACTACCTATGCCAATGGAAAAGCTTCTGCTGCCAGTGTAAACACTCCACCTCCCTGAGAACTAGTAGTTATGTGGGCAAGAGCAGCTCTCTCATTCACCATACTAGTCCACACTAGGGATTAGGTCAGTATAACTACGTTACACAGAGGTGCAGACTGTCCACTCCACTGAGCAATATAGTGATTCCTACATACATTTGTATAGTAGACCAGGATTCAGCAATGCAGACAGACTGCTGTGTTTTCAAACACCTTTTGAACATGCCTTCTCTCACGTTCTATTATGCATCTTCCCCACTGAAGACAATCAGGATCCCCAAACGGAATTCCATTCTGCCCATTTCTTTGCAGTCTTTTCAATACAGTTTATCAAATTCTCAGGTTGGTAGAGCAAGAGACTCCTTACATATGCTTTAGAAATGTAGTATACAAACATAGGACACTGGCTTTACAGGAAAGGAAAATTCTAATTTTACTCTAGAGGAAGTTCTCTAATAATCTGTTCCTTTCCCTCCACCCAGGTTTTAATTCACAAAAGGACCAAGAGCTCAATTTTAGAGGCATGTTGCTCCAAGGTTTTGGTTTGGACCTACTCTTTGTTACAGTAAAGGAAGCAGGGTCTTCCACCCAACCTCTGTAGCACATCTGTCTGAATCCTGTACTTTGTTTCCATCGGCGAGGAAGGATTTTAGCCAGAGGATGTGTAAGACACTCTACCTTCAACTTCAGCAGCATTGCTAAGAACCTCAGTTCTCAGATGGGTCATGTGTGCCAGCAAGCTAAGTACAGAGCAGACCTTCAAGTGTTTCTTTGCCCAATGGGACCTGTAACACGGCAGCTCCATGCCCCAGTGAAAAAGTTAAAGAGCTCCTTGAAGCTCTGTCAGCCCCAGAACCATCACAATCATAAGGCCTGTTAATCCTGGGGAAGGACACATTTTAAGAGAAAGGACCCTGGCTGAAGCTGGGCAGCACTGAGGAGCAGACAGAACTTCTGCATAGTGCTCCATGGCTAAAGAAAACATGGGCTGTCTACTGGGGAAACTTCAAGAGCACTCAGACAAATCAGAGGAACCAACTTTAAATTACTTGCAAATTTGGAGTCTTGGGATTCAGTCCTGGCTGTTTGAACATGAGGGAAAAGGAACCCAGGCTTCCCTCTCAAAGCTTATTGGCTTGTGCCCTGCATGAGGCTCTTTTCACAGGCTGTCCATCTCCTTTTGGACTTTTTTAACACCTCCCCTTCCCGGAGAGACTACCTAACTCGTAAAGCCAGAGAGCTGTACCCAAACCCTGGAACCAAGACCACAGTCGGGCCACCATCCAGAGATGGAAGTCTGAGACGAGAGGCACTTGCCTTACCCCCGAAGGGGAACCCAAGAGATACGAGCTTTCCCAGGACCTAATTCTGTGATAACATTTTAGTCTATTACTATTGAACCTAGTATTTAACATCCACTCTCAAACCTAGATAAATGCCTGTGATTCAGCTGAAAATATGCATTGACTAAGTGTGTTTTCTTGAGTATTTGAGGATTGTTTTTATGCTGTCCTTTGTGGGAAGCCTGGCTCCACTCCCAGGCTTTATCTCCCACGAAGAAGCTCACCGTTGTGTTTCAAGTGACAAGCTTACAGCTCGCTTCAGTGATTCATAGTGTGGCACTCAGGGCCTAAGCGACTGTGCAGTTTTCCACACTGCCCTGCTCCCCTCTGGGCTCCCCTATCCCCCTCGTTGCAATCTGGATTGCAGCTCTGACTTCGCCCTCACATCAGACAGCAGCAGTAACATTAACAGGCCAAGCCCTAGCAGAAACCAAGAGAACTGCCACAATATGGAAGCAACAGGGTATCCGTAATGTGTGACCAATAGTGAACAACTCACACATCCTCCAGCCGGGAAAATAAAATAAGAACCAAGTGGGAATCTGATGAGAGAGGCGCCGGAAAGAGAACAAATGAGTGACCCTGCATTCTGTCTGGGGACAATGGCCAAAGGCACATTTCCCTTTATGATTTATGTTTGGATTAACGATGTTAAGGAATGGGTATTTTGATAATTGTGTAGTCGAAATTTTTTTTTATCGACTACACGATTAGTCGATAAGGGGAGCCTCACACTGGACCGCTCTCCGGGCTCTTACTACATTTAAAATGCAGAGGCACAGTGGTCCCGGACTCTCACAAGCCAGGACTAGCTCTGTCCCGGCTCATGCTGGTCCAACAGCCCCCCGTTCATGGCAGCTGGGGCTGTCTGTGCGGGAGGCGGGGTAGCTTTGCAGCAGTCTCTCCTACAGCCCCACCACTGCTTTTGATAAAGGCAGCAAGGGAGGGGGAGCTGGTGGCATCGTAGAGACGGTGCTGGGGTAAACTAGCTTTTAAGCCGGCTCCTCTCAGCAGCGGCTCCTGTTTCTCTCCCTCTTTTGCTGCCTCTCATACACCTGACTTCCCAATAAGCTTAGGCTTATCGGCTAGTTGAGTAGCCAACTACTCGCTTACATCCCTAGTTTGGAACGTGGCTACAGAAAGTAGTTAGCATGTTGGCCATCTGGACTAAGACACTTCAGTCTTTTGTGTTATCATATGCTGTCTGTATGCTCCCAATACTCCCCTGAAACTAACACAGCCGTTTCAATGATTTGTGGCTACTGCTTCAGATGGTAATTTTTTTGTCTTTAGCAAGTTCAGGGCCAATGGAGATTAGATCTTCCACCAACAGGTAAGTGTCAAGAAATGCGGAAGACAGGTTCTGAGTATTTGGAACGTATACTCACACCACATAAAACTGCAGGGTTTCCACAGAGAGTCTCTAACATACATTGTGAACTCTCCTGCTGAGATGACAGATTGGGAAGCATAACGCAGAGTAACCACAATTACAGCAAGGTAGCTAGAGTGAAGTAAGGCTTTGTATTTAAACAGAAGCAGATTTTTCTTGTTTGTAAGTGGCACACTATTTCTGTCTTCAATATATCCATCTCTGAGCGCAGCATGCAGTTTCATTAAAAGTACACTTTATAGCCAATCTCCCTCTGTGAAGTGCAGTCTCTCCTCCCCATTCTCTTTCTTTCTCTTTTTTATTACCATTTCAGTGGTCTAAAGAGTTATGTTTTTATTCCTAATATTTCTTTGAGCACACATCAGCCTCAGTATTTCCAGAAACTGAAACAGCCTCATTCGAAGCTGCTGGTTTTGTAAACCTAGCTCGCTTTCAAAGCTAACAAATAACAAAAAGTGTGCAGGTATGGCTGCCATGAAAATATGATCAGAGCTTTTGCAACATATGACTTGCCTGCCAGGTTTTCAGGCAAGAGGTTGCTATAATGGTTTTCTAATTCTTCTTTTCCTCTTTTTACTGTGGCACTTCATTTGCTAAATATTGGGATATTAGATTCTCTATTTCAAGCCTGGAAACTAATAAAGGAAAAAGTGAAGCAGGACTACAACTTGATAGAGGTAACAGAATTCCATCTTTGGTGTTTATAAGCTTGGTTTTGCTAGGCAGATGACCATTTCCCCACTAACATTAATCTCCTTGATAACTTAATTTTTTATTCCTTTTTCCTACCCATTTACTCAGTTTCAAATGTTATGTTCAAATTGTGTTCATAACAGGGACAAAAATATCTTACCTATATTAAGATCTTCACTGGCCCCGGATTTCTCACCACATTCTCTGCCCAATTTCAAATAGCTGCATATTTCCTGTAATTACTATCTGAGCTGATGACAGGCTAAGTGCCAGTTTTTGCAGGCATAGAAAGATATTGCAAGGCTGTTCACTCAATTATTCCAGGCCTACACTCACTTTTTTTTTCCAATCTAAAATCAAAATGTTTCTGACATACAATATCACACAAAAATGTCACAATTAAATTCAACTCCAGTGAAATTCTACATTCCAGTCATTATATTGTTTAGCAAGTTAATGTATGACTTGCGGGCCATATGATTTGTTTTGTAAGCCTACTACAGCAACCTATTCTCAAATGTTTTCACAGACTGTGTCTCATATTTCATAACAGAAATGTCACCTCGCATGACAACAGGGATGAGATAATCCTTGATCAAGAAGGAGCTATTTGGACAGAAGTTTAGCCATAATATCAGATTCTAAAAGTCTGTTAGATGAGAACGACTTAAATACAGCTTCTATTTGCCCCATTTCCTCTCCATTCCTACTGTCTGTCCGTCTCTCCACTTCTTCCACAGCTCCAGAGACTGCCCTCCAAATCCTGTCTTCCCATTGATCGATGTTTCTGTGATTAGTGCATCAGTATACTAACCAAGCACCTTTTAGCATCCTCTTAACTCCAGTCCTATAAATTCATCTGCTTCCACACTGGCATCTTGCCACACTACATCCATTTTTTTAGGATTTCCAGGATTCCTCTCTAATATCTATCATCTCAAAATACCAGTCCTCAGCAGGGGTTATTGCTCACATACATAAAGTCTAAAGACCATTCTAACAATAATTCTGTTTACCTCTCCAGAAATACAGACCTGCACAAAAAGAAATGAAGTCCCTAAGGGTACGTCTACACTGTAAGCTTCTTTCGGAATAAGCGTGTCTGGAAGCTTATTTCAAAATAGAGCATCCATACTACAGCGAAGCCTCAAAATGAGTCTGATGCAGGCTCCCCTAATGTGGATGTGCTATCTCGACTTAGAGCCTCAGGGGGTACCGGGGAGGTATAACTTCAGAATGGCCCTGGTGAGGAGCTATTTCAATATAGCAGCAGTGGAGCATCTACACATACCCTCTTCCAAAAAGCTTTTTCGGAAATAGGCTTATTCCTTGTGGAATGAGGCTTACTGCCATCGGGAAAAAAAGTTCATTATTTCAACTTTCTGTTGAAATAACGCAATTGCCGTGTGGACGCTAGTATTTTTTTTCTGAAATAACGGCTGTTATTCCAGAAAAACGGTGCAGAGTAGATGCACCCTTACTGTCGCTTGCCTGCGCCACCTGCACCATAAACACACATTACATTCTGGGTCTGGTGTTACCATACAATCTCCCCTAGTTAAAAATGGGTCTAATTCAGGAAGTGTATGAGTTTGCTGTGGGTGTGAGAGAAGGGCAATGAGTATGAATCCTCATCACTAACACCCACTGCCTTTTTTACATCCCATTTCCACTGAGGCTAAATGGTTATTTCAGCCATTGATCACCAAGGACACCAAATGATGATCAATGTAGTAGCTCCCCCAAACTATTTTTTACATGCTACACTAGCACATTTACCTGGCATTGCTAGGTCCTTAAGGAAAGGCTCAGGGGCAGAGGACTGGGCGTGTAGGGGGCAGGGCAGGAGTCAGAGGTGAGGAGGAGCTCTGGGCAGGGTAGTGTGTGTGTGTGTGTGTGTGTGTGTGTGTGTGTGTATGTGTGTGTGTGTGTGTGTGTGCGTGCGCACACACGTGCATGCACGCGTAGGGGGGATGAAGCCCCTCCCCAAGATTCATACCAGGGCTGCTTGTTCTTCCTCTTCCCTGTCCCTGTCCCTGTCCCTGTCCCTGTCCCTGTCCCTGTCCCTGTCAGAGAATGAGAGCAAAGTGCACAGCGCATCTGCTCCCCAGCCAGAGTGAGGAATGCAGCAAATTGTGAATTTTCACCCTCACTCTCTAACAAAGGGGAACAACTAGCAATGTCCCACATAAGAATCTGTGGGGGGGCAGTGGAGCTTCAGCCCACCCACACTCTGTAGAGGGTGCCTGGGAGATGGGAGGGTTGGGGCTGGGGCAGTCCCGGATAGGCAGGTGCCCCCCAGCCTACCCCTTTCACCTTCCTGGGGATTCTGTCTCTTTTCTGTATGGCTTTATGAGGCACATCTCATTCTGAAACTTTTATCTACATCAACTGTGCTTGGCAACACTTCCCTTCCTGTTAACATAACCAGAATGGATTGTGGTATTTCACATGGGACTCCTCTTGTAACATAATGCTTAAAATAATTCTTCTGATTTCTGTTTAATGTCTGTTAACGAACCCCAGAATTTTGTTTGACAAAGCACTGACTGTAATTATTTCTTTAACAATTAAGGGTTTACATGCAGCAGCAAATACTGTACTTGAAGAATTTAAATTCTTATGCGATTGTGTTACTAATACGTTTGTATTAGTTAAATCTCAAACACTAATCTACTGTACGTATGAAAGAGTTTGTCTGTCTTTCTGTCTGTCTGCTCAAGAACTCCTCCTAAACTGAGCTACAACCTTCAAATTTGGTACACGGCTTTCTCTTACCATAACTTAAAGTAAAGTAAGAGTTTGGTTGTGTCAAGAAATACATGGTTACTTTATATTATTTGGGGGAAAAGATTAAAAGGAAAGTTCTATGCCGTCTACAGAAGTGTTAAGGGAATAGCAAGGACAGATGCTACTACATACGCTAACACTATTTCCACATCCACAGGAATATTGTATTCACTGCATCACCAATCTCATCCATTTTCACACAGGAAGCAATGAAAAATACTATGCAAGCATACCTACAAGCAAAAAGGTCAGTTGAGTGTTTCATCAATGTGAAACAAAAGAATCCCACCAGCTGAAAGTAAACCATAGTGACTGGTAAAAGCTAAATAAATAAAATTCCTAATATTGTGAAGAAGAAGTTAGGGAAGCATTACTATTAGCATCTTTTCTGAATTACTCAATGCAGGCAATAGATATAACTAGACCCCCTTACTTTTCATTTCTAAAATTCCCCCACAGTATATCATATGAGATTTTTTTTACCTCATATGTAAAACCACAGTGTGATATTCTCCGATTAAGATGTGGCCATAAAAATCATGGCTGCAACCACATTAATATAGTTGCATCAATATTGGGGCCAAGTAGGACATATGACCAGAAAGGGTTAAACAATCCCAGGCCAAATGATCCAGAGTCAACCTGTAGAGGCATGTGAGAAAAAGCATTTACAGTGAAAGCTTTGCTATCCAGTGCTCAGGGGGAACAGCAGTTGCTGGTTAACCGAATATGTCGGATAACAAAGCACCCTTTGCTGGCTCTGTTCTGGGGGGAGGAGACTTGTGTTTTGAAGTTCTAGCCTCCTTCCAAGGTGTGAGGCTGGCAGCCCATCTGGCACTCTGTTAAATTCAAACTTTGTTAACTGGCTGGGTTAACAATGCCAGTTAACAGAGTGCCGGATAACAAAGCTTTTACTGTAAATGGCAATAGGTCCATTCAATACTAGTTAGACTAGAATTTCACAATGCAAACCTCTGCTGTTAGAAATTAGAGGTAATACTATATGAGTTTATCTTATAGATGCTAACCGTGTAAACAGACATTGCCTGTCTATCATTGTAACTATTGATTTGGAGATCAAAAGGGAATATTAACATTTAGATGAATCTTGGGTGACATAATAGCACTGTCAAGATGTCTCTTTAAAGTTTGTGATAAACTGCTTAATGGATAAATTACCTTATGCTATTACCTGTTCAATTACCATGTCATAATCAAAAGCCTATTGTACTCTCCCAGGCTAAGAGGCTGGTGCAAAGCTATAAAGTCACCTTTGACAGTCCATTTTGTCTCATATCTGCTTGGATGCTCCTGGGGAAAGTTACAAGCCGTAAGAAAAGAGATCTCAGGGTCTCAGATCTACTTGAGGTTTCATACAGGGGAAACCTAAGCCACAAGGAGTGAGGTCCCAGTCATTAGCTGGAATCACCCTGGATACGGATTGTGGAGTATAACCATGAACTAAATTCTAAAAGACGTTTTTGCAACTATAAGATCTGCATCTCTAGTATGTAATTGAGCCACAAGAATTGAACTCATGTCTGTATGTCTATTGATCTTTGAACCGATTCTCTCTCTCTCCCTCGTTTCTTTATTTGGAAAATTGCAGTTTAGTTCATAAGAATTGGCTATCAACATGTATTTGGGATAAAGTCTTATTATCATATTTGTTGACCCAGCAGCTAATGTATCTGATCCTTTGAGATTGGTGGAACTTTATTTGAGTGGCTTCTGGGTGGAAGCTGGGAATTTTAAAGGAACTATGTGATTGACCGATACGGTAATACAAATGCTGTTTTGTGCTAGTTTAGTGAATATAAATATTAGAATAACCGGCAGCTTCGGGGATTGGCCGTCCCTCTTCTCGCAGTGCACCCTAAGTCACCTCAGCTGGCTCCCCAGCACCCTGCTTGTCACACATAGTGACCCAGTTTTGGAGTCTTAGATGAAGAAATAGTCACTTTCCCCCTCTCTTCTATATGGGCAGTGCAGCAAGAATGTGACTGTAGCAGTGAGAGTGTGAATGCAAAAATATCTATCTAGCTGTACTTGACAGGAGATTACAATGTTACTGCAAACCCCTAATTTGCTGATTAACCTAATTTAAGAGCCATCTAATGGCAATACAAAGCCTGATATGTGTAGTTTAATTGTGACCTCCATTCATCTCTGCTGACAGTGTCTTTAGCTCAGGTGATTATCTCCAGGCGCACGTTGAAGAGAAAAGAAATATTCCAAAGAAGCCTACAAAATTAAAAGCCACCTCACTTCTTAGAGCTAATATCTGGCTATAAATGAGGTGTAATGGGTTTAGAGGCCCCCTCATGGAGGCCTCCTGGTCCCACCACGCCTAACCTTAGGGAAAACCACTTCAGGCTGAGTAACTCTGGAGAAGCAGCCAATCAGAGTGCAGCAGCCTCCTATAAAAGGACAAAGCAGAGTCAGTTGCTGTCAGGAGCCAAAGGAGCAAGAAAGGTGCACCTGGCTTGCAGGCGTGTGTCAAGAAGGATGTCAGCCCTGGGGTAAAGATGAAGGTGAAAGCGCTCGGGCTGTGGGGAAGTGGCCCAGGGAACAGGAGCAGTAGCAACAGAGTGAAAAGGGACATAGCAGATGGCTGCTATTGATAGGTCCTTGGGTCAACGCCTGGAGCAGTGGAAGGGCCCAGATCCCCCACCTCACCAGCCATGGAGGAAATGACTTAAGCCCTTAGCAAGGGAGTAGCCCAGGGAAGGGACTGAAGGCCCAGTAGAGGCCGGGGAGCTGGGACAGCTGGCAAAGAGTATCCCGTGAGCTAGCCGTGGGGGCACTGCTCCATTCACAAACAGGGATCATTTGAGAGCTAGTCCAACTCAGGGGCCTGCTGAACTAATTAAAGACTGAGCCCAGGGAGGACTGCAGGAAGAGCTCAAGAGACTATGATTGTTCCTGGTGGACTTGCATCCTGGAGGAGGTTAGTTGTAGAGGGCTTAGTCACCAAAGATCTACCAATGAGGGTGGAAGGCACTGTGAGCAGCACAAAGCTGGAAAGGAAAAGAACATGTTTACCTGCTCGAGAGTACTCACAAGAGGCGAGTGGACCCCTTCACATCAGGCAACTGTATTCTACTTCCACATCAAACAAAACTATCTCCATGGTTTCCTAAAAGGGGGGTGGGAGCCTTCATGATGCCAACCACTTTTCACATAAATAGGTACAAAATAACAAGTAAAACCAAACTCCACTCTTCACCTAAATTGGTCCCATTTTAGGAGTTTTACCTTTCAATCACTTACCCCATTTACTACCTACACCTTCATGCAGATTAATTTCCATTATGTCAACAGGAGTTAGGCTTAAATTCTTCATGAGACACCCAATCAAACATTATAACCCATAGCAGTTACAATTAATTTTACATCCAGCTTCAAAACAAACTCCATATGCTTTGTATGGCCGAGTGAAAATATTTTCAGGGTCAATTTGGTGAACCTTCACAAAACCGGTAACATACCAAATAGGATTCTAGTACCAAACAAACAAAATCATACAAAACTTGTCTACAAAATCTGACATTTCTACGGAAACTACATTTTTAAGTGTTATTGTTGAAGAAGGGGAAGGGGAAATATTTCATGCTTTTTTATTTGGAATAATTTTTGAAAACTATTGAAAGAAGGAAAAAGCATTTGTCTGTTTATACTAGACATATCTCTGAACAATAAAACTAGGTCTTGTCTACACTTGAAACTTGAGGCAGAGCATGAATTGAAAGCATGATAGCTATTCCTAAATGACTTCACAAGAAGTTATTTCTCAATATCTATTAACTGAATAACTGCATGTGTGGATACACTTACCCTAGAATAAGAGTTCCTGTTCTTGTTTAGCTTAAACAGAGAAAAGAGACTCTTATTCCAGGATAAAAGTGTCCATCCATATAGCTATTTAGAACAACTGCATGTGCACATAGATCTTTGATTTAAACAACTTTACTCCTGAGACTGTGGCAGTTTGTAATCAAATCCAATTATAAATCATAATGTCCTAAATCTGAACCTTCACTAGTTTAGCCAAGTGTGTACACAAGTATCATTTATATAGGTAAGCATTGGCATAATTTAGTATACAAAGTGATTTAAAACAATAATCTGTTTAGTTTGTATACAATTTTTAAATTAGCCTTTATAACTTAGCTATTGGCAGATTATACTAGTGATATTTATAGGAAGATATTCTCAAAATGCTTCTCCCTATTCTTTGAGTGCATTAAGTCAAATCTTTATGTAAGGATTCATAGAGAAGCTAATGTTACTAATACAGCATGTGGCTTTCCTAAGAGAAAAATCAACGATAATCATGAAGGACAAGCTGAAGATCCTACAAAAGACAAGTCAGTTAATAATTCATGTTTGATGGATTTCCTCGATGCTCTAGATACTTACTTTATCTTTCCCCCACCCCCTTGTGTCTCCCAGCAGTTTTGGTGTGTGCAGGTTAGCAGCACTGTAATGACGGCATGTCCAATATCAATAGGTAGTAACCAAACAGCCCACTCTTTTTTAACACATGGAATATGGCAACAATTTGACATCGCAGCAGTGTTTCGCCCTCCTGAACCCTGGCAATGACCCAGAGGATTTGCACTCTGCTGCTAATCAGAAAGCTGGCCATGGCCATTTCCCATGACATAGCTGGAATTCTCCCACTGCTTGCCCTCCCGGCTTCAGTTACCAAGCCATACTGAAACTATTTGTTATATCCCCAGGCTGTCAATCATTGTGCCTTCCCTCTAGACACTCCTCTGCAACACCACAGTTTTGTAAGTTCCACCCTGGGGGGGGGCTGCAAACCTTTATCCCCTTTTATTACTGACCCATAACCAGAAGTGAAAACTCCCTCCGCCAAGCCGCATGTTCTAAAGAGTTGCCTTTTAAGCAGTGATATGCCATAGTAAACATAGCAGCTGCTCGTGCATGAGTGCACCAATAGCAAAAGGGAAACCAAGCATTTTATTCTTAAATTGGGACTGTAAGAAGTGTGCTCTTTAGAAACGTTTAAGAGTGAAAGTTTCAGGTTCACAAGCTGACAACCGAACAGCCCATTTTACTCCAATATTTAATAAGCTATTCAAAGTTTCCCCAGCCTGCCATGACATTCTTTCTGAAGACACACAGCGAGAACTCAGCTACATTTATTTTTATCTTTTGCAGATAGAAATTAAGATGTCATAAGTTCATATGCAGCAAGAAAAGAGCAACTGAAAGAAATGTCACAGATGACTGATCTCAGGACCAGCCACCCAATTCTGTATCCAGTCATGAACAAAGGGTGGCAAGAGAGACTTCTAAGGAAGGGAAGAGAAATCCCACACTGCAATGTGCCATCCACCTTGACCATAATCCTTTGAGTGGAAAATTCTGTGATCCTCATGAAAGGTATCTGCTGTTCTTTAATGACATTTTTAGGAATCCCATCATTGCTCTGCAAGTCAGCAGGCAATTAAACCTTTGCTGGCAGTGTACGCCCTTTGATCAATAACCCATTCTCCCTTTCAATTTATCTGTGATCTCTGTTTTTTAACAACTCATTGAGAATGTTTAATTAATCAGCATGGTATGGACATTGTTGGCATTTTCTTCTTTTGTTGCTTTCTTCCCCTCTCTATCATAGATTGCTTCATTTATTTCCATCAGTCTAATTTTAAGAGGGTTCTTTACAATGTATTTCATAATGGTTTTACTTATGATGCTTATTTGGTTTATGCTGTTCAGCTACGATTTTTTTAAAAGAAAAGTTATTCATGACAACTAATGGAAAATGATGCCGCTAATTTAAACCTCTTATTTGTCTTGTGAAACTAACAAAGTCTGCGGATCTCCTAATTAATGGCAATTTCCAGCTTTATCATTTTAAATTCACAGTGCTTAGCTCACTTAACTTATTGACTTTCCTAGCCATGGCACAGACTAACTTCTGTGCCGTGCTCTGAAGGAAAGTTATTTAGTGATCTATTTTAGTGATCTAGCGTCTGGGAAAAAAAGTGCTACATGAATGATGGACAGTTTTCATTGTTCTGTACGTTCTGTATGGCAATCTAAATTATTTTATCCAATTATTTAGGACACTAATATAATAGAACCAAAAAGGCAATTATTTCATCAATTAAACCACTCTGAGGGTATGTCTACATAGCAAAGTTATTTTGAAATATCAGCTGTTATTTTGAAATAACTTTACTAGCGTCTACACAACCAAACTGCTATTTCAAATTAATTATTTCGAAATTAATTCAAAATAGCGGAGCGCTTATTTCGAATCTGGTAAACCTCATTCTACAAGGAATAACGCCAAATTCGACATAGCTATTTCAAAATAAGTGCTGTGTAGATGCTTATATCGAAATAGGGGGCCTCCATCCTTCCCAGGGTGCCCTGGTGGCCACTCCAGCCTCAACCAAGAATATGCCTCTCCCTCCCACTTCCCCAGAGCCCTTAAAGGGGTTGAATCTGGCCACAGTGCTGAGCCAGCTCCAAGCCTGCCAGCTCAGAGCCAGCAGTCACTGCCCCAACCCAGTGGCCCCAAAACACGAACCAGCAAGCTACTGGCAGCCAGCCCTCCACTGCTCCCCAGGAGCAGTCTGCCAG
>JANRFK010006688.1:5972958-5983385 GCA_030068395.1 Apalone spinifera | reverse complement strand
GCATGACAATTTCAATTGTTATAAATAAGCATGCTAAGGTTATGAACATAATTATTAACTATCTTAGGCACAGCAGTTTTATGTATTTTTGTAAGGGATACAGGTTGAAATTCAGCGCCGCCCTGAGAAGCCGTCAGTTTTGACAATTCTATTGTGTTAGCACTCCTTTGCATTACCGCAGTTGGACATAAAGATTGAGGACATGGCTTGAAATTTCAAATAGGCTGCCAAGAAGGTGGCCACTAGGGCCAAAACCCAGGATTATGGTTTGAAATAAATACAAATATATCTACTTAGATTCATGGCTTAGGACGGAGGCTTTTCCCACAACAACGAGAAGTGGGACTTTATCTCACCATCAGTTATGCTTATAAAAAAGAAACTGTCTACATTGCTTAAAACACTGAAATTTCCTACTAATAAACAGATGGGAAGGTCTTGCATGACAGCTTGATGACTGGGAGAGAAAGCTCTGTGTTAGCTGGGCTTAAATCTAGGATCTCCCACCCTCTAGTGTAGAACCTTTTACACCAGAGATGGGCAATTATTTTGCTTACCATTGCCCACGCATGGGGTTGCCAGATTCTGCTGGTTTTCATCCACGTAGGGGGTTTTTTCGTACTGGTATTAGAAAAGTGACCCGCACTTAGGGCAAGGGCATGTGAAGTGAGGTGTGTGCTGATTGCACACAACATTGTGAAAGCCCATGCATCCAATCAAAGCGCTGCGATGGTTCAGTCAGCACAGCCCACAAATTCTGGGTACACAAGCGCAGTTAGCAAAACTACCCTATCCAGGGAGACAGTCTTGGTTACTACAATATTGCAGCCCAGTGACGTGAAGGAGAACCACTCGTGTAACCACTCACTAGCCTAGGTGGCCCCTTACCATTTTGGACACTTATATGTAGCAAGCAAGATGGATCTCTTCCACTTCTCTACAAAGAAGTAATGTGATTTTCAATATTTCGGTTCCTTATGTATGTAACATCTTATGGAGATGGGGACAACGCTGGCCTCTGTAGTTGAAGCTCAAATTTCCTCAGCCTAGGGGTGGGGATTAGATATTTTTTCATGACCTTAGCTGAAATGAACCATCTTCCTGCATATACCCCCTCCCCCAAAACCCCACCACGTTATGATGGAATATTTATAAGCTTGTCTTGAGCAGGCTAGATGCTTGAATGTGTGCGCAGGACAACACTGAAGTGAGAATGGCATAAACGTCCAAAGCATTGAGAACTTTGGAGACACTGTGAACGTTGGAAACAGTCCCATAGCTCCCTCAAAGGCCATGTCTCCACTCAGAGCTAAGGATGCGAGTCCCATGCCATGCAGACATACTCACCCTAGCTCCCATCAAGCTAGGGCACTGAAAAAGTAACATAGCTGCAGTGGCACAGGCCATGGTGGCACTGGCTTGCCACCCTTAGTATGTTCCCGTACCCCCAGCAGTTAACCAGTGCATCTGCTACCCATGCTACCATGGCAACACTGGTATTTGTAGCACAGGTTAGTATGAGTTGGGACTCACATCCCCAGTTCCAAGTCTAGACAGAGCTTAAGAAAATAGGGTTATAATGAACACTGAAGAGGGGAAGGGAGAAGAGAAATGTAAAGCGAATGGTAACTAATAACCCAGGAGCATCAGCAGAATTGCACTAACTATCCCAAGTACCGTATGTTCACAGACGATGACAAACTCAGAGGCATAATTTCCTCCTGCTTTGTTTAATATTACATACATTAAGAGATTCCAAGCAGGATGGATGGCCAGTGCACCTTCTCACACACCCAAGGTTATGTTTGGTACAAGCTGCTTGAATTTTAGTTACAATTTTTAGGAAGTTTAAGAATTACAGTCTTTTATTTTACAGGGCATAAACAGAAGTTCTTACAAAAAGATTAATGATGGTTTAAGAGACTGATAAAAATTGGAGCATTCCCATACTTCTGGGTGAAAATTCAGTTCAGGTTGGTAGCAACCAATTGTGGTTACCAAAGTGATGTGTCGAAAGCCTGTGTGAAATGTCTATGTTGGTTCCACTCCAGTTCCCAATATATGGATGTGTTTTAAAAAAACAAAGAAAAAGCAAAACAAAAACAAACAAACAAACAAAAAGTTGCCCCTTTCCAGAAGCCTTACATTCATGTTGAAATCAAGTTAAGTAGAGATATTGTGGCTTTATTTTTTTCCAGGGAAAACACCCTGTACTTTCCTGGTAAAGGAGTTGGATTTCATAAATCCAAAGCTAACCTACCAAACCTGTCCATTGACTGTTAAAAATGCTCTACAAGAAATATTTGTTCCCTTCACTCTGGGGCTACATGCCATTAGCCAGCACAAATGAAATTAAGCCAAAAGGAACCATCTCCGTCTCTGAATTGAGCTGGATACAGTACTTGAAAAAAGATATGCCATCCAGAGCCAAACTGAAGGGAATGGAGGAGGAAGTTACTTACTGACACAAATGAGCACACTGTTAGCCAGGGTATCCTATTAAGAGAAAGAACTATGGATAAATAAAACCACTCTTAGTCAGAATAGAGACAATTGCTATATATTTACAGAAGATCCTCCATCAACCCTCAGAACCAGACATTACAGATAGCCAGCCATTAATTTTGATAGCAATATTAAAACTGGAAACACCATGCCTATTAATTATAAAAATTAGAATTACATCTCATCTTAACACATCATGACACACATGGTTGGTCTCTCTCTCTCTCTCTCTCAATATCACAATGCCTTAACCTTTTCCCATTATTTTAGTAATAAATAATATCAACAATTTGCATTACTGTCGCACCTAGGAGTGCCAGTCATTAGAGCCCTGTGGATATCTGGTTTATATCTGCAGGGTCAATGTGGATATCCATGGCTCATTTTTGCAGACAGATGCAGATACGGATACAAATTTTGTATCTGCGCAGGGCTCTACCAGTCATGGGTCAGGACTCCTTGTACTAGGTGCTGTACAAACACAGGACAAAATCTATATTCCTTTCAACTACCTCTTTTTCTGAGCCTTCAAAAACACTGCAGTGGCTTGGCCTAGATTTTCTGAAGTGCTTAGCACTTAGCAGTTCCTATGCAGAGTTGCCAGGTGCTGAACATATTAGGTAATCTGGCTCTTTCATTCTGGTAACAAAAGATGTGCAGGCCTTTTGCATGCGCATGCACACCCCATCTTTCTCCTTCTGCTGCCAGTCAAATGCAAAAAAGCAATGCAGCTAGCACCCAGAACACTCACAAAGCTCCAATTGCCTTCCCTCCTTCAAATCCATCTTGAAGATGAGTTGGTTTTTTTAAAGAGTAACATTAAAAGGTTCAAGGTCAATTTTAAACTTAGACAAGCAATGAAGTAAAAGTTAGGTTTCATGCTTTTGCACACTACAGTTTTATCTGCTCTAGTTCAGCAAAGACATTGACAAACTGAAGATGATCCTAAGGAGTAAAAACATTATTCAAGACTAAGGATCTGATCTAGGACAGATATGATCTAGGTGCAAATAACTAAATAGCAAAGGCACAGTGAAACGAAAATGACAACGGCACTAAGTACTTGTATTTCATCAGGATTACTTCTTCATTTAATAATTAGGAATAATTATTTAAGGCAGATCAAGGAGAGTAGCTACAAATGTCATGATAAATTTAGCTAAATTCAGGGACATTTTACACTGGCATCAAAATATGTGTATGACAATAAATTAAATGATGCAGTAAGCTCAAACCAAAAGAGAGAATTTCTGTTGGTGATGTTATTCCCATTTCCAAGCCTAAACAAAACTCTTGGGATGATGCATCCAGTCCATGAATATGGTCATGTTTACTCATTAGTAAGACAAGCAGTTGAGTATTTTCCATAGTGACTGCTAAAACCCAAATGGCTACATGTTAAATCATATTGCTTATGCAAAGCATTCTGTACATCCCCTTGAAGTACAAAAAAAATCCAAAGTTCAAACAAATAAACCACAGCAAGAATAATGTTTACCATATTCAATGTAATGATAAACACTAATGTAAAATTCCATATGAATTATAGCTATGCTGTATATGAAATATCATTACTTCAATTGATCGTACAGTCACCGCTTTTGAAATCTTAGAAATTCTGTGGTTACAAAGCCTCTTGTCTATTTAAGTCCGACCCAAATTTGTTTTTCCTTGAGTTCGTATGGGTCAGTGACCTGCTATGAAAATGTTTTTCATGAAACCCGGATGGTTTATTATGATAATTGTTAAAATAAACCACTTGGTTTTGCAGTCCTAGACAGACAAACCAATGCAAAGCAAGTTAGTTTGCTGAAACATGTGTCCTCCGCTCTTCTGAACGGCTCTCTCTTCCACGCTTCCTGTGTTTGGATTCCTCCTGTGAAGACCTGTTGACAGAGCTGCTAATGGTTTCCTTTCCAGAAGAGGCGCCAACTTTTTGAATGTTTAGAAAGCAGAGAAAGGTCCACTCTCATATCAGAAATAGCAAAAGAAAAGATTAAAGGTTCGTAGTAATGGGTAATATAACTATTTAATTACTGACTGTAGACAGACATACTAAATCATGAATTAAGTAGGGCATTAGTGCTCTCTAGTACATAAACAGTTAGTGTCCATGATCCACACTTGGTAAAGACTCTATTCAGCGATAAGAGATAACAAGGGAAAGGTCATTCAGAATATGCAGTGATTCAGATGAGACACTGCAAGTGATTATCTAATATGAGACATGCTGTTTTATCAGTGTTAAGCCCAAAGAGGGGAAAGTGAAAGCTACTATGCAATTTCGCAGGTCAAGTCCAAACATTTTCCCATACAAATAAACACACACAAAGTTCTACAGTCCTTGTTTATTTTCAAGTTGTCATTCAATGTACCATCATGCTCCAATCCCCTGAAGTTCTACATTCAAACTATCTCTATTTAGCATAGCTAGAAATTGAATATAAAGTCACAAAACAGTCACATATTAGCAGCTAAGAAGCTATGAGAAGCATATTCACTCTACAAAAGAGTAACACAGATCTGAAGACATGCAATGGGAGAAAATCTTAAAAATGACTTGGAAGAGGGTCATGGGGTTGCAGCCAAAAGATCTAACACAATCTTTGGATGTAGGAAAAAGTATTTTATGAGGAGGGTGGTGAAGCACTGGAAGGGTTCCCTAGGGAGGTGGTGGAATCTCCAATCCTAGAGGTTTTTAAGTCCCGGCTTGACAAAGCCCTGTCTGGGATGATTTAGTTGGGGTTTGTCCTGCTTTGGGCAGGGAGTTGGACTTGATGACCTCCTAAGGTTTCTTCCAGCCCTACGATTCTATCATATGATTCTGTATCTAGAGGGTAAACAGAGGTTTGGTGCTGGGAGATCTGCTCCAGGAATGTCGGTGGTGAGAAGAGAAGAGATACAAAACTGATTAAAGACTGGAAAGCATGACTGATAGTGAGACATGGAGTGCAATTCATGGAGCGCATAGATGAGAAGCGGAAGCAGTTACTTCATCACAGTCTGTATGAGTACCTACATGGGGAACAAAAATTTAATAGAGGGATCTTGAACCCAGCAGACAAAGTTATAACATTGAATGGCTGAAGGTAGAAGCTAGACAAGTTCAGAGTAGAAGAGAGGAGCAAATTTTTAATGTTGAGGGTAACTGATCACTGGAACAATTCATCAAGGGTTGTGGTGGATTCTCCATCATTGGCACTTTTAAAATCAAAACAGAATTATTAATAATATTTTATGAAATATGCTATAGTTCAACAACACCTATTGGACCTGAACCAGGAATTAATTTCAAGAAGCCAGTATTATATTGGAAGTCAGACTAGATTATCACAATGGTTCCTTCTGACCTTTAAAATCCATGAATCAATATTCACACAGGAGCACTATATTTCCTCTTTGTTTACACCCCTGGTTCTCAACTAGGGATGTAACCAGTTACCCGATTAACCATTAAGCATCACCCTTACTGGGAGAGGCTCACTAGTAACTGGAAGCCCAACCAGGCTGGAGCACTCCCCCGCCCATTGCGGCAGGGGCTGCTCCAGCCCAGCCATGCTCAGCTCACCGCACCGCAGGCTGGGGACACTCTAACTTGGCCAAGCCCACTGTGGCATGGGGTGCTTCAGTCCACACAGACTGGAGCAGCTCCTCGCCCACAATGCGCCTGGCCCAGTCTGGCCAGAACAGCCCCACCCAGGGGAACCCAGTTAACCAGTTAAACATAACATTTAATTAGTTAACTGATTAAGTGGGATTTTATATCCCTGTTCTCAAGTATGTGTCCCTCTGGGGGTACTTAGAGTTCTCTCAGGGGACCCATCAATTCATCTAGATATTTGCCTAGTTTTACATCAAGCTACATAAAAAGCATTAGCAGAGTCAATACAAACTAAAATGTCATGGACAATGATTTGTTTATACTGCTCTATACACTATACATTGAAGTATAATATTTATATCCCATTTGATTTATTTTATAATTATATGGTAAAAATGGGAATATGCAATTTTTCAGAAATAGTGCACTGTGACACTGTTGGATTTTTACATCTCATTCTGTGAGCTTTTAAATGAGGTGAAATGTAGGAGAACACAAGACAAATCATGCATCTGACGAAATGGGTCTTTGCCCACGAAAGCTTATGCTCCAACACTTCGGTTAGTCTATAAGGTGCCACAGGACTCCTCGCTGCTTTTGCAGATTCAGACTAACACGGCTACCCCTCTGATACAAGACAAATCAGACTCTTGAAAGGGGTACAAGAGTCTGGAAAAGGTTGAGAGTGACTGGTTTATACTGACAATTTGATCAACTGTCAGCAGCCTGCGTCTAAAAGATTGACACACTTCTTTAAAGTGCCACAAACTAAAAGCAGGTTTTTCTCAAGCACAGATAAAGTCCATTTTTTCCACTAGTTAAGATTCTTCTTCACTGCCTGCTGCCCCCATCTTTTTTTGTAACAAATATCCATTTGCAAAACCACCAAGCAATGCCTTAATCTAAATATTAGTTTTGTATTAACAACCCTGGATGGGAAATATTTTAGATTCAAGTGACAATTTATTCTTGATTACTACATAATTAAACTACATTCTATAGTAAGTTCTGAAGAAAGGATGGAAGTAGCCAGTCTCCAATTTAACCTTTTAGTAAGAAATAGGGATGTTAAACTATGTTCAATCAACTAATCGACTAGTTGATGGAATTTCATCCATCTAACCCCACTGCAGCTCTGCCTTTTAAATGTACTAAGAGCCGGCATTTAAAAGGCTGAGGTGTAGCGGGGGAGACCGGGCCCCTTAATACATTTAAAAAACAGAAGCATGGCGCCTGGGACTAGGTTCACACTGGAATCTGATTGTAACTGAGTTTATTTGAAAGGAGGAGAGTAGTTTGACTCTATATGGGAAAGTATGTAGAAGAGATTTCAAAACATTCCTTTCAAACAACAACTTTTTGGACTTTCCCCCCCTTCCATAATTTAATCTAGCATTCACTGGAGTGGTGGGAACAGCTAAATTCAGAGACAGATTTCTATGAACATTGATCTTCCCACACCATATCTGGTATTCCATTTACAGGAAAGAGCAACGCTTCACTAAATCACCGGAACTTAAACAAAACTACAGTGAAATGTCCTAAAAAGGCCACCTAACAGTTCTGATTTACACAACAGAAGAAGGCAAATCTGAAATGTTGTTAATCTCAGCAGCCAAGGGGATAACTTGGGAACATTTATTTTGGCTGTGTGAACCATTGTAACATCATATAAGACTCGACCAATGGCAGCAGCCCATTACTCTTGAATCTCCACTCCCTACAGAATTATTAACTCAGGTGTTTGATCACCCTAATCAGCCTGCTTCTTTAAATCCATTCAAAGTCATGTTTTCATTCTCTGGCAAGTCCTGATCAATGTTCTGATGCTTATTTGCTCTGAGCTAGAAAAGGGCCATTCATGTGTTATATGGAAACTGAGGCACGTAGCACAATTAAGCTTCTTCTCCAAAAAAGTTACACGGGAAGATTCTTACTCACACATTCATGTGGCTTAGTGTAATGATGACATGGAGCTCTGCAGTTCCAGAATCCCTACATTTCACACTCATACGGAGCATGGAAAATAGTAAAACTCACAGCAAACCACCATGAGCAGGTCACCTACTGTCACAGTTCTCAGGCTGCTGACAGGTGTCTCCTACTGTACAGGCCTTGAAAAATCCCTTGGACACCCCCATCTGCCTGAGTCAGGGTCTCTACAATTCAAAGTGAATAAGGGAATAGGATTCTTGGCTCCAGCTCCGCCAGTCCCTTTTGTAGGTTATCAGATTCCCTAGCCCCCAGAAACGTGAGCATAGCAATACCAACCTGCCTGATCAGATCACTTTGAACTTAAGAACAGCCATATTGGATCAGACCAAAGGTTCATCTAGCCCAGCATCCGATCTTCTGTCATGAGCCAATACCAGGTGCTAGGGATGTTAAATTGCATTTCATCAACTAATTGACTAGTCAATGGAATTTCCATTGACTAGTCGATTAGCTGATAAGGGGGAAAACTGCAGAGCCGCAGTGGGGTTAGCTCCCAGCCCCAGCAGCCAACCCTGCTGCGGCTCTGCCTTTTCAATGTATTAAGAGCCAATAGGCTCTTAATAGGCTCTTAATACATTTAAAAGGCTGAAGTGCAGGGTGGGGGGGGACCAGGCACGGGGACCAGGCACGATCCCCGCTACACCTCTGTCTCCCCTACACCCTGCAGAGACAGTGCTAGGGGGAACTGGCTTTTAAGCTGACTTCCCCAGCACCAGCTCCTGCTCCTACTCCAAATCCTCCCCCTTGCTGCCTCTGATAGAGGCAGTAAGTGGGAGGGGGGAGCCACTAGTCAAGTCACTACTTGACTATCTGATAAGCTTATGCTTATGCTCTGGCAAGGAGTTCCACAGGTTCACTGTGTTTTCTGATGCAATAAATCCTTTTGTCTATTTTAAACCTGCTGCCTATTAAGTACACTTGATGACCCCTAATTTTTGTGTTATGAGATTTGCAGAACTTGTCTTACCCAGCCAGTGACCTAGAGTCTCCTTATAGGCACTGGGAAGAAGATTGGTAAATAGCATTCCTGTGGGAAGTATCCCAAAGACTTTCAGGAGTTTCCTTTTAGGTCTTTAGAGCCACTGTATGTTCTGTCCCAGAGCTGCCTAACAATTGCTGGGAAATTTCTGCTTTCTAAGCCCTTATTCCATTTTGACAGAATTGACATGGTCTGCCTTGTCCACGGTAGCTTTTTTACCCATTCATCACCAGTGCAGGGTTTATACACCCATCACAATTCACTAAGGGTACATCTACACAGCAGCGTTATTTCGGAATAAAATAGTGTGCACCTACACTACAAGCCTTTATTTAAAAATACTGTCAAGCTGGAGGACTTCTTACTCCGACTTCACGAGGAGCAAGGGAAGTCGAAGGAAGAGTGTTCTTCCAGAAGACTGGAAAAGGGTAAATATAGTGCCCATCTCTAAAAAGGGAAATAAGAACAACCCAGGAAACTACAGACCAGTCAGTTAAACCTCTGTGCCAGGAAAGATAATGGAGCAAGTAATTAAGGAATTCATCTGCAAACACCTGGAAGATAATAAGGTAATAGGGAACAGCCAGCATGGATTTGTAAAGAACAAATTATGTCAAACTAATCTGATAGCTTTATTTGATAGGATAACGAGTCTTGTGGGTAAGGGAGAAGTGGTGGATGTGGTATATCTAGACTTTAGTAAGGCATTTGATACAGTCTTGCTCGATATTCTTATCAATGAACTAGGCAAATACAACTTAGAAGAAGCCATTATAAGGTGGGTGCATCACTGGCTGGATAACTGTTCTCAGAGGGTATGTCTATACTTGCTCCCTAGTCCGAACTACGGATGCAAATGTTGCACACCGAAGTTGCTAATGAAGCGCAGGATTTAAATATCCCATGCTTGATTAGCATATTCGTGTCCAGTTGCCATTTTAAAAATCCACTAGTCCGAATTAACTCGCCACATGTAGATGCGGTATTCCAAAAGAAACCCCTTCCCTTGGAGTAATTGTTAGTCCTCATGCAATGAGGGGGAAGGGGTTTCTAATCGGAATACCGCGTCTACACGTGGCGAGTTAATTCGGATTAGTGGATTTTTAAATGGCGACCGGATGCGAATATGCTAATCAAGTGCAGGATATTTAAATCCCGCGCTTCATTAGCAACATCGGTATCTCCATTTGCATCCCTAGTTCAGACTACGAAGCAAGTGTACACATACCCAGAGAGTAGTTATTAATGTTTCACAATCCTCCTGAAAGGGCATAACAAGTGGGGTTCTTCAGGGGTCTGTTCAATATCTTCATCAACGATTTAGATACTGGCATAGAGAGTACGCTT
>JANRFK010006688.1:5962061-5972858 GCA_030068395.1 Apalone spinifera | reverse complement strand
TCTAGAGAACATGACCTATGAAGGAAGGCTGAAAGAATTGGGCTTCTTTAGTTTGGAAAAGAGGAGACCGAGAGGGAACATGATAGTGGTTTTCAGGTATCTAAAAGAATGTCAGAAGGAGGAGGGAGAAAAATTGTTCTCCTTAGCCTCTGAGGATAGGACAAGAAGCAATGGGCTTAAACTGTAGCAAGGAGGTTTAGGTTGGACATTAGGAAAAACTTCCTGCCTGTCCGGGTGGTTAAACTGGAATAAATTGCCTAGGGATGTTGTAGAATCTCCATCTCTGGAGATATTTAAGAGCAGGTTAGATAGACACCTGTCAGGGATTGTCGATGGTACTGGATCCTGCCATGAGCACAGGCGACTGGACTCAATGACCTCTCGAGGTCCCTTCCGGTTCTAGTGTTCTATGATTCTATGATTCCTTCAACTTTTTGCTGTGTAGGCAGCGTCAAAAGCCGAATTAAGCTATTTCGACTTCAGCTACGCACTTGACATAGCTGAAATTACATAGCTTAATTGACTTTAGCCATGCTGTAGCCCTGCTGATAGAAAACAACCATTGTGAAACATTCTCCTGAGTAGCTATCACAGAACATAGTGTTTCTTAACTTTATACAAACCACTGATTTGTTACTCTGCTCTATTACTGAGTGATTCATAAACTTAGATTTGTAGGATTATGAAGAAAAATGTGTGTTTGCTGGATGTAAAGGAATTCTGCAAGCTCTGAATTAATAGTATAAACATAGGTCTATCTAGAATGCTACAGGTCTGCAATAAGCTTTTGTTTACAATTGTGAAGATCTATTCAAAACATGTATTATTTTATCCACAACTCTGAGCTACTTAGCAATCTTTCCACTCAGCATGTTAATTGTGGAAAATGCTTTTTGTATCACATGATTTATTTAAAGCCTCTTCAGTCTTAATTGATGAGGTCTAGATTGCAAAGCATCTCCCAGAACAATTTCTTCTTCTCCACTAAGTGTCCTTGGTCATTAATAGTGATTCTACAGTACATTATTCCCAAACAACACATGTTAATGTCATAATTAAACATTTAAAATTCTGCTTACAGAAACATAATATATAGTAGCATCTCTCCAGCAAAAGGTCAAATCCAATTTCCATTTTCAAGCTCTATTGTTGCACAAAACCAGGGTTCTGGATTTAAAACTTGGCATCTAAGTTCTTTGTCTGAGAGCTAATTATTTTTCCTAACATTGGAGAAATTAGAGTTAACTATATTTATAGTTTCTGTCATCCTTTAAAAACAGAAACATATTGTTAGTGTTTTCAGAGATTGAAATCCTTTAGTATATGCTAAAGAAGCTGATGTGAGGAGAAAGAACAAACTGTGAGCTTAAGTCAAGCATTTTGAAGATACTAGAGCTATGTGACAATTTTTGACAGATGGCTGTGTAAAATTCAAGACTATTTAATGTCTTATATCCTGCCCCTTTCTTCTACTGAGATATATGACATCTGGCAGTGGGAGGGATTTCTGTCTGTACTTTGGGCCCCATTATGCCCAGCATCCTGAGTTTATCCACTAACTGTAGTGCACCTGGGTTCTTGATCAAGTGTCTCTTTTTGTTTGTACAACACTTAAAAACCGTTCTGCTTATCTTGTACCCTTATAAATTTCAGAATGACTCTGCAGCGTAAATGCCAGGATCCAAACAAATAAGTCAATAAAATATTGTTTTTAATTGTATTGCCACCTTTTATGGCAATATTTCACAGTACTATACCTATTAAGTTCACAGTAAAAATCAGATCTAGCTATACTGTAAAATTCTATATGGTATATTCATTATGCTATATTTCAATGTTATGTATTCTGGAACAGTTGAAGCAAAGTCAGAAATAGAACATCACATTTGACATTGATTTATCCTACCTGGGTATTACAACCTGCACTTACTCGGACTAAACCAGTTGAACAAACTTCCTCTTCTCCCACAACCTTATAATTAATCTGACCTTCAGAAAGGGTCACACTTCCCCAGGATACTCCTCAGTGGAGGATTTTACTTTTGATCTCTTAAGTACACCAAATTAATTTAAAAATATACAAATATTTATTGTCCTACATTAGCTGCCACTACTGAAGACTAAAAAGCACACTGGAGAACACTAAATTTCCTATTCTCCCTCTTAGAAAATGTGAAGCATATTTCTAAAATATGAATTATCCATAGCATTGATATGACATTTCACATGCTCAACAGACTATACAAATATCCTCTCTTTAGTTAAGAAAGGGCTGGAGTGCATGCCATAGCAATTTCAGAAGGTTTGATTGAAATCAATATGTTACAAATTGTACACAAGATTCTATCTTGTGAATTACTCTCGTTAAACAATTCCATGCTCATTTGTGAATGTTTAGTTCATGCTTGAATTCTTAGAACACATCTTTTTAATTTACCTAGGCAACATACAAAAAGTACTGAGCAAAAATCAGGATTTCCCTCAGCAACATTAGTCAACTTTTATAGTCAATCCAATGGCTAGCCCTACATAAAGCAACCATGAATAACATTTTCTATGATGAAGCAAGGGGCTTGATCTGTAAAACATACTGGAATTTTATGCAATGAAGCAAGGGAACAAAGGAGCTGGACATTACTAAGCAAGGGATGCTTCTGAGATATTCCATGCACCAAAATGTAAAGCAGTTACCTAAAATGGTTATAGTGCTATCAGCCGAGTGAGCTGAATCCTGCAGTACCATTTGGAAAACTCCAATTTCTTTCATAGTATCTTCGTAGTTACTTACATAGGCTACATCTAGACTGCATTGCTTTTTCGGGATAACAGAGGTATTCCGATAAAGCAACGCCACGTCCAAAGAATGCGTCTGCTTTTTCAAAAAGTGGACGCGCTCTTTCGTCATCCCTGTAAACTACATTCTGGATGTAAAACCACTAGAGAGAACCCAGTGGCTGATGACCTGTGGCTCCTACTGAGTTTAAAAGAATTGGAATTATAGGTGCATAGCAAGCTCTTAAAAGAGTGTAGCAAGTGCAGAAGATAGTTTATGGGCTATGTATCTAATGCATATTAAAAAACCCAGTTTACTTTGAAAAGTAAAGGGAAATATGCCTTGATCAGAAAGAGCTAGTTACTATGTGCAATATAATTTTAATTACTATGCCTGTGTAACCCACACAGCTAGACTTCATCTACACTGCCGGTTTTGCTGGCAGTGAGTATGCAAATGAGGCACCAATTAGCATATTGCTGTGCCTCATTTCCATACATTTATGCAAGCCATTTTTGTGCAAAAGGTTTTTGCGGAAAAAAAAAGTAATGTGGACGTAGGGTTTTTTTGCACAAAAAAACCCCGTCCACACTACTTTTTTTTCTGCAAAAACCCTTTGCGCAAAAATGGCTTGCATAAATTATGAAAATGAGGCGCAGCGATATGCTAATCCATGATATGCTGGCAGTGACTATTTGCATACAAAGCCAAAGGGTATGTCGACACATTAAAGTTATTTTGGGATACCAGAGCTATTCCAAAATAGCTACCCGCATCTTTTGAATGCGTCCACTATTCCAAAATATAGCGGACGCATTATTTCACCATTCCTGTAAACCTCATTGCATGAGGTATAAGGGATGGTTCGAAATAGCACTTTATTTTGAAATTCGGTGCTGTGTAGACAGTGCCAAATTTCTAAATAGCTTATTTCAAAATAGACTCGAAATAAGCTACGCAATTTGCATTGTGGAAATTGCGTAGCTTATTTTGAGTGTAGGGTGCTGTGTAGACACACCCTTAATGTGGTTCACTGTCCCATGTAGTGGCACTTAGACCACTTACAGTGAGAGCTCAGAGCAAAGAGCTCTACAGTCTAAGTTAAAATGCAGTTGGTTTCATAGCTCAAGTTGTAGAACCTCCTACACTGAGGTCCCAGGTTCAAATCTGCCTGGTGGTAGTTACACCTGCCCTGCACCTCTTCATCGTGTGACTTGAATTCAGTGCTTATGTCACCTGTCAGCCTCACACTATGGTCCTCTACAATGCTTGCCGAGCCACGCCGTCCGGTGTTCTGCGCATGTGCAGATTACCTGTACCCGGCTCTTCCGGGATGTAAGAGGCGAGTAGATTACATAGATTGTCACAGGCGAGTAGATTACATAGATTGTCACAGGCGAGTAGATTACATAGATTGTCAAGCCCTGGTCATCTACCACAATTTATTGATGGATACTCTGCTTACCTTCTAAGACCTACCATCCATTCAACCAGTAAAGCTAAGGTATAAATTTTCAGAGATGCAAAGGGTAAGAGAAAAACAATTGGGAAGTTATCAACAATGTTTTTGGCATCAGTAACTGGAATCTATATAGACATTTAGTTTTATAGTTTTGACTGATTTAAAGGAGGGGGAAGACATCACAGGCAATACATTTCACAAAGAAAACTGTCCATATTTTTAGTTAATAATGAGGGGTTTACTTTGATGTCTAGACTAGTTAAACTACATTGAGAGAAAGTAATATTGATGTAGCGTTAAATGCCCTTTGAGTGATCACTACTGTAAAAATAAGCAATATATTTCCAATGTTATTCTGAATAAAAAAATTGAATGCACAGTATTTTGCCAGGAACAAAATTACTCTGATTTTTAAAAGTCTGACCTACTGCAGCTGCTTTGTTAAAAAAGCAAATGATTACTTTTGCATCCATTTTAAGAGATCAAAAGCCAAGTATATTCCAAAGCCTGCAGCAGTGTAAGTGAAATTTTTATTTGTTATTTGAAATAAATTAAATGGAAAAAAGCCAGCTTCTTTTTTAATTCAGCCATCATATTTTCTGCATTAACATTTTGCAGTACTGGACAATAGTTAATAAAATAGTTTCTATATTGCCTAAAATGTTGCAATTTAGTCCTTACAAGTTATGCCAGGCTTTCCACAATTCCATCTCCAAGGCATAGTGATTCATAGCAAAAAAAAATAGATGTATAGTAATCGCCTATAAAATGACTTAAGGCGAAGTACCAAAAAGTTGTGAGTTTCCCAATTCATAGTACATTCACTTAGGTAATCCTGAAAGCAAGCAGAGATACAGAGTAAACAGTATGTAATCATGCCAACTTAAGAATGTACAAAGAGAAAATTGAAGGGAGGCATTCATATACCATGTAGTTTAGAAGGATCCCATTTTTGTACTTCGTGGTTCACACAAACGAAAACGGACAACATCAAGAAAAGATCAGGGCAACTTTTTGCTTATGCTCATCCATTTAGGTTCTTCCTACCCATTCTTCCTAAATACTCCTTTTAGGTAGATGAGACATAATTTAAAGAAATACACAGTGGGGGAGAGGGAAGAAGGAAGGTACTCCTTTAAAGTATATAAAACATCGAGACTTAGTGTAAACATTTTCTTTCTAGCAGAACAATCTTTAGCTAAAACATTTGTAATTAATACTGTGAGGTTATGCATTTACCATTTTGTAAGTAACTTTGTTACTATCTGCCACTTCCCAGACATTTCCAGACATTACAAAATCACCACCTTTGTACCTTTAACAGCGTTTTATATTTCAATATCTGTTTTTCTAAGAGGGGGGTTACTATCTCAGTGTGAATCTTAACTACATCATTTCAATTTTGAACAGTTTTGTAATACAAGACAGGAGATTCAATTATCTTATAAGCGTGAATCCGGAGTTAGTCCAAAGATAAATCTGTAAGAAGCAACTCATTTGTCAATAATTAAGGCAAGGCCTAAGTTGCTTTAGAAGAGCAGACTTTTTTGCTTTGTGCTGTGTACACAAAATTAACCACCCTCCAGGGTAGTTTAGACAAGAGATTTCTTTCCCACTCTATGCACTGTTATACTATACAGACCCACTCAACCAAACAATCGGATTGGGGTAGGAGTTACCTTCATACTCTTGGAATTCTACACAGATCCTCTTATATACTCTAATACTTGGTGAGTAAATGATGGATTTGGAATTCTATAAATCTTTTTAGATCCATTCTATTTAATTCACTATAAGACAGAAAACCGCAGTCTTATTTTCAACTCAAAGTCCAATTTTATACCACCCAGTACTTCACCAATATCCATGCTATTACATGAGTATAAAGCAAATGTAGATCATCTGACACGAGGAATTTACTCTGATATGAAGTGCAGGGCAATTATTCAATGGCAAGTCCCAATAGTGCTGACAGGATGTACTGTCTGTAAGTCAACCATCACCATTTATCTAGTTGGAGGAGTCCCCCGAAGAACTTCAGAAAATGAAGTGAGATAACATTTAGACCTGATGAACTTTGCCTCAATGGTTAGTTAAGCTATAAATTATCACTTGTGGTTAGAGTTTTCTTAACAAATAATTATTAATTTTATTTTGAATTACAGTACATGAAATCATGGATACTGAGGTTTTAATCTCGAGCTCAGCTTTGTTTTAAACTGTCCTTAACTCTATGTAATTTGTTCATTCTCGCCCCTTTATTTCTTTGAAGGTCATTACACAAACACAATAAGAAGGACACGTAAAATAAGGCAAAAAATCTTTGGTTAAGTCGACATTTATGCAAGAAACATACTTACAGCCGTTCGAGTTGCTTTAGATCCTGAAATGCTCCACGCTCTATCAAACTGATTTGATTTTCTTCCAAATGCCTATGATCAAAGAAATATCAGTTGACAATGATAATGTAATAGAATGCCATATGTGGACAGTATTTTATTCTCCCACTTCTCTACACATCACTTCATTTCAAGTGCCGTTCACAGCAACACCAGTTACTGTGACAGTGATAGACTGGTGTAAACTCCCTTGAATTGGCAGTGCTTTTTTATGGTCACTTCTACCATCATCAGAAGATAGAATTCACAGTGCAAAATACATATCACAGGTAGTTTTTGCATGAATGTAAACTGCATCTTGATTGCCAGGGCTAGTAACCACATTATTGGCTTTCAATGTTTATAGCGAAAACCTATAAAACAATATATTATTGTAGGCCTGATTCTGCCCTCATTAGTACTTTACTCTTCACATTTCCAATCATTTTAACTTGATTCAGTGTAAGGAGGGATGGAGGCCCATAGTAAACATCAGGCCCAAAGTTAACACAGGGCAAAGGATCCAGACATGAGATGCCTCTGCATGAGATTTCAGACTTATCTAGAAGTTACTGAGTGGTACCCGGTCAGTGAGATTCTCCAAGGGTGCAGGAGTGTTTGTGAGCACTGAGAGTCAACTTGCATCACAGAGAATGGGAAAAGCTACTAAGGGGAAGTGCTTGGGCAATTTTTTTCTCTCTTTCACATCCCTGTCTCTCATTTCCTCCCATGAGACAAGCACAGACAGGGTTGAATCAGCTGAAGAAATTGGAGGCAAGTAAAAATGCCTGGCACAGTCTTTATTGACCATTATGTGGAATCCCACTGAAATTCAGTGGGGCCAACCATTTATCATTGAAGTGTCATCCTGAAGGGAGAGACAGACTCACTGAAAGCTAAGTGGAGCCCTCACCTCACATATGATGCTATCACACATGGCCCCAGCACGCTGATTAGCTAGGGGATGGGGAGGCAAGAGAATAGGGCTTCTCCAAACTTCAGAGAGTGCTGACTGGCTAGAGGGCTGGCAAGGAATCCTGTCTATATTTCCCGTCACCAGGGGTGCTGGACCCATGGGAACTGGGAGTAGGGCAGACAGCATCACCTGGCTTGAGGTGGCTTCCTTCACACAGAGCTTTGTTCTATGTGTTTCAGCACTCTCACTATAAAAATTGTTGCAGTGTCACTGCCAGCCACCAGCTCCTCCCGACTAGAGACTAGGATTGCCCCTGGAGAAGTGAGAAGACAGAGCACAAGTGGCAGCCACAGAGACACAGCAAGGGGCATTTGGACGGTGTTTGCTGATCAGTGTGATTGTGTCACTGTCTCAATATCACTGTGAAAGGCGTTGAAGTGCATGCTGGACAAATTCCTGCCTATCCCAAGCCTCTCTGTGGTGGGGGGAGGGGGCCTTTCATCTAAGTAGCTTGGATCTAACTACATGCACAAACACATGTGCCAAAATAATATGGATTATGCCCGATTTTTACTGTATTTAACATGAATAACTGGCATGATACAATTTAGTCGATATTTTGTACAGTACCCAAAGCACAGCAGTCAGTAAAAAAATCTGTTTATCAATGGTTACATTACCATGTCAGTATATGTTATTTAAATAAGGGCCCCTGTAGAAACAGAGAGAGCTGGGATACAAACCAACAAAGTTTAGATGGTTCAAAGTAGCAGCAAGGTCTTGCCGTAGTACTCTCAGCCTATAAGCAAAGTCAATAAAGTAAGGAAATAAACCTTCTAAGAAAACTGATTTTTTTTATCTGGTTGTAGAATAGTTATGAGTTTATGCCATATGTTTTGAAGGCAAGGTGAAAGAAGCGCGTATTTTCATCAGGAAAATAATAAGCATCTGCCCATTAATTTACAGTGTTAAAAGTTAATGCACTGCGTATCTGCTTGCATCTTGTAGGACTTCAAGGACGCGGCTAACTGTAAAAAAGGTAGTGTAAAAGAAGTATGGTAGCTAAACAGGGCACATGGTGAAATAGGAAGACTTTCCCTCACTTTAGCTTACCTACACTTCTCACAGGGACACCTATTTGGGAAAAGAGTGGAAAACCTATTTCCAATCCTTTATGTGTGCAGTGATAAGCACAAATGTTTTTTTGTTACTGGTCACCTTATAGGGCTTTAGCTTGAGGACAATAAAATTACCGATAGGGTTCCAGTGAGCTAAATGAGTCACATCATATGAAACTACTGTTCTCCCAATAGCTTGAGACAGAGGGAATTACACAATGCCCAGCCAACTACAGTTGGGTACTGATTTTTTCTTTAATGTTACCTTTTTGTGTAAATGCTACACAGGCACTTTTAACATATAATGGATTTTCCAAGAAAAAAATCAAGAAGCCATTTAAAGAAAACCAAATACAAACTTTCTGATAAGTTTGGCGTGGTTATTAATATTGCTCAGTTCCAATTACAACATTGCAATGTTACAGTGCCACGTTGATCTGTGACATATAGGATCTGATCTAATACATAATACATATTTGAGACTAAGGCTATGTGTACACAGTGTACTTTCAGTGGCACAGCTGTAGCGCTACAAGGGATGCAGTGCAAAGTGCTGTCTGCACTGGCGCTTTTTGTTGTTAAAATGTTGTTGATCGGGGAGGGGGAATTTTTTCACACCCCAACCAACAAAAGTTTAACATTAAAAGTGCAGTGTAGACATAGCACAAAACAAATGATAATCTTACTATTCAGCTCAATGGGCAATGGGAAAGGTCTTTAAAGTTGTCTTCAAACTTTACTGAACCACTTTCACTAACTTCTGCATCTCTTTGTGGCTTCGTTTCCTTCCCCTCCATTATTTATGTTTTATTAAGGCATGCACCTCAAATTCTTGGCATTTGCATTAGAAATTGTACATGCACATACTGGAGCCACACCTCTGTTTTGGTGAAGCTTTGATCTGGACAATAACTTCATTATCTGAGCCCAAATATTTTATTAATCTGAAGGCTATCCAGATTCTCTGGATTTAGTTCCGCAAATCTGGCTGGGAACTCTTGACAAAAAAATTGCCAGTTAAATCTCAAGTGCTTCCCAGAAGCCCTGTAAAGGTTGGAAATATTATCACCCAAGGTGGTGATCGGGAGTGGGGTGAGGATGAGAAAGTGGCAGGAAGAACTTCAGGTTCAGGATTTCATCCCTTTTCTTTGATCCCAGACAGATATAAGAGCCATAGAACTAACAAATGGACAATTTATACTTTAAAGTTCAAAGTTGAACAGCAAGCATATTTTTCCCACTCTCATCTGATTATGCTTCAATGATGTGTGATTTCTCTACTGAATTCTCTCCAGTTATGCACACTTCCATCTCATCCAAACTGTATATGTCTCTGTAAGCCAACTGAGGCAGCAGCAACATGCTGATTCTGAAAACTCAAGTCACCCACATTTGTACTTTTACAACTTGTTGCCCAAGACTCTTCTCTAGAAATAATATATATGTATAATGACAATATATATAATTGGTACAAATAATAAATGACAGCAAATTAAATTAGTGGTGATAATTAAAAGTTTCACAGCAAGCAAATTAGAACAGTTCCTAGTATGAACTATGGAAAATAATTTCTACCTCTTTGATAATTTCTTCTCAGGAGAATGATTGGACCCACAGCTGTTAGAAGTGACTATTGTTTTTAATCATTTACACTCTGCTGGGAGGTATGGACTGTTTCCTTTAGGTGTGACCTTAAACTGTCAGCTATTCCTTAGACAATTCCAAGTTACATGTCAGCTGTGTTCTGTATGGAAATACAACTTAAATCATCCCAAAATGGAAAGAGACATTTGACAGGGGTTTAATAGAACTGAATGGTTTAACTGAAGTATATTGTATTCTATGGTGGAAAAAGAAAAGTTTTAATCACAATGTTGATTAAAAGCTAAGCAGAAAGACAATAATGAAATAACACTGATTTTAAGTAATTTAGAGTTTATTTCTTGTACCACGGCATGGCATAAAAGTACCATTAGGCTGTGTCTACATTGGCGCGATCTTGCGCCAAAGCGGCCGCTTTTGCGCAAAAACATGCTGCCTGTCTACACTGGCGGGGAGATCTTGCACAAGAACACTGACGTTCTAATGTGTGCAAACAGTGCTTCTTGCGCAAGAACTATGATGCTCCTGCTCAGGAATAAGACCTCTTG
>JANRFK010006688.1:5950445-5961961 GCA_030068395.1 Apalone spinifera | reverse complement strand
CGGTGCTGGGAGTTCTCTACAATCATTTCAGCTGCAGGATAAAAAGGAGTTCTAAATTCTTTTGTAGCCTTAGCTTTAAAGGAATAGAAAACAATGAAAATAGCATGCATATTTTCACAATTACTTCTAAGCCTCTTTACATAGAGATGGTGTAGGATGAAGACGGTTTATAATAAAGTTAAATATTATACATAGCATGTGTGTTTATGGCAGTTGGTTTTTTTTTCTTTTTTGTTCGACAAATTTTTAGCCTGCGTGTTTGGTATTTTTTGGGAGACCATCTGGCAATCCTACCCTCAGGTTCCCAGATAATGGCAGGGAAATGGGGACACACACAAACATGTAACAAAAGCTAGTAAACAGGGGCTTAACTCTTCAGTCTTAGTATGGCAAATATCACACACTTTGGCTTAGGAGCTTGTTCCGGAACTTGAGTCAGTATTTGATGCCTCCTAGGAGCCGCTAGCTCAAGTGACCCAAAGTTCCAGGTCCCTTTACATAGTTCCAGTTACCCAATGTGCCTCATTTCCTTTGGCTGCCCGCTTTTGCACCTGGTCCCTGGAAATGAACAGCAGCTGGGCTGGCCCAGGCCTAATGGCAGCCATTTCTCATGAGCAGCAGATTTAAGAGGAATCCAGCTTCTCTCATGTCTGCATCAAGATGAGGAGAGGAATCCACTGCTTAAGATTTTACCTTTCCCTGGACTCACTGGATAGATGCATAGGCCTGCAAAAAGGAAAACAAAACACTTGTATGCAACTTAAATACATCAGGCTCCCCTTCGGACCACAGCTGTACTGTTATCCAACGCTTTCTCCCGCCAATGCTGCAGTAACTTTCTAACTACATTTCTGGAAACCGGGATGCTCTCTCCAGTTCTAGTTTTTTAGCTTTGGCTGAAGACAACACTGAACTTTCAATTAGCATTTAAAGTTCATGTGAAGATGTAAGTCCTTGTGCCTTGAAAATATTTAATTCTGAACTGTTTTGACAAATCTGGAAAATTAATTCCAAGCTCTTAAAGCTCATCTGAAAAAGGGTGTTTTTTTGTTTCTCCTTCTTGACTTCCTCTCTGTAATTCTGCATAGACAAATGTGTTGCCTAATCTTCAAAAAAATATCCTAATTCTCAGTGATTTGAGCTGTTGCACTCCAAGTTATGCACCTCTTTGCATCTTCCTCAGATATATTTCCATTCTGGTAACTCCTCAGCTCGTAGACAACTTCTTGGCTGTTAAAAAGGATGGTTCTAGAATGCTGTCTGAGTGCTGAGATAGGTCAAAGGGGAAATCCCTCCCCACCCCAAAACCATTGAAAATGTTATAGCACCAGACCTATGAAGCTCAGGACTGAAGTGCCTCACAAATAGCCTAGTTTAAATGAAGAAATAACCTCAGTTTCTCTTATTTGTGGTCATCAGCTGGATGAGGTACTTGAGTTTGGGCTTTCTTTAGAGACCTTTTTGTCTGGGGGGACTAGAGGGGCATACTTACAGCAGCCATTTTAAATCCCTCATGGTGTTGCTCGTCGGCAATTCTGCCCACTGGTTATCTTCTCTTACTCAGCCTGTTGTACTTGAGGGAGAGAAGGCAGCTTTATTCATCTCCCGTTATAGAGGAAATAGCGTCAGCCCTCAGACCATTGCTACTTGAAGATGAAAAAGACATTGAAGATGGCACCTGGAATCTCTATGTATGGATGTGAAGAGTTGACAGCTCATGAAGATGCTGGCTTGGAGGCAGGCTGTCCATAGATAATACAGACGGCCCTATCTGCTTCCAATTGAACCAGAGAAGATAGTAATCAACTGTCCTTCCCCCATCCTCCTCTCAGCACATGACACAGCTGGAAGAGAGGCCTTTATAGGGTGGAGGCAAGAGGGGGAGATAAAATGGGTAGTTAGGGCCATTAGGACCCTGTAAGGGCTTTCGGGAGTATTTATTTTTAACAAATGTGAGACACTTGTCTTTTTATGGCCACAAAGTCACTGCACTGCAAGCTTTAGTTTTCAGGATCTGGTTTAGAACTGTACTCCTTGAGGCTGGATGACTTGGAGATTCATTAGTTTACTCTTAGGGGGAAAGATGTGAGTCAGATAGTTTTGGGGATGGACATTCATATAAACTTGATTCAGAAGCAAAGCACTTGCATGAGACCGGAACAAGTAACTAGTTAAAGCACGATGAAAGTGGAGTCATAGATGATCACTTCCACAGGCTGGTAAACAGCGGAGGTGCATGGCTTTTGCCTGACCACAGCCTCCTTCTTCCTGCTTCTTCAGCTCTATTGCCATGGCTAGTAAGAAATTATTAGTAAACCTGATCTTGATGTGTTATATCACTGAATTTGTATATTCCGTTAACAGGTTGTCCTGTGCCTTGTCCTTATTACAAGAATGGATATAGCAAGAATTTTTAATCACACATTTACTCTTATATGCTCCCTGAAGTCACTGACTTAGCTCTCCCTTCAGTAAAACTGAATGCGTATTAATTAGTATACAAAACATATGGTACTTAGTGGTAGATTACATTTAAGTAGCTAGTTGCAAACAACCGTATTCATGCTGAGAAAACCTCCAATTTTTTGAGCCCAGGTTGTTAATGATAAACTGTTGCTTGGCTGCTCAATGGATTTGAGGGCTTACATGGGAAAAACGTGAGGTTCAAATCACAACATGGCTGCCACTGTTGACTCTTTGGTGTGCTTGTTGGTAGTGCATAGTCTCGAAAGTTAAGGAAGAGGTGGGAGATTTTTCAAAAATTAATTAAAGTAACTAGTGCTTTGGTGTTTAGCTCAAAACTAACTTCCTTTGTTGCCTTTGCAACCTGAAATTGCATAGATGATACTACTCTGACAGCCTGCTTTCTAGAACATATAGTCACCCAGGTAAGACAAAACAAGCAATTTAAATTACTGAGTGTACATATTATGAATATACGTGATAAATAGAAACTGCTTTGCTTCCTCCAAAGGGCAAATGACTATCTAGGCCCACTGTGCTAGTTTCAGGACATTCCTATTATATGATGACTGCAAAGTAAGACTGGAATAAAAGAGATGTTGTCACAAAGTGTCAGGCTTGAAAGAAAAATAGTTGCAAATATGTTTTGAGAAATCCTTCTTAATGACACAAATTGTATGTGGGACCTGGAAAATACATGGGACAATATTAATATGAGAACTTCATTTTGAAGGGGTCCTTGTGTCTTCATGCCTGTATCTGACATGCCCAATGCAAGTTTTGCATTGTATAAAATATACTAGTGATTTTGCTTTAGGAAGTTTTTGTGAATTATTACTTTGTTCTTACAGTTAAATGTATTGTTCAGTTCAGAGAGAGAGAGGGGGAGATGTTTTGCTTTGAATCCGCTTGAAATATCTGGATGAAATGTCTTTTGAAGTTAGTTTTCTTCTCTTAAAAACTAGCCAAGGTGCTAATTCAATAGCAGTCCCCTGAGCAGTTAGTAGGATTGTTCTAAGAGCACAAAACCAAACACCCTTGTCCAATCCCCTGCTCCTTTCCTGGGGCTCAGCCCCTGCAGTGCTGACTGGAACCTCAAGGATTCTGTTTAGATTGGGTGTTCCGGTAAAAAAAAAAAAAAAACCCAGATACCTGGCAAACCTATCAGTCAGCCATGTAAAGCATCCAGCATGCCAAAAATTGGGTTGGTTAGCTGTGATAAACAATGTTCAGGGTGATGTAGGAGACAAGTGTTCAGATTCCATCTAGTGCTCCTGAGATGTGGTCATTGCGAGTTACAGATGGTGGCGTAGTAAGTGTTTGAAATGTAAAGCAGACCCTGAAAAACTGGGGCAGCCATGTTATATATATAAGATCATTGTATGCTGATGAGTGAAGCAACACTAAAACAGAATACACTTTATAGGAGATAGCTGTGGTACATGCCGGGGGAGGGGAGAGAGGACAATTCCACACGGAGGGGAGAAGGCAGGACCAAGTCATGGCAGCAGATGAGTCAGAGTTCTTGAAGCACACAACAGAAATTAGAGCCCCGTTCTGTTTCTGTAAATGGAAATGAATGTTCAGAGAGGTGAAGTCCAAGAAGCAAAGACCATTGGGAAGGTAAGAGGGAGGTGGGTGGAAGTTCCTTGGATAAAAGCACAAAAGATTTTAACAGTGAAAGGCCTCTCGATTTCAAGGGGTTTAAGTACATGGTGGTTTTTAAATTACTTCATGCCACAAGCTAGAAATTACTATACTATATTTAGATTGTATTTATTCCAATGAGTTTTTGAATAGCTGCCCATGTGAACTTTTGAATTGCTAGAAACTTTGCAAAATGCATGTCTCTTTGGGCTCTCGCATGCCATGAAAAGGGCGGTGACAATTCCAAGTTTTGGTGTGATTGACATTGCTTTTTAAATTAAACAAACAACTGAACTATTGCTTTCCACGAATATTGCCCTGCAGTTCCTAAATGTAAATCAGGGGCTCAATGCAAAACAGTTTCATAAGCAAGAATGGTTACGATAACATGCCATGCCAAATCTGAAGTGCAATTTAAGTAGCATGTGGGAAACCAATCTTGTTTACAATAACTTCTGTTGCATGGTGGAATTTAAAATTGACTTAATCCATAAGGAAGTGTGCTATAAAATAGGTCAGCTCAGCATCTTTCTACCACGCAGCCAAACCAAAAAAGGAGGGCAGAGGCAGTTCAAGGAAAGAAGCTACATGAGACATTAGAATTCATGGAGAGTCCACATCACTCTGATAAATAACTGGGAAGTAATCCTCTTTGCTGAAGTTAGTAGAGAATTTTTTATCATTTCAGCTGCCTTATTGAAACTCTTCATTACTCTTGATAGTTGTTTTATAGCTACTTGCTTATTAGGTAGTTGAGGGTTGCACCCTTCTAAGGATGGCCACAAGCCTTCTAGGAAGAGTTCTTAAGCCAGTGCATGAGCCAGAGAATGCCAAAGCTCTGTCCTGATGTTGACTGAAAGCATCTTCATTTATGGATGATGGTTTCATATTAAAAAAGCAATATGGGACAGACCCCATGACTACAGCCGGTGAAATGTTATTAGTCATCTGTATGGACCTTTTTTTGTTAGTGCATAGTTCAGAACTGGATCCTGGTTTCTTAACTGAATTATACTTGGGCACCAAATTGTTAATACTTTTGTTTTGAAGGCTCAGATGAAATGTTTCCCCCATGGAACACAGCAATACAGCTTTTGCTAAATCTTAAGGCAGCAGCTAAAGAAATGCTCTGCATAATCATGCAATGTTCCAACATGTCAAGATACATTAAATGGCTTTACAGTCTGTCAAAGAAAGCCTTGCTCTCCCATTCACGCATGAACTTCACAGAAAGCATAGGTGGCTCATTTCCTGATGCGTTAATTTCAAAGTTCACATTCTCAAGGCTGTACAGCGCTCCTCCACTGCCTGCTCTGCTATTCTCCCCCTTCTATCCTTTGAGTTCTGTCCCATCCTTTCTTGCTGGCTCTTCAACTTGCCAATTCTCCTTTATGTTCCAAGAGCCTTTCTGAGGTTCCTCAAGACCCTGTTTAAAATCCTGCTGCTTTGGAGAAAACTTCCTATGTTAATCCCATGGTTGATGTCACTAAATTGTTCCATATATCAACATATTTAAGCTGCGGGGAGGTGGGCACAGACCCCTGTTCCCATTGTGCTTGCAAGCACAGTTATCCTCACATGAATGTTGAATATATTCTAACAAATCCTTGAGTTACATGTATTGGGAAGGATAAGCCATTCTTATTCACTGTGAGTAGTAATTAACCTTACTTTTAAATGACATATATGCTTTGGTGAGTGGAGATGGGGATTATTTTAGAAAATTGAATCTTTACTGCAACGAACCCTCTTTATTCAATATGAAAGTATCCTTCATTGAAATTAACACAATATGAGTTAGTATATGTGAATTCACTTAGGCTACATCTACACTGCATCATTTTTGCAGAAGAGAAAATGCAAATGAAGCATTCATTAGCATTTCTCACACTCATTTGCATATTCTCTTCCAATCCTTTTTGCGGAAGAGGTTTTTGCGGAAAAAAATGCAGTGTAGACAGGGCCCTTTTGTGCAAAAAAGCCCTTTTGCGCAAGAACACTTATTCCTCATTAGGAACCCTTATTCCTCATCAAATGCCTAATGAGGAATAAGGGTTCTTACGCAACAGTTTTGGGGTTTTTTTGTGCAAAATGGCCCAGTCTACACTGCGTTTTTTTCCACAAAAACCTCTTCTGCAAAAAGGATTGGAAGAGATATGCAAATGAGAGCATGAGAAATGCTAATGACTGTTTCATTTGCATTTCCTCTTCCGCAAAACCCTGACAGTGTAGATGGAGCCTTAGTCACTAAGGAAATTAACAATGAAATCTGTAAATAAAAAGTGAAACAAGCTATGAAATGCACCTATATGATTACCAAAATGATGCAGCAGATAGCTACTGGAAATGTTGCTGTTGGAGCAAAGGTACTCGAATCTCTCACATTCCTGCCTATACCATTGTTTGGGCTTCAATCCAGACATGCTGGATTGATGTAGTAACCACCTACTCGTCCATGGAACCAGCTGGTGTATGTTGGATGTAGAAGAGAGAAGGGGGGCTGCTGTTGCCTACAGGGAGTATGCAATTGCTGTAGGAAAATTAAGTAGGAATGCTTAATTTTAAAAAAGTACTCTGACTTCTGGAAAGAAATAGCATGAAGCTCTAAATGGAGCCAAAAAATAAGCAATGCTCTTGTAAACCCCACTGTAGAGTTCTGGACAAGTTTCTCACATGAAAGAAAATGGTTCCAAAGCTAAAATGGCAGAAATTACCACGATCGCTATTTTTTACTTTAAATAACATGTGCATCTGGGATTCTCCAGATGAAGCTGTTTCTACTATTGCATAATCATAGAACACTAAAATTGGTTGGGACCTCAAGAGGTCATCGAGTCCAGTCGCCTGCCTTCATGGCAGGACCCAGTACGGCCTAGACCATCCCTGATAGATGTCTATCTAACCTGCTCTTAAAATGTTTCTATATGTTCTTTGTGCTTTGGTCTGAAAGCTTGAGGTCAAGCTAATCTGCAAAACGATTCTTACTTCGTACCAAGAAAATATAATACTAGAAGGGACCTTTAAAGTCAAGTCCAGCCCTTAGTGCTGAGACAGAACCAAGTAAACCTGTCCTAAACCATCCCTGGCAGGTGTTTGTCCAACCTGCTCTTAAAAACCTCCAATGATAAGGATTACACAACCTCCCTTGGAAGCGCATTCAAGCACTTAACTACTCTTACGGTTAGAAAGCTTTTCCTAATAGTCTACTTGAATCTTCACAGCTGCAGATTAAAGTCATTGCTATTTGTCTTAGCTTTCGAGCTCATGGAGAACTATTGATCATAGTCCTCCTCATGACATTTCTTATTGAAGATGGTTACCAGATCCCTCTTCAGCCTTCTTTTCTCAAGATTAAATTTGCCTAGTTTCTTCAGCCTGTCCTCATAGGTCAGGTTTTCTGTACCCTTATATTTCTTGTTGCTCTCTGCAGTTCACATCTGTCCTGAAGGGTGGAGCCCAGTATTCGACTCAAGAGTCCAGCTCAGGCCTCACCAGCAGTGCTCCTTGGAAGCTGTGCTCTTGTGGAGACACTCAGGAGAGATTCAAATGCTGCCCAGCTGATTGGCAGAGCACCCACAGCTAGGTTTTTGTTTCTATTGGAGGCGCACATTTGCACATGCCTCAATGAACACAGCAACATTTATTCTGCACATAGATGGAAAAAGTCTGCAGATTAGATTAGAGGTAAAAGATTAGAGGGAACATTGCTCACCAGTGCTGAGTAGAGCAGGGTCATTCCTTCCATTGGCTTATGTACAGCAGTGCTATTAATACACGTCAAAATGGTATAATCCTTTTTCCCAACTGTATCACATTGCTGACTCTGTGTTCTCCACCAGGGGCGGGGAAATTTTTTTGGGTCTGGGGCCACTGACCCACAGAAAAATCAGTCGGGGGCTGCACACATGTGAGAAGAGAGAAGACCTTGACTGAGAAGGAGAAAGACACTCCTCACATTCCCCTTGCACACCAAAGCCTAGGAGGGCCCAGGCTAGTAAATTTTGTGTGCTCCAGCCCAGTGGGTCAGTAGCAGTGGGGCTGGAGCTCCAACGTGGGTTCCCCAATGCAGGGGGGATCCTTGAGTCTCAGGGGCTGGATCCAGGCAAGCTGGGGACCGCATCCGAGAAGTTTTCCACCCCTGTTCTACACCCTAGCCAATTATTCCCCAGTTTGTAGCCATACATTTGATTTGTTTTTCCTTTCTAGGGAAGTACTTTGTACTTCATTAAATTTCATTGTGTTTAATTCAGCTCAATTCTACAATTCATTAAGATCATATTGAATTCCTACTCAATCTGATTTTACATGTTACTTAGGCATTTTTATGTTGTCAATAACAACAACAAGAGTTGCTTAGATTCAAACTTGGAGGAGATTAGGAGCAGGGTACATCACAGCTCCAAAGTCACACATAGAGTCTTCTCCTCTTTATACACATTTGCACATTTTATTGGGTTTACTGTACATTGCATTACAAGTTTTGGAATGGTTTTGCTTGATTACATTGTAGGAACCAATTCTGGTAGCGCATGAACTGTTCATGGTCTGTTTATGTTTGACCTACTCTTTTATTTGTATATTTTTAATTGCTTTGGTATGTTGTTATTTTGTTTATAGTAAATGGTTTTGTTGGTGTTCTCCCTCTTATCTTAGCTGGCTCAGACATTTTGTCTTTCAGCTTGCTGGCCTGTTTGCTTAGTTTACTTAGCACAAACATTCTCCTTCCAGCCTGATCACTTATTTACCTCCCTAATGCTTTGTTCCAAAGAATGAGGCCTCTGGGCTGCCCCACTTCACGCTTAGTGTCTAGTTACTCAAATTAAGTCCAGCCTTCCTACATTCCACTGCCTTTGTTTTTTGTTTCTGCTGTTAGTTGGGCAATGGACACCATTTTTAAAAAATTTGTTTGAAATTAGTGGTATTAATGGACAAGGGAGGAATACAAACAAAATGGTTACCAATGACACAGTATCCTTCAATTGCATGCTTGGACATAGGACATGGCTCCCAAACTGAATCAGAGGGGTGATTCAGACAAAATCCATTTGGGTTTTCCTGGCATGGTGGTGTCCCCACCAAAAAGTCTATAGTATTTCAGAACACATGGACTGTGTCTACACTGGCATGATCTTGCGCAAAAGCGGCTGCTCTTGCTCAAAAACTTGCTGCCCGTCTGCACTGGCTGTGTGTTCTTGTGCAAGTACACTGAAGTTCTAATGTATGAAATCAGTGCTTCTTGCACAAGAACTCTAATGCTCCCGGTCAGGAATAAGTCCTCTTGCACAATTGTTCTTGCTCAAGAGGCCAGTGTAGACAGGCAACATGAATTTCTTGTGCAAGAAAGCCCGATGGTTAAAATGGCCATCAGAGCTTTCTGCTCAAGAGAGCATCTAAACTGGCATGGATGCTCTTGCGCAAAAGCACATCTCTTGCGCAAAAGCACATGCCAGTGTAGACGCTCTCTTGTGAAAGAGTTTTTGCTCAAGAACTCTTCCGCAAAAGAGTTCTTGCGCAAGAAGCTGCCAGTGTAGATGTAGCCATGCTGTGTTCCTGAGTGGTGCCATCTCTTTCACTTCCTTTGTAATGACTGGTTAGTCCAACCTTTCTTTTTTGTGGTTAGGTTTCTTTAAGCCAAGCATCGGTAGAACCATCTGTGCTTCGCTCATTTACAGCAGGCTGTTTATTTCATCTGCTTGCATGATCATTTTCAAACTGGAATAATGCTGTTGGTAGGCCTTATTTTTCACTGTATTCAGACTGTTAACAAATACCGTTGTTCTGGGGATTCCCTCTCCATCTAGGTATAGCAAATAGAATTGCACAGTTGAATTATTAATTCATGGGTGCTCAATGTCCAAGAGTTTCTAGCCATATGATTTTTTTTTCACTAACATTCTTAATTTTTCTTTTCCATTAATGTGGTCCAGATAAGTGTGCTGTTTAATAGTCTTGCCCACTCCTGCTGCTGTATTTATTCTATTTCCTGTTTTAGGTGCATAGCAAGTTTGGTAACATATGCTGTATGTAATTGCTCAAAAGCATTATTTAATGAGTTAATTAAAGTATTTACAGGTACATTCATTCATTTTAAAGTTTGCTCAGTGGAATGCATAATATTAATAGATGATACCTTTTGCTGTGAGGTGAAAGTACTAATCCTTCCTTCTTCTTTAATGGCTTGACCAAATTTATAAGTTAGTGAGTTAATTCTAAGGTTACTGTTTTCATGTTTCCTATAAAAATGTTTGTAGGACTATTTACTGGTAGCATCCATTAATCTAATAAGAGTACATGCCACTCTATTTTCTGAGTCATTAAGGAAAATATTGAATACTTCCAGGCCTAATCTTTGTGGGACCCCACTAGCTATAGCCTCCCAGTTTGACAGCAACCGTCAGTAACTACTTTTGAGGATGGTTTTACAAGCAGATGTACACCTATGTTACAGTACTTTAATTTTGACTGAATTTCCCTAATTTGCTCATGAGACTGTCACGTTACAGTGTCAAAAACCTAACTAAAATCAAGATATAGCATGTCTGCTGTTTCCCCCCTCCATTAGGCCAGTAACCCTGTCAAAGAAAGAAATTAAGTTGATTTGGCTGTGCTGTGCCGCCTATAGATGCTTGCAAATTGTTTGTTTAATAACTTTTCCCAGTATCTTTCCAGGTATCAAAGTCAGGCTGACTAGTATATAATTCCCCAGATTCTCGTTGTGCCCCCTTTTAAAGATATGTGCTATATTTGCCCTTCTGTAATTTTTTTGGGAATTCACTAGTCCTCCATGAGTTCTTGAGGATACTTGCTAATGCTTCCAAGATGGTTTTAGCTAGTTCCTTCAATACTCTAGGATTAGTTTTGTCGGGGCCTACCAACGTCTATCTAACTCATCACAATATTTTTTAACCAGCTCTTACCCTCTTTTGGCTTTAATTCCTCTCCCCTGTTGTTTGATATTAATTATGTTAAGCATTTGGTGACCAACAACTATTTTAGTGAAGACTAAAATAAGCATTGAACTCTTTCGCTTTCTTGATGTCGTCAATTATTTGTTCTCCTTTCTTCACTCAGTAGAGGATCCCATCTTTTTCTTGCTCCTGATCTATTTAAAGAACCTCTTCTTATTGTCTTTTATGTCCCTATGCTAGGTGTAATTAATTTTGAGCCTTAGCCTTTCCAGCTCTGTCCTTACATCCTTGTGCTATTCCTTCGTACTCCTCCTTAGCAATTCGTCAATGTTTCCACTTTTTATAGTGGAAATTTTTTTCATTTTAAATTTTAAATTTTGTTTTTAATTTTCAAGTTGTTTAAGAGCTCATGATGGACACACAATGTTCTCATCTTCCCTTCACATTGGCTGCATCTAGACTGGCATGATTTTCCACAAATGCTTTTAACGGAAAAGT
>JANRFK010006688.1:5916570-5934477 GCA_030068395.1 Apalone spinifera | reverse complement strand
CATAAACACAGGGCGAGGTTAGCCCTGCCCCAGCTAGGTTAGGGGCTCCAGCAAGCCAGGAGGTAGCAAGCAGGGCAGCTGCTGCTCTAGGTCTCCCACAGCCCTACGTCTACACTGCATGCCTATTTCGAAATAAGCTATTCCGGAATAAATACTCCAAAATAGCTTATTTCAAAATAGCATGTCTACACTACAGGGAAGCCTCTAAATTAGTCTGAGGCAAGCTTCCCTAATGTGAAGGCTGGGTTTAGAGCCTCAGGAGACCCTGGGGAGTAATTATTTTGAATGGCCCTAGGGAGAAGCTATTTTGAAATAGCAGCAAGGGAGCGTTCCTGCTGTTCCGAAATAGGCATTATTCCTCATGGAATCAGGTTTACAGAAGTCAGAATAAGCCACCTGTTATTTCAAATTTATTTTGAAATAACAGAATTGCTGTGTAAATGCTCACATTGTTATTTTGGAGTAACGGCCGTTAGTCCAAAATAATGCTGCTGTGTAGACATACCCTGTGGCTATGTCTGCACTCACGGCTTCTTGCGCAAGTATGGCCATTCGTGCACAAGAATCCGCAGAGCGTTCACACTGCCACCTGCTCTTGCACAAGGAAATTTACAGTACGGCGTGCTAAGAGAGGGCTTCTTGCAGAAGAGCTATGCTCTTTTTTAACAGGTGTAAGCCCTCTTACGCAGGAGCTCTTGCGCAAGAGCGCAGTGTGGTCGCTCGGCAGGGATTTCTTGCGGAAAAGCACAGCTCGCACATGGCAGTGTGGATGTTTTCTTGCACAAGACTTCTTACACAAGAACCCTTGCACAAGACTTCTTACACAAGAACCCTTGCGCAAGATGTTCTTGCGCAAGAAGCCGCCAGTGTAGACATAGCCTGTTAGTCCTCGCGGAGGGGCTGTAGGTAGATGTAATGCTGCTATTGGTACATCTAAAAAGGGAAATACATCACACTCAAGCAGAGGATATTGCACTTGGGCCTGACTCCTTCAGGGGTTCTGGAGGAATAGTAGAGGGAGTAAGAGGTGACACCAGGCAACTGGGACTTTGACCCCAGCTCTAGGTGGCTCTGAACTCAGGCTTTGGCCCCCAGGGCTCATGCCTTAGTTTCCACCCTGAGTCCCAGGGAACATAATGCCAGCCATTCTGTAATATAATGCTGTATATAAAGCTGATCACATCCCTAAATTTTAAGGCCATTCATAAAGGATAAGGAAACTTTTCTTGTAAGTTTTAATAGGATAGCTGAACTAAAATTCAGCCACAAAGGAATGTATTCTTTTGGATTTAGTTGCAGGCTATAGCTATACAATCAAGTCTCAAATATTGGTATTTCCATTATGATACTGATAGCACCTAAAGGCACTCCTTATGCATCAGGGCCTCTTTGTATGATGAATATCCCCTAATTTGTTCCTCTCCAAAATTTGAGACAGTTGTACAGTGCAAAATTGTACAATGATAGCATATTCAACGCAGAGACTTCCTTAGTTTATGTACTTTAAGATCTTTGAAAAAGCAAGTTAGTGCAACGTGCTAGACAGCCTTTCCCATGTTTGCTCAGTGTGTAGCCCAATAGGGTCCTGGTGCATGGCTGGGGCTTAAGAACCAATGACTTTTTTAAAGTTAAACTGAAATTTATAATCATTGATTGTTCTGAACCATTAGCCTGTCAAATGTGTCATAGATTCATCACAGAAGATTAGGGTTGAAAGAGATTTCAGGAGGTCATCTAGTCCAGTGGTGGGCAACCTGCAGCCCATGGGCCATGTGCAGCCTTTTGGGGTTCTGTGTGCACCCCCCGATTTCTTCCCCCATGACTCTCATGGTGGGGGCTGTGTACTCATCTACTTCTTCCCCTCTCTCCCAGCACTTGGGAGTGCTGTGAATCAGCCAATTCGCACCATTCAAGCTCTGGGAGGGAAGAGGGGAGCAGGGGGGGGGGCATGAACCAGATGATTTATGGCACTCAAGAAATGCTGAGAGGGAAGGGGTGAAGGGATGGGGTGCACTCAAGGGAGGAAGCAGGAAAGAGGCTGGGTAGGGATTTGAGAGAAGGGATGGAGCAGGGGCAGGATCTGGAGGGTTGAGTAGAAATGAGAAGTGACACACATTTAAAGCAAGGGCACACGTGAAGTGCATACTCCTTGCACACAACACTGTGAGAGCCATGCACCCCCTCTGCTTCTGTATGTTACTTTTGCCAGCAATTTAACTTGCCCCTAACAGTGGATCGCAAAGGCATGATAAAGGAGAATCCAGTGCAATGTATTTAATCTTATTCTTGGGGTCATTATTACTGCATGAGCCTGATTTCAATCTTGTAGCTCAGAGATGGAGAGCCACTCACGCAGCCCACTTACTATCTGTGGTTGCCCTTTGGCTGATCTAGTCCAACCCTGCCCCTGCTCAAAGCAGGACCAAGTCCAACCCCAGCTAAATCAGTTTTCAAGTTTTCCTTCCCGGCAATCATACAAAGCTAGGCCATAGGGTTGGGGGGCTTTTTATTAAAACATGAAAGCTGCTCTTCTCATCACTTGACTCAAAGGGTTGGGACTGTTGCAGCAAGAGGGGCATATCCAATTAACGTGAGACGCACTTCAGAATAGTGACGTTAGCTGCGCTCCTTTACATCAGGTGTGCACTACCTGCCTTTTTAGTTGTGTAGGTAGTTTTAGCTGTTTAAGGCCTGGCTGTCTTAGGGCAGGAGTTTTCAACCTTTTTCTTTCTGAGCCTCCCTTCTCCCCACTCAGGATGTTAGCGTTTAACCTGTTAATGTTATCGGTTAAACTCTACCTGGCTCCTGGGGAGGTGGCTTCCCAGGAGCGGTGCTGGCTGGGGCTAGTGTCTCCACTCTGTGGGAGACTTTGCTGTAGTATAAAGATCCATGTTTACTGGATAATCAATTAAATGGGATTTTACATCCCTAAACTGAGGTTAGCTACCCCACTCTCGTTAAGCCAGGTTTCAAGTGGCAGCAAAGACACAAACAATTCAAGCTCAACCCCATGCTCCCCTCAACCTGTTAAACTAAGTTTTAATCCAAATCAGCAAACGTGGGATTTGTTTGGAGTGTAGGCAGACCCGAAGGCTCTGTTCTTGAGAAGGAGGGTGAGAGTGGGAGGGAAATGAGGTGTTTGCTGATCTGCTGGTTTTTATGTGTGTTTTATAAACGTGTGACGTGTATTGTCAGATGGTCTCCAGTTTTGGGAGCCTGGATGCATCTTAGGCTTCTGCGGATAGATCATTGGCCCAAAGTGGCTAAAATACCCTCCCCTTGTATAGCTGCAGAAAGGGCAAGTGGATTCAGTTCACGCGTCTGAGGACTGCGAGCGATTCAAATGCCTATGCAGGTATGGGACTCAGGCCTCAACACCTGGGCTGGCTGTTTCGTGCCCCCATGAGCCTGTCCAGTCATAGAAAGCTACCTTTGAGTGAGTGTGTCTGGGCAGCTGTCCTCCCCCACTTCCTGGATCTGTACAGAAACATAAACGGGGGCAGGGTGGAGCTTGACGACCCTCAGCTGGCCCCCACCACAACAGCCCCACAAGATGATTTTAACCCACTTCAACAACAGTAGATGGCAGCAGAACTGCTCCTCACACCCTTGGTTTCCTTCAGGGCCTAGAGCAGGACTAGTAACTGCCATTCGTCACCCACCCGGTCCTGACTACTCACCGCTTTTCCATGGCTGCTTGCACTGCCAAAAGCTCAGCTGCAGCTATGTCAGCGACACTCCTCTGTATCTCTCCGCCCATGCAAGCCAGGCCACTGCTCAAGCGATAGCTCCCAGATGAACAACAGCTGGCTCAAATGCAGCCCAGGCAGAGCTACAGTAAAGGGGAAAGGGCTTGGAATAACAAGCCAGAATGCAGGTTCCCCCTCAGCAGTGAGACCATAGCAAGCCTCTGTTTGTCCGAGTGGTGGGAGTTCTACGATTCCTGGTTGACTCCTGGCCTTGGATGACCAGGCAGCACCGTATCAGAACGCCTTCTCACCTCCAGTTCACTAGCAAACTTGGCCCATTCTTTCCAGATGGGGAGTTGGGTACAGAGAAGCATCCCCCAAGCACTACCAGATGGGATTACTGTAGTCACTGCATGTGGCACTGAATAGCTACGGCCAATACCATTGTGGCTGCCTTCCATCTTCAGGATTTAATCTATTGTGAGTATAACTCCATATGCCACTTGCTTCTACACCTTTGTAGGCTTCCAGTCTCCCTACAACAGCAGTGCATGGGCTTTGATCTTTATCTTGGAAGCTATAGGTCAAGCCTCATCTCCTGATTTTGGCTTAGGGCAGGCCGGATCCAGCCCACCAAGCCCCTGGATCTGGCCCATGGACGCAGCAGAGAGCCCCAGGCAGGCTCCCCTGCTTGCCCCACAGCCCCCACACCACTCAGAAATGCGGCTGCGGGACCATTTCTCTTTAATAACTGTGATCCTGGAGAGGAGGGGAAAGGCTTCAGGTACAACTCCCACCCCCAGCGCTATCCCATTGGCCAGCTTCACATCCTCCTTCCCCGCAGCTCCATTATTCACACAAGCACATGGCTGTGCATCCTGGGCAGGCAGGCAGGCTGAGAAATGTTTTAAGCTCTACAAGCATTTAGCTCTGCAGGCAGGTTGGGCTGTTTGCTGGTAAGGCTCCTGGGCAGAGCCTGCCTCTGGCACCCCAGCCCTTCCCTTCCCCAATCCTCTGCCCCCTCATTCAATATATCCAAATCCCCTGACCCCTTCCTGCACCCATACCCCCTCCCAGATCTGGCACCACAATCCCCTGCCCCAGATCACAATCCCCTCCTACTCTAGGTTATAACCCAAACTCCTGCATCCCCTCCCTTAGGTCACAAACCAAGTCCCCTCTCTTAGGTCACAAACCAAGCTCCTTCTCCCCACTCTCCTGTCCTAAGTCACAACTGCTTCCTTCACCCAAACTCCTTCCCAGACCCCATTGTCCCTCCTGCACCCCAATCCCTTACCCCAAGCTCCCTTCTGCACCCAACCTCCATCCCAGACCCTGCACCTCCTCCATTAATGTCATGGAAGAGTGCGGCCCTCGATCACTTTCTAAAATCTTGGCGTGCGCATCCCCCCCCCCCCCCCCCCCCCCCCCACCGCCCATCAAAAATTATTGCCCATCCCTGGCTTAGGGGATTTCAGATGAATTCAGGAGCTGATCATCTTCAGGAAATGTTTCCTCCAATAAATACTTTCCACTATATCAATTATCACATTTACATCCATTTCTACTCTTTACCCTTGTCCCCCAAAACAAACTAAACCAACTCCCCGAACCACCAACATTAAACAAAAAACAAAAAACAAATAAAAAAGCCCAGATCCAAGTAAACCCTTGGAAATGGCCAACAGACAACTGATCCAAATGCCAATTGTTTCTACCCCCATAGAGGTTAAAGAGACAGACTTCATCACCACCACTAAAAACCGTGAGTTTAACTGAGAAGTGTTCAGGTACTATGGGTAAGAGTAGAAAGTACTACAGTAGTACTGTTGCACACTATTTATGGAATCATTGTTTCCCTCTTTTCAAATTTTGGGACACTTGAGCAGATTACACAAGGTTGGAAAAATGTATCCCATTCGGGAATTTTAGTTCTTTACTGTTGAGAAACTTAAAACTTTACTCAGCTGGACTTTTTACAACTGACAATTGCTATGAACCTAAAAAAGGCATAGGCCTTCTATGTAGTCCATCTTGTTAATATCTAGTGTGACAGTGACCAGTATTACATACATCAAAAGAAATTGTGAGAGACTACACTACTGTGATGCAATATGGCCAGAAAGGAAGTTTCTTCCTACAGTGGCTGGCATTTCAATACGGAAAAGTAGACCTACATTTCAAGAGAATTCATTTTGAAAAGCCTGCAGGCTGGAGAGCATTCATCTAAAAATATGTCTATGGCAAAAATGTGCAGTGTCTAGTACAATAGAATCATGATCCTTGATTATGGACTCTAGATTCTATTGCAACAGAAAAAAAGTGTTTACCCCCTTTAGGAACAAGGCAAAATGTGGATGGAATGAACAGACATCTCTTGGGCTTTGTCTGTTGCTGGTTTTTTGTGGAAGAGGATATGCAAATGGAGTGCTCATTTGCATATCTTCCCATTCTTTTTGTGGAAGAGGTTTTGCCCCTAAAAAGCCTCAGGTAGATGTGGCCATTTGTTGGAAAAAACCCTTTTTCGCAAGATCCCTTATTCCTCAAAAATCGAGGTTTATAGGATCTTGCAAAAGGGTTTTTTCCCGACAAATGGCCACGTCTACACGGGGCTTTTTACCTGCAAAACCTCTTCCGCAAAAAGAATCGGAAGAAGATATGCAAATGAGCATGCCATTTGTATATTCTCTTCTGCAAAAAACCCGCAGTGTAGACATAGCCTTCATGATTTTATCTACCCATTGATTTTAATGTTGACTTATCTTCCTTTTCCGGACACTTTTGGATTTTTTTATATAAAAGTATAAAAGGTCTAAGTTCCAGAAGGGACACTTACAAATATACTCTGACCTTTACAACTAAGCTAGCATACTTTGCATTGTGCTCTGAAATTAAAAATTTATCAGGCTCTGACCAGTGCGGGAAAGGGAGTTTAAAGTAGAAATTTGTTGGAGAGAAGGAATGTAGCTAGCAGTTAGGAATTTGTTAACAGGCTAGCCAATACATTTCTTCCCCCTTCCCCCACCATCTTTAAAGTTAGACGAGCTGTTATACTCATTATGATCACTAACAGTAGGTGCAGGTATAGTGGATTTACTGTATGAGTCTAGCGAAATGAATAAAGAGCTTGTTGATTAAGCTGAAACCACTGGCAGCGTGTCAAAAGAAATATTGCTAGAGTTAATTAAAATTTGTAGGCCTTGTCAAAGATGGTGCGTACCTGCCTACACCTATGGCAAAGCAGCATCATTGGCTGTTAGAGTTATGTATAGTTGAACTATTGGTTCACAAGCACTTATTAGAACCCATGCCTATTTGGCCTTTATTTGCTTTTCACAAATGTTTGTACAATTTAACTGATTTTTAGTTGAAATGAAAAAAGCAAAGTTAGAGCTATAGCCAAGGTAAGGGGAGTGGAATAACATTTAGGTCGAAATGAGCAACATTTACTAGGCATGGCAGGAAGTAATGAGCAGTTGAAGTTCTTCATGGCAGCAACTATCATGTATTGGTGTTCACCTTGCAAAATTGGGCAGTGAACTTTGCTGAGGCTTCTCAGCAATATTGTACTGCCAGCAGCATTAATTTTTCTTTTCACTGGAGAATAGAACTACCAAAGGACTGGATCTCCATGTGTTCCCCATTGTTAGGTATTGTGTAAACTTAGAATTTTCCACTGGCTGCAGGAGACCACTTTCCTAAGCATGGCATCTTGCAAGCTTATGTGCCTAGGTGGAGCTAAGGCCCACAGCTCAGAGTGAGGCTCACACGGTTAAGGTTTCAGGATCTAAACTCTAAATTCTAGTTAAGTGCAGTTCCTAGTCAGTTAATAATCACTTTGAACACCTCTAAGAGGAACTTCTAACAAACATATGCACTCCATCCAGAAATGTTCTGCCATCTGATCATCAAGTTTATATGTGCATTTGAAATCTGCACCAAATCTCAATCCACCTGTTTGAGGCCATTTAATGTTGAAGTAATTGATCTGATAGTCTGGGAAGCAAATGAGTTTAGTGACAGCTCAGTATTTTAGGCCAACAAAAAAGGAAAATAAGACTAACTGTAAGTCAGCAAAAAGTATATCAAACAATATACTTGTTGTTTGATAAAATATCAAGTCAACAGAAAATATATGTTAAGTTTTACTTCAGCTGCAGAGCTGGCAATTCAACATATTTCCCAGTTATCCTGGAGTTTGCCACTTTGGCCCCTAATACCTTCACATCCTAGTTGAAATAAGCATTTCCTGTATTAACTTGGTTATCTTCATTTTGAACCAATTACTATGGGTGAACAAAAATACAATTAAAATGAACATGCAAGTAGAGACATAAACCTGTATTTCATTTGTTGTGCAAAGTCACAACTCTGTATCTTTTTTTAAAATGACTTCCACGCTTCTTGAGTTATTAAAAATCATACACCCATCTTGAACATCATGTTGAGTAGTAGTCACACAACATTGTAATTTCAAGGAGAAAGCCACAACCAGCAGCAACATGATGGTGTTAAAATGAGAATTGTAGAAAGAGACCTATTATATCAGTTCTAAATTCTTATATAATTAAAAATTAAACTTAAGTAATAAGCAAGAGTGAGTTTGAAGGTGATGGATAAGATCTGGAAAAGTAAAGCGATTAGCTTAGCAATGAAGCAGAGCGTCTTGAAAACGTGTGTATTTAGCAGCATGTTGTGCAGATGTGAGACATGGGTGATAACAAAAGATTCGAAGAGAAGGATATTGGCATTTGAGAGGAGTTGTTACAGAAAGATCCTGAGAATAGGATGGATGCAGAAGGTCACCAACGAGGAATTATATAGGAAGATACAGCCGAAAGAGAACCTACTGCAGAAGGTGATACAATGGAAGTTACAGCTATTTGGGCATATCTGCAGAATGAACGACGAGCGAAAAGTTAAGACCCTGGTATTCGGCATAATGGATGGTCTGAATAGGAGAGGCAGACCCCACAGAGAATAGATAGATGATATAGTATATTGGTGCGGAGCTAGTCTAAAGAAACTAAGCCACTCTGCACTGGACAGGGAAAGAGGGAAGGGAGGCATCGGACACCAATGGGCATTGAGCCCATCCTTGTTGATGATGATGATGAATACAGGTCAGAAATTACAAGATGACAAAAAGACTTAAACAACAGTAGTAGCCAACAAAATACTAGTACCTAGCCAAAGGAAAAGCAATGAAAAGGCTTGAAAGAGTCTTGGTGGGCACAACACTATTCTATAAAAATCAAGACAGGGACTAACAGTTGCTTTGGGGGTATATAACAGAAGGAATTTCTCCTAGTTGTGATGAATGCAAGGCTATTTCAAGACATCTCACTATAGAGAAACATGGGACCTGTGCCAATGCTGTGACACAATTGGAATTGCTGGCAGCTTTCCGCATCTCCCCACTTGATGGGCCAAAAATGAATGATCGTATAACCAAAACTGAAGCTTTATTTACAGGATTTTTTGGAACATAACATCCCTCTTTAACCACGTCAGACTTTTATTCAAGGAAATTGTTCTCAGACTCCAAGAATGCCAAGAACTATGCATTTGCTTCTACCAAAATGACCCATATTAAACAAAGAGCAATCACACTTCAAGAACCTGAATGTGTAGTAAGCATGACTGATGGTCATGAATGATATTTTGCATTGACACTGGATACTAGTTCTGATAAGTTTGTGTTTTCTAGTTTTGCTTGCATATGAACACCCAGTTACTGAGATTTTAGATAGGATTTCTTGCCCATTGAATCAATCTCAGGAATTGTTTGATGCCATCCAGAATGTGCTATCAAAACACCCTGCAGACTGGAATGACTATTCTATGTATTCACCAAGCAATGCTGCAAAAATGCTGTGCAATCACTGCAGTGTATTGTCTCAAATGAAAGTAAATCAAATAGACTAGGGAGCAAATGCAGCGGGTTATTCCTGCTGCCTTGTCACCTGGCTGTCTTTGGAGAGATTTATTGAATGTGTCTTTGCTAGTTTGCCAGAATCTTTGATGAGGAAGAAGAAAGAATACCGAGGAACTTAAAGAACCCTTTGATGAAGCTGTATTGTTTTAGCAGGCAGTTTTGCCCACTCTTCAAAAGTTCACGTGACTCCTCCAAACTGAAGCACCAGTGATTTTAACCTGTGCAGCCAGCAATGATGATATGGCAGCATATTCTTTTGGTATTTGTGCAATCCTCAGTGGTAGCTGGGAGTAGAGTGTTGTATGATTAAATGTACAGGGACTCTTCTGTGCATTAAGCAGCATCTGAAGTGTTTGTGGGCATAGAGACACTCAACTGTGCAAGAAAACTTACATGATCAAAACATTCTTCGCTGAAACATAGAGTGGTGAGAAGGCAGAGCACTGCATTACATGAAAAAGGCAATGTTTTTAGAAGACCTTGTATTTAAGAGTCTAGGTTTTGGAAATCCTGCCAGGTGTTAGCATCTTTCCATAATCCAGAGGTGACGAGTTATTTCCTGATGTGATCAGTAAGTAATAAATGGATCCTCTGTTTTTGAATTCAAGGATTATTCGATCTTTTATACAATTCCTGAACATGACAGCATTCTGAGAACTGAGGAATTGGGGGGGGAGGGGGAAATCTCAAATAAAAGACCTAGTAAATACCCAGGCAAGTTTCTCTGTTCTTTCAAGACCAGTGAAATTCATAAGTTTAATCACTCACAGCACAGCTTCATGCAAAAGACTATTCAGCACAGTATGGAAAATAGACACGAGATGTTCTTTGGTGGAAAAAGTAATACAAATGTGTATGAAGAGGCAAAAACAGTGAGGAAGACCGCATATGCTAGACTGGCAGAAAAGTCAATAGGTGCCCCATATAATGATGCATCGCCAATGGCAGCCTTCACTGGGAGATACAAAAGGCAAAATCTGCCACATATACCTGTTCGTCCAGCCAAAAGGAACATTGCAAAGTAACGTAAGAAGGAGCTTTCAGTCTATCCAAAACAGGCAGAAGTAAAATAAAACAAAATAAATCTGGAACGGAACTGTCATTTCGCGAATTGTCAATGATGCAGACAGATAAGGAAATGTTTATTGGGCTTAGCTTCTCATTATTTTGAATCTGTTATTGTAATACGTGTCAAACCAAATCTTCCCCATAAACATAATTACTGTGGCTGTGTCTAGACTGGCATGATTTTCCGCAAATGCTTTTTAACGGAAAAGTTTTTCTGTTAAAAGTATTTGCGGAAAAGAGCATCTAGATTGGCATGGATGCTTTTGCGCAAAAAGAAAGCCCCGATCGCCATTTTAGCCATCGAGGCTTTTTTGCGCATAACAAATCTCAGCTGTCTACGCTGGCCCTTTTGCACAAAAGTTTTGCACAAAAGGGACTTTTGCCCGAATGGGAACAGCATAGTATTTCCACAAAAAGCACTGATTTCATACAGTAGGAAGTCAGTGCTTTTGCGGAAATTCAAGCGGCCAGTGTAGATAGCTGGCAAGTTTTTGCTCAAAAGTGGCTGCTTTTGCGGAAAACTTGCCAGTCTAGACACAGCCTGTATGTTTTTATTGCCCTGTTTTGACCACTTAATGTTGGGAGCAGGAGAGGTCTGTCATTGCAACTAGCCAAGGATCCTCTATTTGCTAAGACAATTTCCTGTTACTACTTGGTTTATATAGTACTCCATAGCCAGTGCAGGGGGTCGGATGTTCCTCCAATGGAAATTTTGGGGAAGGAGCTCTCAGCAAGCTAGCCCTTCACTTAACCCTATTGTAGTGACTCAGGTGAACTGCCAGATAGTAGCTGTAGTTTCAGTAATGCCGGGGGACCCCCCTGGGCCCAGGTTCAACACCTGTCATCCCTGACAGGAAAAATAAGACCCTAGATCTAGGATTGCCGCCTGTCTGATTTTTGGCTTCTGTGGCCAGATGCAATTTAGAGTAACCCTCATTATGGCACCTGAACCAGGAGTCCCATTACTGAGGAGTGGAGGAAGCTGGGGCTGACTCTTACTCGTAGGCAGGCTCCTTGAGATGATCCTGCAAGCACTGAGGGGAGTGAAGAAGGGAGGAGCAAGCAATGGGGGCATAGGCAAAGCAGGGAGTAGGGCCTTGCAGGTCGAGTTACCAGTGCTTAGAAAGTTGGCAAACCTATCTAGATCTAATGTGATAGAGAAGTTTCACCAATTGTGCCATGCGACATATTTCAGTGTGCAGAATCCATATGCTCAGTTCTGTTGCCTGCAATCACTGATTAAATCACTGACAATCATTCCAGCAGTAGGAATAAACATAAGAGTGTTGATTTTGACCATATTACAGGTAGTGCTATCACAAGGGTTGTTTCACCTCCTGGCAAGTTGTATCACAATGTACTTTGGTGGCTGATTAACCCTAAGGATAGTTCAGCTAACAGTGATTCCTTTAGGTTATATAGAGGCTTGTCAGAATTTAGTTTTTATTTTTTCATGATTTTGACATATTGCTTTTTTTCTGTTTTTATCTATTTTGAGTTTTGGGAAATAATGTGTGGGCCAGACAGTTATTTAATAACAATACATGTTTAGTTTCAAAAAGTTAAAGCGTTGTAGTCATTAACACAAAAAGTGAATATCACATATGAAAAATACACAACATACATTTCCTTAAATCAAATGCTGATAAGTTCACAAGCAGCACTTTTTATCTGTACATTTCTATTATCAATGTGTAATGCCAACAAACCCTGGTCATCTGGGGGCAGAATTGAATCTGGGACACCTGGAGCTTAGTGTATGAGCCTCTATAGCAGTGGTCTCCAACCTTTTTAAGCATAAGATCACTTTTTGAATTGAAGTCAATCCAGGAGCTACCTCAAACCCAATTACCCCTGCCCTGCCCTACCCCTTGTTTGAGGCCCTGCCCTTGCCCCTGCCCCACCCGTTCGCCAAGGCCCCACCCTCATAACTCTGTGAAGATGGGGTACAGGAGAGGGGGACTGAGTGACATCAGTACCCTCCTGCCTCTGTCTCCCTCACCTCGCACAACAAGCAGGAGGTTCTCAGGGGGCAGCTCTGAGCTCTGGGCAGAATCAGCAGGACAGTGGGGGGAGGGGCAGCTGAAGTGCTGGCACTTGATAGCCTCCCAGCCAAACCAGTCAGGATCACCCGTCAGAGTCTCCAAGATCTACCAGTAAATCCTGATCTACTGGTTGGTAATCACTGCTCTATGGCATGAGCTAAAAGTCAACACACTCTCAGCTAAGGCTGTAGAGCAGAGTCATTATTCTCTCTGTAAGTGGTCTCACTGCCACTGGATGGGACAGTACACCGCACCCAGACGGTGGGTTAGAAATGGAAATATGTTTTCATTCATTTGCTTGGGTGTACAGTGAAAGCAACATTTAGCAATTTAAAAAAATACATCCTAATCCATTCAAGCTTAGTTATATACTGGAAGACTGTGATGTGGTTTGATAGGGTTAGGCCTAACCCTCTGGACTGCCCATGTAAGGAAAATAATGGCTATTTGATCAAATGAAACGTTTCACAACACATATACACCAGGCAGCAAAAATAAAGTCAGATAGGAAAAACCAGAATGAAGGTGACCTAATTGTTTGACTTTACAATTAAAGTTGGTGCTCCCATATCACAAACTCGCCACTGTGAATAGTCCTAGCTGGACAACTAAGAAGAAACACTGAGGAATAAATACAAGCTGATTAAAAATAAACTGTCCTGTTAACTCTTGAACAGTGGTTCCCCACCGTTTTTATACCACCAACTGGCAAACTGTTTCAAAAAACGTTAGTGAACCGGCACTGAAATATTTGCATATTCCTTATGGTAATTTTAGCCCATAGTATATCAGGCAAATCAAAGGAGGGGGACAAGAATTTGAAAAACTGTTCCCCACACACATTTTTAAAAAACCCAATAAAATAGTTGCTAATACTTGTTAAAGAATTTTCTCCACTCCAAACCTTTTGCCTTAATTGCACCAGAATTAAAGAGGCAGTCATTAACAGGTCTGACGGTGCTGACAAATTCTGCACATTCATATTTTCCTATGCACTTAATAATGCATGTACCTGTTGGCTGGGAGCCGCTGAAGGCCAGGGGGAAACTGCCACTGAGCGGGAGGGAGGAGAACAGGGTCGTAGGGGCAGCCACCCATCACGGGGCTCTTGGCCCCGCCAGCCAGCCAGCAGTGTTTGGCCCCACCAGCTGGGGCAGCTGTGCTTGGTGCAGCATTTGGCCCTGCCTGCTGAGGCAGCTGTGCTCCACGTGGCCCTGCCAGAACTAGAACCAGGCCATGGTGAGCTGGTTCTAGCTCTAGCAGCTGCTGGAGCTAGAACCAGAACCCAGCTTCCTGCTGCCCCACTCACCCTGCTGCTGCATGGGTAAGTGTGTGGGAAGGGATTTCCTTAGGGGACCCCAGCGGGAGGGCTAACTAAAAGCTGGGGCATGACCTAGTAATGTGCCACAGCCCGGCAGACACTGGTCCGCGGAACTGCTGCTGTCAGGCTTTGTCTACACTACACAACCAGTAGTGACACGGCTGTGTTGCTCAAAGTCAGGCAGTGTAAATGCTGTTTGTCGCCACTTTTGCTGACAGGGTTTATGTTGTTGTCAGAGGAGTGCTCCTGCAGACAATGCACCATTTACATTGCCATTTGCTATGGCAAAACTTTTGTCTTTCTGGATGTGGGGTGTGTGCTTTGAAGCAGCTATGAATGACAACAGTTGTGTCCTTCATTTGGCAGCATAGACAAAGTGGCCTAAGCTTGCTGTGCCACTACTTCATAGATACCAAGCTTCAGTCCCAGGCAGGCAAGCTGATTCTTTATTACAAATGAGTAATAACACAAGGGAACAATTGAAAATGTAACAGGATTTTGCTGTAGCCACTTCACATGTGCCTCTTGTCAGCAACAAGTACATTATCATAGAGGCCCATGATTTAAACTTAATGTTAAGTGCCAATACACAATATACAGCACCTACTCACTCATTTGCTTCGGCAGGGAGCAAATTGCAGCTGTCCTAGAAAAGTGAAATCAGGATGTTCCCATTGACTCACTTTTAATCATGGACGAACATAAAACGATGACTTTTTCACTTCCCATTCAAATGTTTCCAGTCAAAAGGGAGAGCTAATGTACTAATAGCCACAAAGACCGTGCCCCTTACTGCAGCTGAAAATATCTGTGAAAGGTTTTCAATGTACCACTTGTGAAGAAATGTAGAAAGTGTAGTTTCCCTAAAAGCTACGCAAATCCAGTTAGGTTCTATTGTATTAGATCTGCCTCACTCAGGTAGCACTCTACATTTCCCATGTCCTTACCATAATATGGGTATAAGTCACATAGGATGCAGCATATTCCATGGACCATGGAGTGCCGATGTGGTCAGTTTTGGTATTTATTCATGTCCTGAGTAGTACCCATCTAGCAATTGTCTTCTTTGGCTTTCACCTTGATTGTACTCAGTCTTTTAAGTAAGGATTTCATTTGATTTCATTTTCATATTGTATTAATGGAAGTGGGAAACTGCAAAATGAGTTTGATACTTGTTTTCAATTAAAAAAGCTTAAGGTATACAGCTAATAATTGGCTATTTTGAATGCAAACCAACAAAGCCTGTAATCAGTATGCAAAGGGTTGCACGGTATTGGACAGTGTTCAATAAGTCTCTTTATCAGTTAGCAAGGGCATCTAGGTTTTGGAGATAAGGTATTGAGCCAGGAGGAAAATCTAAATGGTTTTAAAGTACTTCGGATGGGGGGGAAGCACTAAGAAACTTGTTTTTGTTCACACTTCATTAAGTATTATAGACAATAGGTTTTAGTTGCACGGCAAATGTGACTTCTACAAAAATTGAAAGACAAATATAGTTTTAAATATTGTTTAAGTCTTAGATATAGAGTAAGTAGCCAAATTCAGCATGGGGGACTGAAAATTTTTGCTCCTTTCATACTAATTTAAGTCATGTTGTGTTATGTTATTTAAATTACTGTTCTGATAACATACTCTAATACGGGGGTGAGCAAGATACGGCCAAGGGGTTAAAGCCTTCCTGTCAAGCCTTTCAGACTGGCCACTGGGCCCCCAGGCAGGGAGCAGACCCAGGGCTCAGAGTGGCTAGCCGGTCCATCTGCCTCTCTGCGCCAGGGAGGAAGCCGGGGAAGTTTTGCACTCTGCGAACCCCCTTCTTCACCCAAACTCCATCAGACCAGTCTCCTATATCCCAGTCTCCTACCCCGAGCTTTCTTCTGACCCAACCTCCATTCTAAACTACTCCATAGAAAAGTGCAGCCCTTGACCACTTACCAAAATCTTGGAGTGGCCCCCCCATCCAAAATAATTGCTCACTCCTGCCCTAATAGCTCCTTCACTGGAAGTCATGGACTAATTCCCAAGCATTACATTTTAACAATAATCACATGAAGCTCAGAGAGCTCCAGACCACTTCCAGCTTTTGAGGCCATACTGATGACGCTGATCCATTAGTAGTGGTTTGTTTATATAACCAGCTGATATGAGAGGACATGTTCATCATAGTCTAATCTTGTGTGCCATCAGAACCAGTATATTTGTATTCATACTTATGAACATTTTTAACTTGTTAAAATTACAAAATCTGTATCAGTTAACAAAAAAAATGATGTTTTTTACCAAATCACACATCCCTGACTGGCTCTGGCTATGCATCACTATGACCTGGAATATTTTCCTTCATGTTGGTGTGGTTTGACAGAGTACATCTGAAACACTAATATTGCAAATCAACATTGCATACTTGAGCGTAGAATCATAGAACCATAGATCTGGAAGAGATCTCAGAAGGTCATCAAGACCAGCCCCCTGCCCTAGGCAGGACCAATCCCAACTAAATCAATCCAGCCAGGACTTTGTCAAGCCAAGACTTAAAAATCTCTAGGTATGAACTCCACTACGTCCCTAGGTAACCCATTCCAGTGCTTTACCCTCTCCTAGTGAAATAGTTTTTCCTAATATCCAACCTCTCCCACCGCAACTTGAGACCATTGTTCTGCCATCACTGAGAACAGCCTTTCTCCAACCTCCCTTCTGGAAGTTGAAGGCTGCTATCAAATCCCCCCTCACTCTTCATTTCTGCAGACTAAATAGATCCACCTCCCTCAGCCTCTCCTCGTAAGTCATATGCTCTAGCCCCCTAATTGTTTTCATTGCCCTCTGCTGGACCTTCTCCAATGTGTCTATAACCACCACCAAGGCAGATTTGAACCTGGGAGCTCAGGAGCTGACTATAGGAGCCTCTACCCTCTGGCTTCCAACCCATGCTGTAGAGGTCTCTTGATCTTAACTGTTGCGGTGGTCTAGGTGCCACTTGCAGTACTCATCAAGTCCAGCCCCCTGCCCTAGGCAGGACCAATCCCAACTAAATCAATCCAGCCAGGACTTTGTCAAGCCAAGACTTAAAAATCTCTAGGTATGGACTCCACTACGTCCCTAGGTAACCCATTCCAGTGCTTTACCCTCTCCTAGTGAAATAGTTTTTCTAGATGTGTGGGTTACACATCCACATCCTTTTTGTGGTGGGGGACACAGAACTGGACACAATATTCCAGATGTGGCCTCACAAGAGCCTAATAAAGGGGAATAATGACATCTCTGGATCTGCTGGCAATGATCCTCCTAATGCAACCTAATATCCATTAGCCTTCTTGGCTACGAGGGTGCACTGTTGACTCATATCCAGCTTCTCATTCACTGTAATCCCCAGGTCCTTTTCTGCAGAACTACTACTTAGCTGGTTGATCCCCAGCCTGTAACAATGCTTGGGATTCTTCCGTCCCAAGTGCAGGACTCTGAACTTGTCCTTGTTGAACCTCATCAGATTTCTTGTGGCCCAGTCCTCCAATTTGTCTAAGGCTTAGGGATTGTAACTTAGGGATTGTGACTTAGACTCTAAGTCACTCTAGACCCTATCTCTGCCCTCAAGTGTATCTACCTCTCCCCCTAGCTTGGTATCATCTGCAAACTTCCTGAGGGTGCAATCCATCCCCTCATCCAGGTCATTAATAAAGATATTGAAAAAAACTGGTCCTAGAACCGAACCTTGGGGCACTCCGCTAGAAACTGATCGCCATCCTGATATCGAGCCATTGACCATTACCCGCTGGGCTCGAACTTCTAGCCAGCTTTCTGTCCATCTTACCGTCCATTTATCCAATCCATATTCCCTTAACTTGCTGGCAAGAA
>JANRFK010006688.1:5897770-5908725 GCA_030068395.1 Apalone spinifera | reverse complement strand
AGCCAGCATTTCAGTGTTACAGACTCACAGACATTGGGCTACTATATATATGATGTCGTATTCAATAGCTATGCTACATGCTGTGAAAAAGAACCAGAAGGCCAATGAATGAGATATTCATCAGTGGCTCAAGACAATAGCTGTTATATAAATAGCTTTCACAGGGCAAGGTTGGATATTCAGTTCATATTTTATAGATACTACATGGAAAAGTATAATTTTAATAGGAACAATTGGAAGCTTGGCAAAGTAAGTGGCAGCAGAGAAAGAATAAGCCAAGTAGCCAAAGAAATTTGCAGAGTCAAAAGCACCTATATGATGCTCTTGTCCCATCAGCATGTCATGCTTATATGCTCTCAGTATTCTTTTAGAAGTTACGTGTGTCTGTTAAGGATGGCTTGCACACAGGCTTCTCCAATCCAGAGTTTGGAAATGGACCTGCACTTCTGCACACATCTAGACTATAGAGAAAATTGACGCTGTGGAGGTCCATCTTCTGGCTTTGATTTAGCAGGTCTAGTAAAGACATGCTAAATCAAACACCGAGAGAGCCCCCATCAAAGCCAAAAAGTCTACTCCCCGCGAGGAGTAAGGGAAGTCAACAGGAGTTTCTCTCATTGATCTCCTGCTGTCACGAGCTTATGGTACGTTGACACAGCTACGGTTTTTACATAGCTGGAACTGTGTACCTTAAGCCAACCTTTGGCTGTAGTGTAGACCTGGCCTAATTCTCTAATTATCACAGTGTAGTTTGTAATGCCTGCTCAAGTTGCCATACAGCCGCTCCCCGAGTTACGAACAAGTTACGGACCAACACTTGGTCTGTAACTTGAAGTGTTCGTAACTCGGATCCCATAGAGTTACATGGCGACCGCGCTGTTCGTAAGTGCGGATCGCCGTTTGTAACTCGGATCCGCATTTACAACCATTTTGGTCGTAAGTGTGGATGGTCGTAAGTGTAGGTGGTTGTAACTCGGGGAGCGGCTGTATTTCATAGGCCATCAAGCTCAACCTTTACTTACCGTCCTCAGGAACCATGACAACTAAGTCTAGCATTTCAGTGTGGGATTTTGTTTGTTTGTTTTCATTTCAAGGTCCCTAAGCTATTACCTGCTTGATTGAGTATAACAAACTTTGTCATTCAAACAACAGTTACACATTTTATCCACAAATTGCATTAGATATATCTGACTTCCCTTTATGATGTAGAAGTAGAAACCTGATTTACTATGGCTTCAAGGATAGGCTTTATATAGTCAATGTCTGAATGAGGTTTATTTAGGTCCAAAAAAGCATTTGGTATTTCAATGGACATTTTCCTTCTGTACCCCAGCATTTAAAAGGGTATCTTATGTTTTGATAAGTGTGATATGTGAGACACTAATTGCCCTTTGATATAGTTGGATAGGAAAAGTCTACTTAAATAGGGTTTCTTCTTTTACACTGACCCCTGCCTGACCCTGTGCCTTATTCACTCGCTGTCATGATTGATATTGCTCCTTATAAACATCAGGGAAAGCTGTACTCACACTACAGATGGATTCGGTTTTCCAAGATGGAATTGTGGAAAATGATATCTGTCTTCTGCCATGATAACATCCCCACAATTAAGACTGAAATAAAACTAATGCTAGTAAAAATTATTCTTCATTTTGTATGCACGTTTAAGGCCAATTTTGAGATTTTTGGCTTTAAAACTGCCAAGGATATATGGGTTGGGAAATGAAGTCCACTATGTCTGACTTTTTATTGTCCACTGGGTATTTTAAATTCAGCCTCCTTCTGCGCAGCTGAAGAATACAGAGACCAGGAGATGAATAGCCCAAAGACCTATGTATTGTCAAATCTGTTAATAGCAATAGAGAGAATCATTCATTTGGTATAGGTTGGTGGGAGGCTTTGTTGAAATCTTTATTAAGACTGCTTTGCCAAGTTATAATATTATAGCATGTACAGTACTCATCATAACATATGCACAATCAATATCAAGATGTTTTTAGTGCAAACAGCTGTTTGGCCTTTACCAAGATGATTTGCAATTAAGTTCATTTTCTATTTCTTTCCCTTCATCAAATGCATTTCCTGGCTTCATTACACTTTTAGAGTGCTGGGAAACACAAGAAGAACCTAGAACAGGTGCAGTATGCTAGCAATGGGACCATTTGAGTAATAAGCACTTTTTTGTGGGAGAGGCCAAAACTTCTGCAGGACCTCACTGCTGATCAGTAGTGGATTTCATTTAAATTTCTCCTGTGGCTGTGGGTGCAGAACACCTGGAAGTGGCCTGATTTTCTGCATCGTTGCATGTGGTCAGCTGTTAACCAAGAGTTGAACATGGTTTTCCTTGATAGGGGACTAACTTCAGTTCTTTGTTCAGACTGATTTTCACTGACTTTGCTCTTCATTTCCTCTCAATCAGTACATGCCAAGAGACTTTAGACAGGGATCACCACACATCTCTTCCACACATTGTCAACCATGGTTGTTATCCAGTTTTAAGTAATGCATCTCTCATAAGTGCTTGCTGTATAATAGAAACACACCAGGAAAACTGGGGAAGCAGCTGCTGTCACTTTAGCCTGAGATCCTGCCCTTCCTTGTTGGGATTCCTTTAGAGACCATTACTATTCGGCTTATCCAGGACACTTGGCCAGTTCTGGAAGAAGACTTTATCCCCGGTATCAGGAGTCCAAAAAGCTCTGATTCTCATTTACATTGCTCGGGTTCCTTTATTTGGAACACAATAAAGTTATACCGAGCTGATTACATGGAAGCATGGGGTGAGTTTAAGGACTTACCGCACATCCACAATTACACAGGCAACCCTTTCTTTGCATATATTTACACATTTACCTTGCATTGGCTGTATATCATGCCACACATTTTTTGGACTGGTTGGGTTGCTTTGCAGGGACCAATCCTTGTAGAGCATACTCGGTCCATATGTTGTTCACATTCTAAATTTATCTTGTCCATAATCCCTAGCATCAAGGTGTGGCTGCTTACCTTAGAACACACATCCAGCACATTGTGTGTCAAGCTCCTATTTACAAATCAACCTTCCATTCACTTTCCCCATTTTATGCCCACTAGGAAATTAGGCAAGTTACTTATGTCAAGCTAGGTTTGCACTTCTCTTCTTCAATTCAAGCTTGTGATCAAGGTTTCCATCCCCAGCCTATATTATTTTAAAAGGTTTTCTCACAGCCTGCAATAAGTCAGCTTGATCTCCTGCTGACTCGGAAAGGGAAACACTCCCTAAGACCACCTGGTGGGCAGTGCCAGAGCAACTCAGCCCCACCCACAGGAAGTAGAAAGGCAGAGTTGGAAGTATAAAAGGAGGAGTGCAGAGCTCAGTTAGAGCCCAGTGGCTAAGCCAGCCAGACGCTCCACCTGAGCTCCCCAGGAGGAAGGCTCAGCTGCCCTGCCCAAAAAGAGAGAACCAGTCTGAGCCGCCAAGACCCCTGCTGAGCCCATGAGACTAGGCCATTGCCAGGTGCACAAGACTAGCCAGGCCTGCCCTGGTTGTTGACACACCCCATGCACTGGCTTGGGCCACTGTCAGACCCAGGAGATTGGCCTGTGCCACTTGGACCACTGACTGATCTGGACCCAGAGCCCATGGAGACTCTACCAGTGACAGCATCCCCAGAGGCTCTGCAGGAGCAGAGGCTGAGCCAGGTAGGCCCCCAGGGAAGCAGCCCAGGAATAGCAGACGCTGCGTCGGCTGATGAGATGACGGTCAGCTGAGCAGCGTGTTGCGGCCAGGATCCCCGCTGACTCAGTGGCAGCCTGTGCTGTGACTGTGAGGGCCCTGGGCAGGGACGCAGTGGAGCGTCATTCGCCCTCCCCCCCCATCACCCTTCCCCTTGGGTGGCAGGTTTCCCTCTGTGGGAATAAACCCCAGCGCTTGTTGGCTTTCTGCCAAACAAAGAGACCCGACCCCCACTCAGACTGAGCTCTAAACAGTTTTACTGTTTGAATTGCTTGTTGTTGCCCCGCCCTGGCCAAGGGCTGGGCCTGTGAACTGTGGTTCGGCCAGCACATAGACCTGAGCCCCTTGGACGACAGGACTGCTCTTTAGCCAGGCTATTGGCTGGAGCTCGTAGACTGGGGCAGGGCTCTAGAGACCTCGTAACTGGTCATTAGACCAGGTAGTGAGGCAGCTTGGCCTACCTCCTGCCCAAGACCAGTCCATAGCCCATGTACCAAAAGAATGGCAAATGGATTCAGGAGAAGCCTAGGTATCAGTTTTCAATGTTGCCTTTTGAAAAGGTGCATCATATTTATTCTGTTTACAGAATGTCAGGTTCATTTTGGACCGTGCCTGCCTTGCTCCTTTCCGGTAAACAACATTTGCTTTTTTTAACCGAGCTTTTTCAGTGGAAAACTTTCATGCATAGTACTTGGTCTTTGCCCTGTCTTATTTAGTTTGCTTAATTTATTGAACAGAGGTCAATTTTTCTATAATCAATAGTCCTTTCTAATGTTTCATTATCTTAGAGAAAATTTAGCTGTAAATAATTGTGGTTCAGAGTCCAGGAGGAGGTATGGGCGCAGGAGAGGATGCTGGCCTGGGGGAGGGGCATAGGAAGGGATGCAGGATCTGGGAGGGAGTTGGATGTGGGAGGGGGAAGGGTGCCAGAGGTAGGCTTTGACTGGGAGGTGCTAAGTAGCATCCAGCCAGCAGCACTCTCAAGCAGGTTTCCCTGCTTACCAGCAGCCCCTGACTGGCTGCTCCCTGTGCCTCTCTGCACTGTGGGAGGAGGAAGGAAAATGCTTTGCATGTTGTGCCCACCCCCAGCAAAATCTCTCAGCTCCTATTGGCTGCAAAGCAGCCAATAGGAGCTGAGAAATTGTCCTTCACTATCCCTGCTAGCCACTTTGAGCTGGGAGAGCCGGATTAAAAGGCTTGGCAAGCTGGATCCAGTTCAAGGATTATATCTTGTCCATCCCTACAAGTCTTATTTCCAGAGAAGGTTCGTTCTTTGTTGTTTGATCGTCTTTACTCTAGTAGAAATTTTGGAATGTTCACCAGGTTCTCAACTTCCATGAGTAACAGACATGCACTCAAACAAATGAGCTGAACATTGAGACAATTGGTTCTACCTCCTCATTTGATTTTCAAACTACATGTAAACTCACTCCAACTAGGTCAAGATGACTCTGTGATAACCCACTTCCCTTAATCTTGTGAGCACCTTATTTCAGGTTTGTTAGTGTATCCACAGGGTGATTAGTGTATCCACTGATTTCTTTTCCTCAATCCACTCAATCACTATTAACTTCAACTGGACTTGTTTGGCAATTCAGGATGTAAGAATTTAACCCTGTGTCCAACCAGTTCTGAGCAGTCGCTATATCGAATTAGCCACACACAACCAACCAAATAGCCACATATAGCTAGTATGTTGGACACCACGGGTTAACCGGCTAACCTTCCATCCACTGTGGGGACCTGCTGGGAACCGTCAGCTGCCAGGATCTGCTGGGAACCTGGGGGGCGGGCAGCAGCCAGCAGTTGCTTGAGCCCACAGGAGCATGCAGGGCTGGCAGCCTGTGGGTCTAGCAGCAACTGCAGGTCTGGAAGCCATCTAGAGCCTGCAGGTCCAGCAGTCCGCAAAGTGTTTAACCATGTAACTGATCGAAATTCAATCGGTTATATGGTTACATCCGTAGTGGCTATTTCGTGGTCAGCTTTGAAAATCTCACTCCATTGGTTTAGGTGCCTTCTGATAACAAATATAGACTTATGTTTGAGACTATTCATCAAACTTTAGAAATTGTCTGTATTTATATGAGCCAGGAATTGTGTTGCTGGCTGCTTGGGGAGAGTTAGAGTTCTATAAAGAACTAAAATCCGTGCAGAGGTCACACCTGCTGGAATAATTAAAGAGAAATGCAAGGGGTTGTAATATAAATCTCTGGTCTGGAGAGAAAGAGACATAGGTCCCTATCAAAGTTGATGGTGAAAGGCCAGAAACCTAAGAGACCATTCCTTGAACATACCATACAGGGAGTCAGGGTGCAGGTATCCTAAAACTGACACCTGCTTTTACTTGAAAATGTTTTAGTAGTTTAAGGGACTGGGCTTTAATTCTGGACCCTTCTGTGTAACCTTCCTTGTCTCCACTCCAGTATTTTAGTTTCCCCTTTTATTGAAAGGGCATGATACCCAAGAGTAGCTCCTGCCAGCTCGAAGTGGTAGCAAGGTAACCTGCCGATTGACGAGCCTGCTCCTGCCTTGGCTAAGGGAGAAGTGTATTTCAGCTCACAAGAGGTCCCAGGTTCCATCCTGCCAATGAAGTCCATTGTGATCAATGTTACCAGTGGTGGCCCATATAGGGAATTAACTAGAAAGTCTCTGTAGCTCCCTGTAGAGTCTTTAGCACAGAAATGTAGCTGTGTGCTAACAGTGCCTAACATGGGGCCCAGTTCCTCAGGTAGACTTCTACTAGTGCAGCAATTAAGGGTTTTTAAGAGGTCAAATGAAAAGCACGGTGCGGAATCCCACTCAGGTATTTTCTTTGCACTGTGTCAGACACCTCTAGTGGGGAAAACATTGCCAGCTTGCAAATGTTATTAATTATGATCTGGAACTGAGGGTGCATCTGCACAGCAGGGCTTAACTTGAAATAAGCTACACAAATTGAGATAGGTCGATTGCATAGCTTCTTTCGAAATAGCTTATTTTGAAATTGGGAGCATCTACACAGCACTTATTTTGAAATAGAACATTCTTCCTCCGACCTCCATTACTCTTCATACAATGAAGTTAGAGTAAGAAGTCCTTCAGCTCAACATTATGGCAAAATAACTGCCTGCTGTGTAGACGCGGACTAAGTTATTTTGAAATAGCGGTAGTTATTTCAAAATAATGTTGCTACTCCCGTGACCAATGGTGTACCAAAGTCATTGCTTCCTGCTCGACAGCCAGTCCTCAATCTATGCAGCTAGGATTCTTTAAAATATAGCTTCTAGAAGGCTTGCCAGACGAGGCTTTGATACTTTGCCACCAGATTCATCTTCACATAAATTATGATCTAGATGGAAGAAATATTAACTGAATGTAACAACTCATTAAAACCAAGGATCATAAGGAATCTCAAAACAATAATCAGGGTAGCAACTCCAACTAATTTATACAAATTGTCTACCTTTATGACCGTTGCCTTCAGACAGAGATGAACATCAGTGACACAATGTGATTCATTAACTTTCACCTCTGAAGGAAACTTTAGTGTCATTCCTCATTGACTCAGGAATAATCCCTGAACAAGTCATTATGTCTAAGAGTAGGAGCCACTTTTTGACAAATGAAACTATAAAGCAGTTCAAGCTGCACATTTTTCACCAGTGTAGAGGAAAGCTTTATGGAACAGTAGGGTCAGAAGCAAGTGAATGCTATGCCTAAATATTACTCCATTAAGCAATATTTCTCTGGGGGCAGAATGACTCAGAAAACATACCTGAACTTCAGATGACCAGATTTCTGACCCAGATTAGTATGTTTTAAACAACATTTCTGCTGGTTTCAGAACATCAGTAACGTTTTTGTTTTACAGCAAATTTGGGAAATCTTTGAAAGTTGGATTTTTTTTCCCAACTACTAGCAATGCAAAACTGATGAGGGGAAAAAAAACTATTTAAGGTCAGCCCATGAAAATAAATAGGGATGTTAGACTGGCCTTAGATTGCGCAGATAATCTTTGTGCACTGCTGCATTTGTTTCCAAAGTGGGATTTAGCTTTCATTCACGTAGATACATGTAAATCTAATAATGACATAAATACATAGATACATGTAAATCTAATAATTACATAAATACATCAAAACAGAAGCAGTGCACATTTATCGGTGCTTTCCCATTTATGATTAAGGCCTAAGTAATTAGTGGGAAACAATGCTAATGGGCATACTACAGCAGAACAAAGTGTATAAAGGAAATGTGTTGATTTTAAGGCATGTTATGCATCCACCACAACATTTTCCAAAAAATGATATCAAGAGTTTTGGCTCTTATTTATGGAGGCTAGAACAGAGAAGTATTTTAGCTGGAAGGGCTTGTGTAACAAGAACGCACACAGAGATAGAAAAAATAAATTCACACAGGTGCTGAGAACAAGTGATATTTCTGTGGTTCAAGACATAACAGAACTGTCTACTCCGATACACATGGTAATATGACAAAACAATACCAGGGCCAGCTCACAGAGAATGTTATGACAGGTGTCAGACAAGATTACATCAATGTAAATCTAGCAAGACCTATGTTCACATGCAAAGAAAGGCAAAACAATGGAAGCAAGCCATGGCAATAGAAGTCTCTTATGCCAAGAGTGGGTCAAAACGAGTCTCTATATATTTTGCACGTTTAGTTGCAATCTATGCCAATTATGTTGTAGTGCTTTAGGAGCATGTGTGTGCTCCATGCTGGTTTCAAGCCAATTGTCTGAAGTCTTTCCCATTTCTTGAAATAGTACATTCACTCAGTTGCATAAGGTACAATAATGCTTTCTTATGAACAAACAAGCACAGGAGCTGGGGACAAGTGGTGCTACTACTTCAGGCAGAGAAAGCATGAGCTAGCGAACGCGGAACTTGGAAGCTAGCTCAGTGGTGGACAACGTGTGGCCTACTAGCCACATACAGCCCATCAAGATTGTGGGCTGTAAGACATGTCGTTGATATTGACTCTCAGCGGGCACCATCCCCACAACTCCCACTGGATATAATTTTCTGTTTGCGGCCATTGACTAGGGATATTAGAGAGAAACATTCAGGCCTGTGGGAAGTATTATGGCTATGGACTGTACACTTTGAACTTCGACACATCAGGCAAGTCCATAATGATCATCCTCCTACAAAAACTAAAATGTTCAGGGTATATACAGGATTCCCTCGGCTTTTTATAAGGAGCATGCAAAGAATTGCTTCCAAACAATGGGGCAGCTATTAAACATGATTAGAATATTACATTGTGTCGTGAACATGTCTGATCAATTATGGCTCTAAAGTTATGCAGTCTTAGAACATTATGTGAGTCATCTGAAGTGAGCTGTGCCCACGAAAGCTCATAATACCTACATGTTTTGTTAGTCTTTAAGGTACTTTTAGGTGGGTTTGAGATGGCTACCAAGCCAAGGCAGGATGAAACTGCAGCTACATCAGAAGCACTTTTACTCTTCACAACCATGTTTCATACAGATTACATTTCACACAACAATTTTGTTTTAAAGTTCTAGAGCATTTACTGGGTTTCACTGTTACCATGTCTCCACCTCTCCTCACTTTTAAAGGCACGGGCTGCTTTTGTACTTAAAATGAATCTTTCTGTAGTTATATTTTACCTACAAGAGTGTATTCTGGTTGAAGAGTTTGGGAAATTTCAGCTCAGTTTACAAAGGCTAGAGTGTACCCTCTCCACACTGAGGAAGGGGTGAACTTATACTGGTCAGAAGTCTGAGCAGTGTATGATGATACAGTTTTGGGGTGTAAAGCTGGGGAGCTGAGGGGAGTTAACTGAAACCTCTTTATTGTGAGTTCATGAGTGGCTAGAAGATCATTTGTGTAACTCAACTGAGTGTGTCCCTGACTGTGAATATCTATGGAAGCGCCATACCTGTCAAGAGTTTTGTTGCTTGATACAGCATCACAGTGTGAGAGGGACATCCCAGGCTTGTGATACCAAGGGTTCAGAAGTCCCACAGTCCAGATCATGCCCAGGGATCCAATCACAGAAACATTATCAATGTAGCCCCTACACCATATTATCTGTTTTTCACTGCCCCTCACCCCCATCCTTTGCTTACATGGATGTTAACTGAACTGTGGACAAGTGAACAAAAAGATTGATGGAGACAGTCAATTTATTTAATCTACTAATCAGCCATCTTTAGGCCATCTTCTTAGTAAAACTTTGTCGATACTGTTATTAGTCAGATTTGGAACAGTGACCTACAAGTAAGAAGTTTTTTTAAGCTTTTTTTCAATGCAAATTACTGCCTGTCCAAAAGTTTTTCACGTCTAGAACTATCTTCAATCAGATTTTTCTAGCTATATTTTTATATCTGTAACTATATTCATCCCTCAAAGCGGAATATTTGAAATCCTTGTGGTAATTTCCACTAATTATTATAGCATTAACAAGCTGAATCTTCCATTAACAGTGGGTAATAACCATCCGATCTGTGCCCCATCCAGTAGGTGGTGAAAAGCAAATAACACTATTAAGCTTACATATCTAATTTATATGCATGTCCCCACTGCATCCATACTAGCCCAAGACCAATATAGACAAAAGCTGTTTAAGAGTGATCCAGCCATTCAAATATAATCTGTTCCAAGATTGATGAATTTTTAAAATTGGGTTAAAAGTAATACAGAAAGTATTATATGTAACTGTTTTCAGAGTGCAAATACATTTGTATTTTGTCTGAACATTACCACTATATCTAATGGAAACTTCTGGTAAATATAGTTCCTGAGGATAAGAGTAGATTGAGTTTATGAAGTGTTGTAATCTGTAGACCTTGCTTCGAAACAGAAGTTCTAGTGTTTTAATTATTCTGATACAGTTACCCCGGTACATCCATTTGAGGGTACAGCTAGACTGCGGGGGTAGGGGAGGTATACCTCAGGATACTGGAGGTATCCCAAAATAACCTCGTTCAGGGAACCCGTTTGCTCCTCCCCTTTTTTTATGGAAAAGTAAACACGCTGTTTCAGAAGCCCCTGTATTCCTCAGTCTACAAGGAAGAAGGTGGCTTTCAAAAGAGGGTTTTTTTCCAACATTTGGCCCAGTCTAGTTGGGCCAAATGTCGGAAAAGCCTCTTCTGACAAATGAATCAGAAAAAGATACACAAAATGCAGAGCACATTTCGCATACCTTTTTCTGACAAAAACTTGTAGTCTAGCCATACCCTTAGTTGGGAAAGATAGTAAACTATAGGGCT
>JANRFK010006688.1:5872407-5897670 GCA_030068395.1 Apalone spinifera | reverse complement strand
TTGTTTCAGTACAATTATTGTTGTTTTTTTTCAACATCACATTCCACTCTGAAAGTTACACTATTACAAAATTTGTGAGTGGACCAGGCCTTGGATGGGTCTGTTTGGTGGGGAGGCATCTTCCACTGCTAGACCAACTGCAGTTTCTACCTATATAAAGCAAATGCAATTTCATTTAACATAATAAGGACTGTTCTACGCTACCAGGTTTTGTCGGCAAAAATAATGGGAGGTGTACACACCACAAGGCTACTTTTGGCAGCAAAACTGCTGTTCAAATAAAACCACCTCAACGAGAAGCATAAAGCTCCTTTTAAAGCCCCTGGAACTGGCTGCTCTGTTCCCAGAACAAATCATTAACTGGAATGCTCCCGTTGTCCCCTGCACTAGGACCACAGCAGCAGTTAGGCAGCTGCTGTGGGGGGCGAGGGTAGGACAGCTGTGCTACTCGGATGTTTCTTAGCATGGAGAGTTGACAGTTGCTCAGGATGCTGCTCCCCTCAGCCGAAGAGGCTGTAGGAGAACTCAGAAGGAATCACAGAACCAGGCAGAGCAGGCTGCTTCTGTTGGGGGAGAGACTGCTGTACCCATCAGAGCTATGGGCTGACTAGGAGGGACCCCCCCTCTCTTGGCCTCACAATAGGTTGGTCGGCCTGCTGTCTCCCCACACACACCAGGGATGTTAAATTGCGAGGAATTTACTAATTGCATCAACTATTCGATTAGTCGATAGGGCGCCTCCGCCTTTGAAGTGTAGCAGCAGCCCTGTTGCTACACTTCAAAGGCAAAAGCAACACATGGATCCCGGGGTCAGCTGGGGATGCTGACCCCAGGCTGCATTGAAACATTGTGGGGAGACCAGCATCAGGCTCCTCGCAGCATTTAAAGAGGCAGTGTCCCATGGAGCCCGGGATCAGCTGGGGACTCCCCCGCTGACCCTGGACTCCCCGCATCTCTGCTGCTTTGAAACACCATGGGGAGTCCAGTGTCAGGCTCTTTGCGGCATTTCAAAGTGGCAGAGACTCATGGAGTCCAGATTCCAGGCTGTATGCATCTCTGCCGCTTTGAAATGCCACGTGCAGCCTGGCCCAAAGCTCCACACGGCTCTGCTGCTTTGAAGTACCCTGTCCTCTTCCCTCCCCCCACCCACACACCACTAACACACACCACTCTACCACTCCTTCAGTTGAAAAGCAGATGACAATCTATTAGGATGCCCATGGAATGATGGGATTGAGAAACCTGCATCATGTGATGCTGTGCCTGCCCCATGAGCCATTGCAACCCCTTCCCTAAGCATCTGCGGCCAGATGGACAGTGGGATAGCTACCCACATGCACTGTTCTCTGTATTGCTGCTAGAGTGGATGCCCTCTGCCAACACGTGGAGCGTAGTATGAACATGCAACAGCAGTTTTAATTAAAGTAGCATAACTTTTGATGTTGAATCATAGTGTAGACAAGGCCTAAATTAGCTATTTACAACTTTTGATTAGTGCTTCAAATTGCAAAAGGAGAGAGGTAACACATGGTACATACATAGAATTTGCAGCCAGCAGTGTTTGCAGCTCAGTGCCTCATGGTCTATATAATGAACTTTTATTTGAATTAAATACAAGACAGCTTATTCTTTCAACATTATATAAACTATTATCATGCAAGTGAAGACATGCAGGGAGGCCTGAGTAGAAATTGCCTAAGAGCACACCATTTATTGGCTAAACTTTAAATTCTGGTCGGTGTGGGCGTAACTAAATTCATGCAGAGACACCCTGTCTTTTAAAATTATGGTTCTGCCAAAACATTTCCAGTTATGTTGACGACATTTTAAAGGCTAATGTTTGTGTTGGCTGAACATCACTGTGAGGTAAAGGCGCTTGAACACATCGTTCAAAGTATATTCTTACAAAATGCTAAACACAGCATTGATTAGATATGTGCAACTCATTTGTTATTCACACGGGTTCCTGAACACCGGTTCCCATGTCTCCAGGTTTATTGACTTACTTTTATATGGAAGAACAAACCAACCACAACTGAAAACTCAGTCCACTTTTTTTATAAAATTATATTTGACAGAATACGTGATGGAAAATTCAGTGCAATGGAGGTACAATATTGTGATTGTTTGATGTATAATAGGCTACGTAGACACCTAGCAAATTTAAACAGATTCCTTTTATGAGTCCCTAGTGATTAGATTTGGCACTTGACTTTTTTTTAAAGAATGCACCCATTCAAATACAGGATAGACAAATATTTAGGACCCTGCGTCCCTTATTTATCAGTCGCCTTGCCATCGGTAGTTTTAATTAGAAGTTCAGTTCCAAGACAGAAACAGGAAGTATGAGGTTGCTAGCTAGGGTCCTGTGATGCCAACCATGGACCTCATCCATTAGTAGTTAACATGGTGTCAATAAAGAATAAAGTATTTTAGAGGGGTCTGAATGGCTACTCAGGTATCACTGTTTTCAGAGAAGACTCTGATCCCATAGTGGAAAGGTAGTACTTGTGCCACTGCCCTCTCATTATGCAACATTCTCTTTATATTCCAATGACAACCATTCTGCTTGTCACTAATGTATGGGTATGTCTACACTGCCACAGTGTTTCTCAAACAGCATACCGCAGCCAATGGGAGTCGTGAGGCTCCATGGCTGCAGAGCCGGTAAGTAAACAAACAGAAGCATCTTGTTAGCAGCTTTCTCAGAGCGAGACCACAGAGAAACACTAGTTTAAATAATTATTTTTGTTTTTCACCTGAAAAAAGTCATGACTATTCTGATTAGAGTTAAAAAATATTTGCTAACAAAATTTAAATCGAGTCACCTAGTCAACTGTCATTTTAGTGCAAAGAAAAATTTTACTGTTACAAATCACAAAATAATTGAAATTAGTTACAGAAAGAGTAATGGAAGCTTCATGAGTTTCTGTTTCAAAATACTACGTATGGTAATTATTCAATAAAATGGGTAATGCTTGAAGTTGAAATCCTTCAAATTTAAAAAAACTGTTCTTTTACTTCTCTCTTGCAAGGACATTAATAAAAAATTTTATTACATATCTTCAATTTCTTGAACTTTCCATTAAGTGCAATCTATGCAAATGACTTTTCCCAGTCAACAAAGGGCCTCCACTGCTAATTTCAATTAAAAATAGATGGTGTGGGGGGTTTATACGCTTGGCAATGTACAAGAATAAGATGGAGAGGAGTGAGGTTCTTAATGAAATACAATCATGTAGCATAACTTCTCCCGGATGCCTATTTGTATCTGTCAATACAGATGTTTCTCAATCTTATTAAAACCAATTCACTGAAGTGTATCTAGAAACATTTCATTACAAATGCTTTAGGGTTAGTGTGAAGTGGTGTCTACAGTTATAAGTTCTGTTACAATTCTTTCCTTTGGTCAGATTATCGCTCTCTTCCCCTTTACCTCTTGCTCTTGAATCACATGTGGCCCCTTAATTGTGAGGGACATCTAATAGAGGTGTCACCTCCACAAAAATAAATGCTGATTACTTCCCTTTCAATCTTGTACCCCTATCCTGGAGCTATTAGCAAGGGAGGATAGTGATAAATACAGCAATCATTAATTAGGACACTTAAATTATGCTTGTAGTGGAGCCATCACATTGTCCTTCAGTGTCATCACTATGCCACAGCAAAGATGAAAATGCCACATGCTTCATCACTAACTTACAGCCATGCATAAAAACTAGACATGTCTTATGTGCAGTCCTCGGGCATTAATTGCAAACTCTCACCATTGAGAAATGTGTAGAGGGGCAGCTCAGTGCACTGAATAATAGATCTCTGCAACAAGGGCAATTTAATCAAGTGACAGGTGCAAGAAAAAAGACTACAAGGTGTTACCCATCTGAAGCGGTACACCAGCCTGGCTAGGCTAACCGCTGCGGTAAGTACCATAATACACTTTGAGAAACCCTGGTATCATGAATTAGGGCCTTCAGCAGAGCGGGCTGCAATCTAATGAGCAACCTAATGAGCTCAGCTGGCCTCTCGTATGCTGCCTCATTGGCTACACCACATGATTACTGGGAAGAGTTGACAGGTAAGTGCTTAAACCCAGCCGCAGAAGTTTGTTGCTTTCTCAAAGCTATTTCCCAGGGTTGCAGTAGCACCTGCTTATTCCCAGGGTTGTTCCAGTCCCCCTCCTGCCTTATTCTAGCCCTGCACCTGTGTTCACCCAGCTTTCTCCAGTAACCCAGTTCTGAGTCCTGGCTCTGATTCCTGACTTTTGGTCCTCAGTTCCGATTCCCACTTCCTGCTCAGTTGGGAATTTTGCTAGCTTCTAAGAAGTTATGTTCCCTCCTCCCCCACAGGAGGAGATAAACACACTTGTTTCAATATAGAGAGATTCATTCCTTATTATAACCAATCTGGGAAGATGGAGCAATTTCACCGCGCCATTGATTCTGTATCCGAGTCCAGTTTCCACCTCTGTTACTTCAGCACTTCAAGTTTGGCAACTTGGGAATGTACAGGTTTGCAAAACCATGACTAACATTCTGCAGCTGCAACAAGCTAAGCACAACCTCTGCCATGTCTTTGGCACATCGAATAGCATGGCTGCCTTCCAGCATCCTCCCTGAAAGGAGACTTCACATGTGTGCACTTGCAATCCCTTGACAATGCTGGTCTGCCTTCCTAAGCTGCTTTTTTCCAAATAAGCTGGCAATGCCAAACAACTAGTCATTGTGCAAGGTAGGGGTAGAATCCAGATCTTGATTTCTAGTCCAATGGCCTAGGCTTCCCTGTGACTGAGTCCCTGTTCACAGCTCTGCTACAGAAGAGCCCATGAGTATGGACTCCAGCCATCAGAAATGGGGCTTGTTAATTGGCTGTTACATTTCAGGATGTGGCCAATGACAGCTGCCAAAAATCAGCCTTTTCATGACAGCCCTCCATGGCCTTGCAGACTTGTCACTATTTTCTACATTTCAAATCTGAAGGGTTCTCATAGTCATTAAAGTCCATTGGGCCTAATCCAAGCACCATTTGTATCTCTAAGATGACTTAAGTACATATTTGAAATCTGAATCAATTGTTACTGACAGCACAGAGACATAACAGAGGGAAAAGAGTGGGAAGCAGTCCAGAAACGTTGCTGTAGAGCAGACAGAAAATATACATTGACAGGAAGAACGCAGTCCACCAAAATCTCTCATTGAAACAGAGGGACAGTCATGCCCGAATCATTTTGACCTTTCTTGTGGAGGCAAACATTAAGTCCCAAAGCTCTCGGCTTTCACCCACAGAAATCTAGTTCAAATTAACCTTAGCTCGCCTCCAAACAAGTAGATTTCAGTATGACATTTGTATCCTCATTCTCTCAACTTTTCAACACAGCGCTAACAGCAAAAGCTAGGGCGTGGGGAGATTGCTCTTATCTGCACAAGTTTTTTATTTGTTTAGCATTGAAATTACTATAGAAATGATGTAATAAAACCACAAAAAGTAAGTAATTTGAAACTACACACAATATACCAAACAACTTTTATGTTGCAAAAGTGAATTCACATGCTTTGTTCGAAGCACTCATGCAAAGCTTTGCAGGACTGGAGCCCAAGAGAATAGCAATTGTTGCCTAGTATGAGAATACTGGACCAACAATTTTAAGTTGCATTGATGTCAATGTGAGGATAGATGAAATCCACCATTATTATTGCATTTTCTGCCTTTGCAGCTTCTTTAATCAACCTGAGGATTACATAATCATGGAGGCATCCCAGAAAAGCAATGCTGTGTCCAAGGAGTGTGTCCAATTTTCGGAAAAAAATTCAAAAAAGTGGACGCACTCTTTCGCCTTCCCTGAAAACCTTGTTTTACAAGGAAGAAGTGATGTGTCGAAAGGGGACTTTTTCCCAAAATTTGGTGCTGTGTAGATGCACCAAATTTCAGAAAAGTCTCTTTCAACAGTAAAGCAGAAAAAGATACACAATTTGCTACTGCAAATTGCATTTTTTATTATTTCTCTTTGCAGTGTAGACCTAGCCTTAGTCAGGAAGTCAATAGTATGTTCCTACTGCTCCTATATTTCAAGCATGAAATTTCTATCCATTCTATGGTAGTGTGATACATTTAAGATTTTTATTAGGATTAATTTGTCTTGCATATATAGTGCCACTATCCACCCCTGTGACCTACTCTCATTCTCATTATATATTTTGTGTCCTGATATGTCCTATTGATTCATTCCATCAAGGTTCCATGATGCAAGGTTTTTCATTTAATATGCCAGCAGTCTGGTTCTATTTTGGTTTAGGTGGAGCCCACCCTTCCTGTTTGGCTCCTCCTATCTTCAAGAGTTCCTCAGTTTCTACGGCCTGGTTTACACTATGAGTTTCAGTCGAACTTAGCCATATTAGATCAATTTTCCAAATAATGAGTTCACACCACCAAGCCTGTTCTGCCAACAATAACAACTATTAAAATTGATTTCAACACTCTTGCATTTTGCAAAGAGTAACAGTAAATTTGATCTTGCATGGTCAACTTTAGAGTAGTGCAGACGTAGCGCTCTGAAAGTCGACACACTTGGCCTCCAGGAGGTGTTCCATAGTGTCCCATTGTGACCACTCTGGCCAGCACTTTAGACTCTGCTGCTCCGCACGTGCACGTGAAAAGGCCTGGGAAAGTCTGAATTTCATTTCCTGTGGGGTCATCATGGTGAGTGGACCATAGAGCAGGCAGCACACCTCAGCAGCACACCTGACCATGAACGCCTTGGGTCGCAAACGAGCTCCAGCATGGAGCATGCACGAGATCCTGGACTGGATTGCTATGTGGGGAGAGGAATCTGTTCAGATAGAACTTCAAAGCAGCAAAAGAAATGCTAATTCTATGCCGAGATCACACAGGCATAGTGGGAAATGGCTGCATCAGGAACACCCAGCAGTGCTGTGTGAAAATAAAGGAGCTCAGGCAGGCGTACCAGAAGACAAAGGAGGCAAACAGATGGTCTGGGTCATTGACGGAAACATGCTGCTTCTATGAGCAGCTGCATGAAATTGTAAGGGGATCCCGAGCAGTGTCCCAACCCAGGCCAGGGATTCCTTGGAAGAGATTCTTCATACAGCCTTTGTCACCAGCACAGAGGACATTGTGGATGAGAAGAGGGGGAGGAGGAAAATGATTATCATGCGAGTGGAGCATCTGATCTCACCGACAGCCAGGACCTCTTTATAAAACTCTGGAGACAGTCCCCTGGAGACGTATCGCTGCCAGGCCCTGGAGGGCAATTCTGGCGAGTTCACATTTTTGATCGTGCTACAAGTGAATTAAGGTAGTGGGTGTTCTCTGTGGTGGCCACTCTAACTACACATTGGGAGGCCCCCCAGAACAGCTTGTTAGCAAGTCTGGAGAGAGAGTGGGAATCGTCCTTGCACATCTCCATAAAGTTTTCAAAGAGGAACTCTTTCATCCTTCTCCCAGGGTTTCTGCATTATCTTGTCCTCCATAGTAGGACACCTTTTCACTCCAAGCCAACAGTAAGTGATCTGGCATCACTGCAGCACAAGGTCCATGTTTTTGGCCATGTTCACTAAGCAACAGCTCCATATCCATCGGTGGGATTTGGAGAAGACTGATGTCACACATGGCAACCTGGATGAAGCAGGGGAAGCTATGTAACTGATACCACTGAGGCAGTACACCTCCAATTGCTCATCCCCAACAAAGCAAGGGCTCCCAAATACACCTGTGTAACTTGCCTTGTTCCACAGACAATGTCACTGAACATGAAGACGAAGAACGCATACAGGTTTCAGCAACTGTTACTCAACTGGGACAGCTATGTTCACTTTGGCTTTGATTGGTAGGACCAAGTACATAGAAATATGTGGAGCTGCCATTACCAGCCCTTTATCCATTTAATGGGCCAAGTTATTAACTGGATGCAGACTGTCTAAAATGCAGAAAACATGGAATGTGCTTGAAAGCCACACACACACACACACACACACACACACACACACACACACACACACACACACACAGAGGAAAAGCCTTTGTGTGCATTTTCCCAGAAGGCTTCATCTTCACCAGCTTCCCTTTCCCCAAAGACTTGCAGTGCTCATGAATTCATGCCTATTTGACCAAACCCAGAACACACACAGACTCCATTGATTCCAATCAATGCTAGAATTCACCAATGTTCTAATTGTTGCAAGATTCCTAGACCAATAAGGGCAAAGTTGGAGGGTTGTACTGAGTTGTACCTTAGTTAGCAGGAAAATGGATGAAGATACAGTTTCTTAAAAAATTAGCCTAACTGTCTTTATCAAAGTAGGCACAAAATGTGAAGTGGAACTAGTTAAGAACTTGAAATGTAATAAGTTGAACTTTTACTTGTAAGAAATAAAGCTCAGTTGGAAATCAACTTTTCCTTCACTACACGATACATACGTAATGTTCAAATGGTACAAAAAGTTACAATCGTAAGCAAATAGTTCCCCCTTTCTGAAGTAGATTCCTGTACTGGAGGGAAAGCCAGCTGGCCCTTCGCCTCACTTGCTAGTTTATATGCCACAATATTTACTTCCTTAACGGGGTGTTGAGCTAATCCACATCACTGACAGTTTAAATTTAAGATGAAAACTAATTTTTCATGAAAAACAGAACTGAGTAATCTTCTCTTAAACTCCAAGATCCAATTTAGCAGCAGTAGCAATTCATTTTTCACTAAAAGGAAAGTGGTAACGTCTAAAATTGATTTCCCATTTATTCATTTCTGTGCATTGTGAAATGCTGTCTAAATGGGACCAGACAAAGTTCCCACTAAGCAGTTGTTTGAAAACTTCCAAAAGAATTGGTTATGCAAAAGTTATAGGAAAATAGCTGCTACGCAAGATTCCTTGAACAACATGCTTGCCTTTCCTTTTATAATTATGCATTGAAAAGCCAAATCCAATCCATAGTAAAACCACATGCATAGTAATGTAGGCTATACTTCTATTTGTTAGTCACCTGGTGCAACTGTTGACTGCAAGAGTAAACCCCCCCCCAAAATAGTACATTGGTTTCCTTTGCATTATACTTCATAAAATACATGTTTACAAAATTCCTGACACACACTTCTGAAGCACATTTCTTTTTGTCTTGAAAGGGAAAACGTTCAGTTTTAGTTATTTTTAGAATTGCATTAGCTACCAGTAACTTTTTGTACCTGCGCTTTTGATGCTACGTGCATTGTATACTACCACCAGGAAAAACTTGAAAAATGTTGAAAAATGCATACTTAGCTAAATTTGTTTCTAGCATGGACTTAGTTAAATGTCATGACAGTTCATACGTTCAATTGTGGTTTATGAAATCTAGCCCGAAATATTTACTACTGTCTTTCCAGAATGCTTATTTGTAATAAATTCAATTTTTTTTAAAAGCAGTTGTTAATTTTGTGGCCAAAGGAACAGACATCAGAAGGTTTACATCAGAAGATTTCCACTGGCATAGTTTAATCCAATCTCTCTCAAAGGTTTCGCAAATAGTTGTGAAATAATCTGCTCAAGAACTTCCTGATATCTTCACTTAAAATCAAGAAAAACAGTCCTTTGCTGAAACCCCACCCTTTAGAATGAAATGGGACCTCTAATTGTTTCCTGTATAAATTTTTTTTCTCCTGCTGGAAAAATAGAAACAATCACTTTCTTGAAATTATTTATTTAGTTTTGCCATCTTTATACAGAGAATTTTGCCACGTAGGCCACATTTAACAAAAAGCAGTGTAACTGCTTTACTGAAAGGGAAATATTTTGAAGAGGTGAAGGAACAGATTCAAACAATCTACAGGATTTCCATGAAGACACAAAATTCCCTTTAAAGGGAAGCATATCTAATGGAGTTATTATTCAATTCTTAAAAATGCAAGATTATATCCCAAACCAGTCATCCAGATCTTTTACCCAATGGGGGATGGGACCAGCAATAACAACACTGATCAATTTTGCTCTTGCTTAACTCGTTACTGTACTAAATGGAGTATTAACAACCCTAGACAAGGCTATCTTAAAGAAATTTAAGACAGGATCACACTACCATTATTATACTGTTATATCTTAATCTGTAGCAAAACCAACTGACATCAGTTGGTTTTCTGGGCAGTAAATTGATTGGTTTATTCCAGAAGGACTGAGTGGTTTGAGACCTGAGAGACTGAAAGTGCTCATTAAAGCTTCATATTCCAGGACTCAGTTTCCTGAATCAGTTTTCAGTCTAGTTTCAGATTGGTTCAAACTATGCCAGTAGCTATTTAAGCAATCTTCAAGAATAGTCACTGTACCCAGTCTAGTACTGTGATATGGGCAATGTGCATAAGCAATGAGTGGTTTCCTACTATGGTATGAGGGGTAACAAAAGGGCAATATGTTTGAATTCTAAAGGAACCTAAACAGAGACATTTCAATACAAGCTTTTTAGTAGCTTAACACTCCTGATGCTCAAAAAGTCATGTTTGCCAATGCTGCATTTACAAAAAAGTTGCTACATTCCCAGTTCTAATTTGGTCTTGTAACTGTTCCTGGACAAATGAAAAATCTCAGGATATTAACAAATCCTGACTGCTCCCAACTGTTCCTACATAGACAAGGTAAATTGTAGCATGTGAGAACATAACACAAATGTTTAACGTTGCAAGCTGTGGCAACGTCATGATACACATTTATAAAGATGCAATGTGAAAGTCACGACTGAGTTTCCCCAGGCATACAACCTTAGAATTGCCTGACCATATTTCTCACTTCCCTATCACATTTTACCTCTTTTCTTCAAGAGAAAGTGGCAAGAAGGTGGGCAAGCAGCAACAGTAGATGACCAGGTACATCTCTCTTCATTTCTGAAAAGTTTAGTACAAATTGTTTTTCTTCTAGAAAAGCACACCTACCGCCACTGAAATAGATTTCACTAAGAACTTTTCGGATGGACTGTAGAAGAAGTTATTGGATAAGCTGAAAAATAAATCAGTATCCTCGAAAAATAAATCAGTATCCTCTCCAATACAACAATGTTGACCAAGTGTTATCACCTCTGAGGTTTAAGTCCGCAGAGCCCTGAGAAGTAATCAAGCCCTCAGCCTGGAGTCCTTTGTGTTTGGCACATAGGAAGCAATTCCATGACTCTGCTCTGTTGTTCTGAGGCCTGATTGCTATTCCATTGTCCCATATGCAGCTTTAAGTAACTCTTCCACCATCTCTACCACCAAAATCGACAGATGGTATAGCAGGAACCCTGGCAAGCTGGACCATTTGCTAATATGGCTTCACTTCTGCATTGTTAGGCATGGATAAAAGTTATGGTAGGTTTATGACTTCAACTTGCACCTGGATTTAAAAAAAAACATTTTTTATTCCTTTTTATTTATATATTACATTTCAATCAGTTCTGCCAATCCAGTTTGCCAGAGTTTCCGCTGTAAGGTGTAACCAACACAGCAAAAAAAAAAAAAAAAAAAAAAAAAAAAAAAAAAAAAAAAAAAAAATCAGTTTTTGACTTCATTCACTCAGTTTAGACTAGTTCAAATTGCTTAACACACGTGTGAACTAGGTTAAATGTTCACATCACTAACCATGAAAATGCAGCCACCTCTGTGCAGTATGCAGCCAGTGTTAAAGTCCTTAGCTAGTCAGTCTATTAGTTTTATAAGTCTGGACAAAGACCAGACAATAATTTAGATGTCACCTTTCATTGGAATGTGGCAAAAGGGGAAATGTGATTTTAGGCTGCCAATCAGGAGCACCACAGAAAGGTCGAGTCTCTCACTACCCAGTCCTCCACAGAGAGCTGGGAAGGCTGTACTCAGTTCTAAGAACCTCGTACCAAGAAAACTGCATGAGTGAGTTGGATGGAAATTTTAAAATAGCAACAAATGTGATTTAGGAGAACAGCTGGATAATGAGCAAAAATTTAAAGGATCAAATATGTGAAGCTCGCCCAATGATGACTGAAGAAATATGCCAATTAACAACCATTTGATTTCTATGAACCCATGCCAGCTGCCTCAGGGCATCTTAACAAAAATAATTCACTTGTTAAAAACTGATTTTCAGTTTAATTAGTGTGAATTTTACATGGCTACATTGAATCCCAGTTGCACAAATGGCTGTTCAAGAACAAACACACAAATCTTTATAAGTTCCCTTTTATTTTGTCAATCAGTATTAGTTCTGAACTGCTTAGTTTGCTAAGCTTATAAATTAACTCAACCATAGGTCTGCTCCTCAGCGTGCATATGCCTCCATGGGAATATAAAAACCCATGGTCGGCTGACCAGGGCTCATGGGGCAGGGGCTCAGAGAGTGAAAAATTGCTACGTAGATGTTTGGCCTTGAGTTGGAGCCTGAGTTCTGGGACCCTTCACCACCACAGGGCCCCAGAGCTGAGGCTTCAGCCCAAACTTCCCCATAGACATTTTCAGCCCTAGAGCCCAAGTCCCATGAAGTTGCGTCAGCTGACCTAGGCCAGCCGCAGCCAAGCTGCAGGGCTTTTATCCCTGCGAGTGCATACAGCACCATTTTATAAGGACTCATCATCTTTTGTGGATTGCAGCTGAGTTCTGTCTTACTGGGGTTATGTCCCAGGTAGTATGGGGGAAGGGTACCATCATGGCAGAATCGTAGGTGTTCGTTACTGCTTTCTATAGATATGCCGATGTAAGGGGACACATGTCCCCAAATGCTATGGGCAGGAGGGGCGAGGGGCCAGCAACTGATGGGCCAGAGCCTCTGGGCATCTGGGGAGACTAGCAGGAGGGTTCGATGCCCTCACTAGGGGTCCAGATCCCTGCACTCAGCAGCAGGAAAGCAGAGCAATGTGGCCCCAGCTTGCTCTGGTCTCCTGGCATGTCACTGGGGCGGGGGAGGGGAAAGAGACAGACCCTATACTCACTGGCAGCAGAGTGATGGGGCTGGGGGAATAGAGTGAGCTGGGGCTGTGTTGTTCTGCTCCCCACTGCCACTACTAGTGAGTATGGGAGGGAATCCCCTGCCCCCTGCAGTTCCCTGGGCCACATTGGGGGAAGAGGCAAGGTGGGAACAGAGCAAGAGTGGGAAAGAGGAGGGAAAAGGTCAGAGCAGGGTGGGGGAAGGCTGGAGCAGAGACAGGAAGAGGCAGAGCCTAGGGTGGAAGGTGTCGTACCTCGGTGTTTTCATACCTCGATACCTTCGGTGGTCTGGACTGTCAGCGTCAGCGTCGTCTGGTCAGGGTCGTCCTGGCGCGCTCCTGACAGGACCTCTATTCCGTCGGTGATAAACTTTCGGCTGCGTGCGTAACAATCGGTACTCCCTTTATCTAGAGTGTTAGACTCCGTGCACTTGGGTCAACACAGGAGATCTCTGAGAGGCCCCGGAAATGACAGATGCAGGCAAGGTCTGAAATCAATCGAGCAGGTTTATTGTCAAATGCGAAGCTCTACCAGTTGCTAACAGAGATCAGTACAATGTTACACCACTGGGTACTATGGTCCGCGTTGACAAGGTACCAACACCGGGCAGGCCTATTGCCATATAACAGATATTAACAGCAATTAGTCAAAGTTAAGCTACTGTGCATTCTGTAAGTTCAGGCAATGACACCTGCCGTTCAGGTACCTAGTGCGCCGCCCCCCAAGGTCGGTAGGAGAGTACCCTTTGCAGTGTCCTTTTATAGACAGGTACAAACAATTTACATCACTTCTTTACGTACCAGGTCGCCACCCTCTGTTGCCTAGATACCACCCCTCACCTTATGGAAGGGGGGCTTACTTACTATCCTTCATACTGTCAATTCCAACCTGGTCCTGAACCTAGGTTGGTATGTGCATTCGTTTTTAGGGAGTTTTTGTACCAGGACATTCCTTAAGATGTTCCGTTACTCCCTTTCGGCTTACAGTCTGTTCTCCATGCCTCCCTGTGTCCTAACTTACACAATTACACAGTTATGAGTATCTGAGTTACTGAACCAAAGTCTTGCTCACTAGATTGCAGGCCTGTTGCTGTTTCCATGTTACAGGCCTTAGGCCTGCTGACTCCATGTTACTGACACTCAACTTACTACAGAAGGGAGCTGTCCCAGCCCTTCCCTGGACTCAGGGGTGGTGGTCATGTAGCCAGTGGTACCCCTGTGTTCCCCCTCACCAGTTGCCCTGATATATGCTCTAGAGCTATATTACTCCCTTTTGCGTCTAGTCACTAGACTTGAGAATCAATGGAGCTGTCTATTGAGTATGCAATAACAGCTGCTCTGCTGCATTTTTCTTACTTCTTTGCCTCCTCTGTTCCCATAAGGATGCCCCTGAATAGGCATTTACTGCAGGTACAGATCCATGGCTCATGGCACACCTTACATACACACCTGGCACCCCTTGAGTCTAGTGGACCTTAATGGGAATTCAGTTCTTCTCAACACCATCTACATCCTGTGCCCAGGTTCTATGTTTCTAAAAACCTTGTTCTCAGGGAAAAGGAGCATGTGTTGGTGTCAGCCTCATTTCTTTGCAAAGCCTGATACTTTGATTTTTAAGCCTGGTTCTCTTATTATATGCCCCAAGCCCCCAAATCCTTGTTTGCCTGAGTTTGCCCAACATGGAATAACTTGTATGTTAAAATATTGTGCATTCACTTATCTAAAATATATTAGTTCTAGTGAATTCAAAATGTCATTTATTTAAATGCTATATTGTAATTAAAATCCAATTGTATTCATACATCTGGTTTAGAGGAGCGAAATTAATTTCTGGCAGGGCCATGCACTCCTTTTCACAATGAAGAAATGACATTTCAGAGACACTGCCATCTTAGTTTATTTTTTTCTGTCTAGAAAACTGTTCAGAAGGCATTTTGATGGAAACATCATTAATTGCCCTCGGGGTTTTGCTGCTTCTTAGTAATTAGCTTTATATGCTACCTGCTGCTTCAGTTAAGAAAATCAGTCGAGGAGATAAAGTGGTTTGGCTTAAATAGAGATTTTTAATGTTAATTCATTAAGTAAGGTTCCTGTCATATTGGATTTGTATATTTGTTTCTATTGTATTGGATTTGCATATGGTAGATAGACACCACACCTTCTAAAAGCAGACATGATGGACGTGGAATTGCTATATAATATAAGAACACTGATATGCAATAGTTTTATCAATACCATATATGAAATGGTTGGTGAGCTTTGAAAACATACTGTGTGCTATTTACCATCTTGGAGAATGTAGAGCTGATTGGTCACAGAAATTGAAAGTAGGAAGCCCTGAGGACTTCAAGGCCATGGAAAGCAAAATATAGACCCAACCAAGGGAAAACAGCAGGAAAACAAAAGTTGTTACCCTCAATGTAACAGATTGGGGTTGCACATCTTCCTGTTGTCACCTATGTGTCACTTCTGGGAAAGTATATTTCCCATCAATTATGAAACATCTCTATTCATGAAATATAAATTAGTGACAGGAAATTTGTTTTATGTCAAGAAACTAATGCTATATTACTGAAGTACTAGCAATATTGGGACACTTTTTAATATTGAACACAATTTGCATATGACTGTCTGAAATATGAAATAACATTAGAGCCACAGTGTTACTGAATTCATCACATAGCAATAGTTTCTAACACTACAGAAAACTTTCATACATCTTAAATATATACATGCCTACAGTGATGGGACAACAGGGCAGGTCTTCTCATGAATCAGTAATTGGTTAAAAGATAGGAAACAAACCAGTATCAATAAATGGTCAGTTTCAAAGTGTAAAGGGGTAAACAGCAGAGGCCCCCAGTAATCCGTACTAGGACCTGTTCTGCTCAACATATTCAGAAGGCTAAGAGGGTCCCCCCCCAAAAAAAATTGGCGGGCCACCAAAAGTGCATATCTTTGTAAGGCCCCCTCTTAGCCCAAGGCTCTGGGCTGCAGCCACTAATGCACTAGCACATTATCCAATCCTGCCTGGCCAGGAAAGAGGGAGGCAGCTCTGTGTGCTACTATTCATCCTCCCTCTGCTTCCCCCATCCCACTGGGCTGGAGCTACATTGTTGTGAGTGCCAGGGAAAACTCTGTCCCCACAAAGTCCTTGCCTGTAGACTCCACCCTTGCAGTTCCCATTGGCTGGGAATCCTGGCCAATGAGAGCTGTGAGGGGGGTGCCTGCAGGTGGTCACAGGCCAGGCTGAGCTATCTGCTACCCCCACAAAATGGGAGGTGCCCCAGGTAAGTGCCCTGCACCCTAATCTCCTGCCCTCCCACACCCTAATTTCATCCCAGACCCCACACCCTAACCCTCTGCCCTGGCCCAGAGTTCCCTCCTGCACCCTAATTTCCATCCAGACCTGGCACCCCCATCCCAACCTCCTTTTCTGAGTCCCTCCTGCACTCCAAATGCCTTATTCCCAGCTCCACCCCAGAGCCGAAACTCCCAGTTGGAGCCCTCGTCCCCTCCCGCACTTACCCTCTTTCCTTACTCTGGAGACCTCTCCCACACTCTGAACCCCTTGTTTTTGGCCCTGCCCCAGAACCTAGGAGTCTAATGGCCCCAGGCCTCCAGAAGAGTTAATCCAGCCATGACAGAAATAGTCAAAAAGCTAACAGTTCGTTAGAAATGATTAGGAAAGGGAAAGAAAAGAAGATAGAAAATATCTAATGCCCCTGTACTTGCACACAGCTCTGACACAGGCTAACAGTCAGCATTGCAATATGAGGAAAGCCTCTATTATATGCTTTTGTTTCAGAGAATGTCTTCATAATCATTGGATGTAAATGATAAAGGGTAGTGCACATCATTAAAACCTTTCTGCATAGCTACTCCAGCTCTTGATTGGCTCTGAGCTTTTGTGTTCAGCATAAGGGATGGAAAGACTGTCATGACTTATTAAGATAATCAATTCTCTTTAGTATCTATGCCGTTAGCATGTTCCCAGAAAGATTGGGAACTTTTAATCAACTTGATTTTCAGATTAGTTCCTATCATTAGTCTATGTTCAGGTGTAATAATACTCCATGTAAACCTGCCTTTATGTTTTTTTATGCTAAAACTTAAAGGCCCTAAGAATGGGTCTAATTACCTAGGCATTGTATAGGATCTCACCACTATATGTTAAAAACCTACACCAAAATGTCTTCAGATGAATTAATAGCTCATGTAGCAATAGGAATATTTTCCATGTGTAATAGAGGCAGAGTGTACATTAGGACACATATCCATATATTCCATTTCAAAATGGAATTGAGCTTAATGTTCTGTTTGACTCTTTCTGCAGGTGCACTAGACTGTGAAGAGATTTAAACATTTTCTTGCTTAAAAGACAGCCTTATACCCCCTTCAAAGAGAAAAAGTGAGACTTTCAAATCAATATAATTGACACAAACCCATGTCCAGCATTGTATTTCTCCTTAGCCAGGTGGCTGAAAGACACTCTGAAAATATTCTAGAGCTTTTTGAATTTGAAATTCATTTGCAAGCCACATAATTTAGCTCTCCCAGATGACTAGAGGTTTTTGGCTGTAGTATTTTTGGCTGGGCTGAGTTCACCAGCTCCAGTGGCATTTTCTTAGCAAATTGCATTTGACTCAAGTGTTCCTTTTTCAATTTGATGCTAGCATACTATCATCACCTCAGGCATAAATTAAACTATATGACTCAGTCTTTTACAAGGGCTGTAAGGGTGTGTCTAGACTACATAGCTTCATCGATGGAGCCATGTAAATTAGTTTATTTGGCATAGTCAAAGAAGCGGGGATTTAAATAATCCCTGTTTCATTAAAATAAACATGTCCGCTGCGCTGTGCCGACGATCAGCTGATCCGACACAGTCTAGATGCGGATCTGTTGGCTGGGGAAGCCTTTGCTGACTGATCCCTTATGCCTCCCTTATGACTATGCTGAATAAACTAATTTACATGGCTCTGTCAACGGAGCCATGTAGTCTAGACACACCCTAAGAGATAAGCCTTCCCTATAGAAGCACTACAACCAATGGATTCCCTGATTTCATTCATACCTGCTTTTATGTTTACTACCAAGTATAATTAGATCGTAAAGATTTCTATTAACTCAAAATACAGTGTCAGAGGTATAGCCATGTTAGTCTGTAACTTTAAAAACAAAGAGTAGTCCTGTGACACCTTAGAGATTAACCAAAATATGCAGAATCTGAGCTTTTGTGGACAAAAGCCACTTCATCAGATGAATTGGAGTGGAAATAACAGAACCGAGTGTCTATGTGTGTGGTTTTTTAAATTTATATATATATATATATATATATATATATAAACATGAGAAGTACCTGTCAATTGTAGGGGTTTTATATACATCATCTGAATCTACTGAAAGATGTTCAAAGCTATATTTCAGAGACTAATTTAATCCAAATTAAAAAAATGAATGGTTTCAGTGTACAAGCAGGATGAAGAAGAATTAATAAATTGACTCTTTAGAAAGGAGTTATGCAGGAAAAGTCAAATAGCCAAAAGCACTAGCAAAATATCCATTTAAAATTAATTCCACTCAGTTTCTGCTGTACAGTATCATCTGTTATGGTCTCACAAGGTGATAAAGACACTGCACTAGAATATGTCAGGCTTGGCAATTTCAAACCTAGGGAAGTTAGATAGCCGTTACATGACTATTCAATTATATGCATCAAATTTTAGCGGTTATACGACTATTCGATAGTTCCCGGGGGCCAGGCTGACAGCCAGAGTGCTTTGACCCCACTGTAAGGGAGCCCTCTGCTACTGCGTGCTGCTGCCTCTGATGTACATCCCACGGTGCCACAACCCATGGAGCAGCCTCTGTCTGGGGCCAGGACCCGCCACAGGCAGGGGCTGCTCCATGGCAACAGACCCCCTCAGACAGGGGCCAACGGGTGCCCCATGGACAGAGGCTGTTGCTACCCCGCACTGCTGCCACCCCACACTGCACAGGGTGGCAGGTGGGAGCTGGTCCGTGAGGTGAGAAGGTTTAAAAAAAACACAATTAGAAACAATCACAATTTTAAAAAACAATTTTATTAGAAACATTTGAATTCCAGGCACATCCCATTGTGGCAGCTCAACCATCCCCTGACTTTAAGTTATTGTAAGAGGAAGCTGCATACTAAATGTGGAGGTTCTAGCTCTTTCTGTTGAACAACAGACTCACAGATGGAGAGACAGGCAAACAGACTCACTTTTCTAAAATAGATAGTAAGAAGATGAGCATTCTAGTTAACAGCATCTAGCCTCAGAATTTAATGCTAATTATTTCCCTCAACTATTTGATAAAATTACAAGGACAAAGAAGTTAATTTCTTTGATCAAAGAATAGCATCAATACACATAATCAAGGAAAGAAACACTTTCATTACAGCGATCGTAGGATTGTGATAGCTAAAGCTTAGAAATAATGGGAAGTTTGATTTCAAGATCATTGATTGAAAAACATTGCTGAAATCTAGTTAGTGCTGTTTTGGCAAAGGATAGCTTTTGTGAAGATGGCGATTTGTCAGTTTCTCCTTCAATAAAACCAATAATCTAATGTAATTGCACCACTCCCATAAACACCTAATCACTCCACTGATTTTCAAGAAATCACACAACTACTTTCAAGTAGATTAAGAAGTCATTTGTTTTCATTATATCCCATTAGCTAGTTTGCCTGTTAAGAATCCTAGAAATGTTCTCTAAGGGATGGGTACTCAGAAAGAAAAATCAGATGCCATTCATATAGTAAATTTACTGCTTATTGCTCTGTCTACCATTGTCTGTGCTCCTCTATTCAACAACTGTAAAATGTTGCTAACTAACTTGGCTTTACAATTTTCTCGAATGCTGCCTAGCAACTTTTTATATACTAAGTAAGTGCTTTAGTTTGTGTAGTGTAGAGAGCAGTAATACAAAGTTAAGGTTCACGGTAATGACACACAATATTTGTTTATGAATTTCAGTTTAGTAAAAGAGTACCTTTCAAAACAATTAAGCGCTTGACTTTATGCAAAAGGTGGACACCACTTCCTCTCTCCTTCCAGATATCTTGAGAATTATATTTTGAGAGCAAAATGTATGAATGAGGGCTGAAAGTTTCGTTATGTTCCATTTAATCACAGGTCACTTATGGAGTAACATCATAAACCTTGTTTAAAGCATATGGTCAAGTTTATAGAAAAGAACAAAACCACATTACATGTAACAAAAAGTCGCATTTGAAGAACTGCAGATTTGCTACCTGCATTTCTCCTGTTATTTAGGCGACTTTGCACATCCAGCCACAAGAACAACATATTGGAAAAGTCTCTTCCACCTGCTTCCAGAGCGTGACTCCAAAGTTTAGCTGTGACCAGGCTCTCCGAGGAGGTAGTTCTTAGTTTCCCTCAAGACAAGTGGGAATTTGTCTCATCTGTGGAATTAAATGCATTTCTAGACTGAAATAATACATCCTTCTTTTTAGGAAGCAGTTGCGCTTATAAGCTATAGCTATTGGTGCCATCTTCTATTTTATGTGAAACTTTTGCCACCATCTATATGCATTTATCCAGACCTTTGTTTTATCTGCTATATTAATTTGCTTTGGGTTTCCAGAAATGTATTCTAGTCACCCTGTCTATACTGCACGATTATTTCAGAATAAGCTATTCCAGAAGAAATATTCCAAAATATTAATTATTTTGAAATAGCATGTGTACACTACAGGGAAGTCTGGAAACGAGTCTGAGGCAGGCTCCCCTAATGTGGACACCCTACCTCGATTTAGCGCCCCAAGAAGCACTGGGAAGTAATTACTTTGAATGGCCTGGAGGGTGGAGCTATTTCTAAATAGCAGCAGTGGAGCATTCATACTCTGCTATTCCGAAATAGCTATTTTAGAAGAGGAGTTATTCCTCGTGGAATGAGGTTTGCAAATGCCGAAATAAGCCACGTGTTACTTCAAAATTATTTTGAAATAATGGACTAGCTGTGTAGACACTTGCATAGCTATTTTGGAATAATGTCTGTTATTCAGAAATAACGCTGCTGTGTACATGTACCCCGAGAGTTGCAAAATGCCTTGGCTAACAAAGGTGTATTCAATAGCAGCTCTGAAATATATTGCTCTTCTGTGGAACACTAGGCTTAGTTGACAAGGATAAGGATGGCCATTCCCTCCGCCCCCTTGAGGATATTAGTAATGCCACGTGTCATTGTTATTCGTGCTTCACTGGCTGGTACTATTTATTTCTTTAACAATATAATGTGAGTATTGTCGTTTACAAAATAACATCTGTGGTCTTATGTGCTTAAGGCTAGACAAGGAACTTCTTACTCAGTTTCTATTTAAATCAATGGAAGCTTTCAGCAGCAACTTGACAGTTTTGTCCATAATACTGTAGTTAACCTGGGGCAATAGCATTCTATAATTACTGAGCCAATTTGAACTATGGTCTGTGAGCTCTTCACTGGTGATTTGTTCAGGGTTGACTCCTCATCATTGCTCCTACAAATCCAGGCCCCTCACGACAAATAAAGTTGGCTGCCTGGGGAGAAACAGTGGGGTTCAGGTTTGAAAATCCACAAATGGAGGCAGCTAAGCCAGTACCATTGGTGTCATCTGATTTAGAACAGAAACCATGCAGGAGTACCAATAGCAAGTCGTTTTCATGCTGGTGGTAAAGTGCAGGAGTCTAGTACAATGTGATCTGCACTTACGGTAAAGTTGGAGAAACATGTGCAACCATCAGGTACCACTATTTTGAGTTTGACTCACCACCCCAAGAAGGGGGTACATAAAGTTCCCCGTGGCATAAAAGGCAACTGTCAAAACACTTTTAGATAAGAACTTGCATGTTTCATGCCTTAAAGGATTAATTTAACTGCACAAGATGGCCTGAGATGGTATTAAAGACATACTACCAGGTAACAATTGAAACTTAAGTGTACTTAAATATAGTCTTAAAAGGTGAAGGAAGCCAACCGTATTGTTGTAACTCTGTCTCCTAATATACTGGAATCAACAAAATGGGTGAGGTAATAAAACAAGATATTACCTCACTAACTGTATGTCTTGTCTTCCAAGCCAGTTTAAATCAACCTCCTCAACTTTTTCCACCTTGCCCAAACTATTCACATTTCCTTTTTAAAAGGCAGACACATGCTCAAAACATTTTAAGCTTGTCTTTAGATTGGATTTCTAGAAACTGCTCCATATAAGTGGGGAAAGTTTTACCTGCCTCCCTCTGACAAGTAGATTGTGAATACTGAAGAAACTCACTTTGGATACCTCAGATCTACCTACCTATTGACGAAACAAGCTCAGAGAAGACAGCCAGAAGGCCAGCTATAAGCTCACTTAGTTCAAGACATTCATAGTGTCCAGTTAAAGATGTACAAGAGAGTCCAGAAGAGTGACAAACATGATAAAAGGCTTTAAAAATTTGATCTATGGAGAAAAGTTAAAAAAAACTGCTCTTGTTTAGTCTTGAGAAAAGAAGATGGGGGGGAGGGGTGAGAACCTCTTAACAGCCTTCAGATATGTTTAAGGAAGATGGAGATCAGTTGTCCACTGAAAGTAAGACAAGAAGTATTAGCTTTATCTGTAGCAATGGAGATTTAGGTTAGATACTGGGGGAAGGGGGAAGGGAAGCCTTTCTAACTAAAGATAGTTAAATATGGGATTAGGCCTCCAAAAGGAGGTTGCGACATTCCCAATATTAGCAATCATAAGAACAGGTTGGACAAACACCTAACAGGGGTGGTCTGTGTTCACTTGATTCTGCCTCTGCACAGGGTGATGAGCAGGTCCCTTCCAGCCTTACACTTCTATTCTATCCTAGACCAACCATTATCATGATTCAAGACATGGGGGAAAAAAATCACTTCAGTGGCACTGAGGGATCAGCTTCTGCTGCCAGTGGATGGTAGGGAGTAATCTATTCTCCTCTCCCCCCACCTGTACCTCTCTGGAGTATCTGACATGAGATACTGATGTCCTGCCTAAGAGAGGTGGCAGGAGTTCAAGGAAACATACCAAGATGATTACAGTCATTCCTAAGAAGACATACCTAAAGTGAAGTGATGAAAACCTGCACTGCCACTGCTAGATCCCTCACCCCTGAAATCCCTGTCAGATCCTACTGAACAGCCAATAGATGAACCAATAAAGTGACTAGATGAAATTTTAATCTCTCTTCTCCGCTCTTAAATAAAGCAGCATGGTTTTTTTAAACAAACTATTGGCAATTTGACTGCCTGACCTCTTTATTCTCTGGGCCATACAGAATAAACGGCATTAACTGCTCTGAGTATCCTCAACCCTTGGAAAGATGAACCAGGTGTGGATAATCTGACCACAAGCACCTAAGATCTCTGGAAGGCTGCGTCTAGACTGGCCAGTTTTTGTGCAAAAGCAGCCGCTTTTGCGTAAAAACTAGCCAGCTGTCTACACTGGCTGCTTGAATTTCCGCAAAAGCACTGACTTCCTAATGTATGAAATCAGTGCTTCTTGCGGAAATACTTTGCCCTTCCCATTCGGGCAAAAGTCCCTTTTGCGCAAAACTTTTGCGCAAAAGGGCCGGTGTAGACAGCTGACATTTGTTTTGCGCAAAAAAGCCCTGATGGCTAAAACGGCGATCGGGGCTTTCTTGTGCAAAAGCGCGTCTAGACTGGCACGGACGCTTTTCCGCAAAAAGTGCTTTTGCGCAAAAGCGTCCGTGCCAATCTAGACGCTCTTTTGCGGAAATACTTTTAACGGAAAAACTTTTCAGTTAAAAGTATTTCCGCAAAATCATGCCAGTCTAGACGTAGCCAAAGAGTTTTGGTGTCTACCCAAGCAGAGATGGATCTGGGCTAGCATGAAAACTCCTATAGGGCACCAGCCTTCTAAGCCTCTTTTCAACTTTGGCAGTCTGATTAGATAGGTCCTCAGTCTTTAGGAGTCAGCTGAATTAATTTTCTATGCTGGGACCCCATAGAAAGTATGAAAAATTGAATAACAGATGGTTAAACAGCTCTTCATGTTCATTGTAGGCAGAATAATTCAAAATGATAAATCAGGGCTACTGTACTCTCGGCCTTAGAGATTAAAAGTATGAATGGCTGAGCATTTTCAGCTTCTATTTGACTTGAATGGGAGCAGAAGGTGTTCAGCACTTGGTAGGAGGCCTGATCTGCTTTGCACAATGAGACCTGACTGAAAGAGGTTCAGCTGCAAGCACTTCCTTTCAAGATGCAGACAGCTTGTACTAGTGACTACGTGGATCAAAACTCAGCATCCGCAGTCTTGTTATTGAAGAAGAAGAGTTGAATTACCCATTTCAAAGACCAGCTTGAAGGTCTAAGCTTCAAGTTAATAGAACATCATCTTTATGTATAGGATGATGCTTCTGGAGAACTGTTACCAACTTGTATCAGTGACTTCAGTTTTAACTCAAGTTTTCAAAAACTGTCTATTTCAATCCTTCTTCTTTAGTTTTATCCCCCTATCCCTACTGCATTGGGAATGGATTAGAACATTTTCAAGACCCTGATTTGACTCTCATTTGGACAGTATTCCTTGATTAGGTGCAGAAGTTAAGGGTTTTATTTGAATGTATTCTGACTCTCAATAAAACTTGAGTTCAGTTTCAACTTATGTTTGCCTTGTAAACCAAGATAGCATCTGTACCTGAACCCCAAAAGTCTTAGCTTTAAGGGCATAATACTTCAGAATGAATGGTCTATCTCTAAAGATTAGCTATTCTAAGATATACCTTAATCACGATAGGCAATACAGATGTTTAACACAGGTTTAACACAGTAGGAAATTATCACGGCCAATTCTTATACATGTTTTCCTTCAGTTTAACTCTAGTTTTTCTTCTCATCAAGTGAGTTTGACATCTTCAACAAGCACCACTTAAACTGATATTATTGCACCTGGTTAGTGGGTTTATTGGCTGTTTGACAACATTCTATGTCTACATTTGACCGGATTGCTTAGCTGCCAACAGCTCCAAAAATAAACTTGTTCTAAGATGCAATAAGATACAGGCAATTATGCCACCACTTGAAAAAATGCCTTGAATCAAAAAGTGATCCCTTAAGTATCTGGGAAGGGAAAGCACTGCAAATAATCATTTGCTATAGCAAAGAACATTTTATCTTTCATTGAGTGCAGCACAGAGATTGGCAAGAACCTTTTATGTAAATTGAAACATAGATGCAAGTTGAAAAATAGCTGCATGTTACCCAACAGCTTTTCATTATGTGCATTTCAATTAGTTTTGAAAAAATCTGGAAATAGGGCCCATTCTTCAAGTGGCTAAGAATAATTCCATACATTCAGATGAGGTACTATCTG
>JANRFK010006688.1:5843724-5854230 GCA_030068395.1 Apalone spinifera | reverse complement strand
CGCTGCTGCCTTGTGACTCGTTTTTTGCCGAAGGTCACTCACTAGGCTCTTGCCGTTTTGATGCCGGACTATTGGAAGTGCCATACAATTGGATGCCGGATTATCGGAGTTTTACTGTAAAAGGAGTTTCAGCAAAATAAAATTAAGTGACCTGGCAGGTCTTTCTATAAACATCTCAAAAGCAGGGGAGATAGATTAAACAGTGGTCCCCAACGCAGTGCCCACGGGTGCCATGGCGCCCGCCGAGGCATTTATGTGCGCCCGCCTAGTGACCAGGGCTGGCCTGAGCCATTCTTGGGCGCATGCCCAGCCCCTGCCCTGGATGCGTGGCGCATGCGTGGCCCCGCCTCCGGGCCGCTGGCAGCCCCAAATGTTTGGGGACCACTGGATTAGGATGAGTTAAGGAGACTGCTTCAGAGAAGGTGAGGAAGATCCCTATGTAAGAAATGCTCAATGGTGACTGGGAGTGTTCCTCCTCTAGGCATGGCTTTGAGTCTCTTATGTGGGTGAATTTCCTTTTTGACATGGCACTGAACACAGTTCCACTACTTCCTACTTGCCAAGTCGTGATCCTCCATCCTAAAAAGAGCATGAATGGAGCTTTACAAGCTTTGTCTGAGTTTAGAGGAGCACCTAAGCAAAGGCACCACCTGACTGCGGATAAGAATGGCCTAGTTCTGTAGTCCTGCTTTGAAGGCAGGGACCTGGACTAGCTGGCCTACTGAAGTCCCTTCCAGTCGGACACTTCCAAGATTCTATAAAACATTAACACCAGCATCCAAAGCAGCCGCATGAATATTCATATGGATTACACACTGCTGCCGGAGCTCCACGCGAGAGCGAGGTGCCTTGATGCTCTAAGCCCTGACACCATAGCACGCTTGGAAAGTTTGGAGCACTGTTATCAACTCTGATGACTTGAATCAGTGATGGTTCGGGTTTTTCTTAAAGCAACAGCAGCTGCATTCAAGAGGTGGCTGGAGCATCTCCTCTTTCATGTCTTCATGGTTTGGTAAAGAGCTTGAAAGCATGAAACAAGTGCAGCCTAAAACAAAAGCCAAAAGGCAAGTAAAGTGAACCCAGTTTATTTAAAAATCCCAAGATTTTCAAGCTGATTTCATATGAAGATGCATAGGATTGGCACTCCAAGTGGGGCTGATTGGCCAAACATAACAGTATCAGTTGTGATGATTGCTTTTGTGATGTGGAGAGTGGTGTAGTAGAAACAACATTGCAGCTATCGTTTCTATTCATTGCTGTTGTTACTTTTAACGTCATTCAGACATGCACCCCTCCTGTTCTCACCACCTATATGGCTCCATTTGATACTAGTGTGGCACTGCACTCTTTGAGATTGTGCTAAGCAACTGCAACTCCACACCAGGCTGCTGCTTCTACTGAACTTGCCCTCTCAGGCAGTACACCACAAGTGTCAACTCTTAAAGAAGTATTACCAATGGCTACATTAAAAGAATAGTGATTGAACAATGCTAGAAGTTGGAAGAAAGAGTAGATTTCTCAACGTCTTCCTTTTACCTCTATGGAAATCTTTAATGTCACTGTGACAGGGCACTTGCCCTGCACTGGCCCTTTAAGGGCCAACCCCAGCCCGGACCAGGGCCTAGGAGTTTAGCCCCAGCTGAGGCCGAGTTAGCTGATTAGAGCCCGCTGGGAGCTATATAAGAGGATGGGCTGCTGCTCGGCAGGGGGGAGGAGCAGTGAGAGCCTGGCTGCTGGGGGTGTAGGAGGCTCCCTGGAGCTAGGGCAGTGCTGGGGGGCAAGGCAGGGCTAGGGGAGCTCTGGCTAAGCAAGCTCCCAGAGTGCAGGGCCTGAAGAATGGCTCGCTGAAGAAACAACTACCCCTGGAAGGGGGACTCAGAGACTGACGTGGGCACTGCCTGAAGAGGATGCCGTGGCCTGGAGGGAAGAGGGGAGACACCACCCGAGGGAAGGCACCTAGCCGGCCAGAAGGAGCTAATTCTTAGGACAGGTGGTGCTGTGGTGGTGAGTGAGCCCTCTCACAGTCACTAAAAAGTGATTATGGTATACCGCCAAACATCTGGACTGGGGCACAAGTCATATTTTTTGAAATTAGTCTTTAGTATGGCTTTTTATGAAAAATCTGGTAATATTCAAGATTAAGCTAAATGTCCTTGCATCTGTCCTTTGAACATCAAACAAATCGCAAAAGCTTGTCCAGATCTTTCAGGTTTTGTTAGAGAAATGTACTAGTCGATAGCTGTTCAGAAAGCAAATATACTCAAAGTCTGGGTTTGTCTAGTTCACCATTGCAAAAGCTTTTTAATGTATCACTGATTTAAAGTGAATTTGATCGTGTCAGAATTTCCTCCATAAACACACTAAACATTTTTTGCAAGCGATATGCTCCTTTGTCTTCAGGGACAACAAGATAAATCTGCAGTATTTAACCTAAAAGCCAGTCTGTTTCAAAAGTATGAAGGAGTTATCACTGAGGACTAGACCAGTGCCATGCCTTATAGTTTAAGCATGCTCTAAAAGGGTGTGTCTACACTGCACCACAGGTCAAAATAAGACACACAATTTGAGCTACGCAAATTGCGTGTCTTATTTTGCTCTTATTTCGTAATTTGGCGTTATCTACATAGCGCCAAATTTCAAAATAACCCGCTATTCCGAAACATCCCTTACTCCTCATGGAATGAGGTTTCCAGGGACATCAGAATAGTGAGCTTGAAATAACGGTGTGTACAGTGAAATCAGTGTTTACTCACATTTACTGCTAGTAAGTCTAATTCTTCCAAGCTTGTGCACAACAAATTCCTATAATAATTCAGAGAGTTGGGGATGATATATAATAATAATGTCATTTTAAAATCAAGGCTTGTCCATGCTACAATTCCTTACATCTGAACCAGAGCCATGCACGTGAAAAACCCTAGTTTGCTAAATCCAGGTTTTACTCCTATAAGTCCACAAACTCAGACTGACTTGAAACTGTGCTATTATGTACCAGTCCATGGAGTGGATAGAAGAAAGGCAAAGTAGTTTATTTTGTCCCTCCACCAGCGTTGCAGCCAGCGATGGACTGACACTTACGGGCTTTCATGGGAATCCTGGACAATCCTCAAAGTTTCACAGGAGGCAGTTTAAAGCCTCATGGGTAAGAACTAAGAAAAGCTAGAAAGCAAGCAAGCAAGCAGTCCTGGGGCTGTTAGGGTGCATATGGGCAAATCCAATGTGCATAAGGAAAGCAAACTGTGCAAGGAATAAATCTGTACAACAATCACCTCGTTATTCCAGCTTCGTATCTTGTTTTTGTTTAAGGCTTAATTATTGGCCTGCTTTCTACTTACAAGTCATTCTTAAATTACTAGGAAGTGCTTTCAAGTGTCCTGGAAGCCTGGTGTTTGTTTAAGTTTTCAGTCTTAATGTTTAGTTGACACACTATTTATAAACATACAATGTTGCCAGTTACTGACATCTTTCTGTTGGTTTCCAAAATATTTTTCTTCCATGTTGTGTTTATCTCTAATAAGAGACATCAAGAGAGGGCTTAGTTTTGGCTTTGATGCTTGCCAAAGCAAATGGTTATGTGTAAAAGTTCTTTTCATCAGTGCTTCAGCATATTAACAGTTCACTGTAATGTGTATAACTCTGTATCAGGGTTACAAAAACTTCTTCAGAGAATGGAATTAAACACATATGTCAAAGGGATAGAGATGGAGAAAAACACTTTTTTAAAGAAACCAATTCTTAGCAAAGTTTGAAGTAAGAGGATACCATAAGATGTAGGGATATGAATGAAATAATTAAAGTTAGGTTCTATTGTGCCCTTAAAACAAGACAAACTTCTTTCAGGAAAGTTTCTGCCCAAATAATTCTGCAAATTTAATTAGACTTTGATTTTTGTAGAGTAAACTAACATGCTCATTAGTTCAAATTCTTATCACTTAAATACACCTAAAAAGTTGCACTAAAGAGATTCAGGAAGTCATATGTACATAGTTAAAAGTATGGCTGAGTCGTCTTATATGATTTAAGATAAACATTAGTCAAAGTTAAATCATTGTGCACAATGCTTAGTTAGTTAAAGATGGTTTACATGAGCTAATTTTAATCTAAGATTTGTTAAAGCTCTTTTTAATTATTCTGGAGATTATGTTACCTCTTCTGCTGCACTCCCAATATTGTTCCTTGCATTCCAGATTGAAATCTGTTGGCATACGAAGGCCTAAAGCCTAAGCATTTATCATGATTATGCTAAAAACCTCCCATAAAGCTCTAGGAAAGTAATGCTAAAAGATGACATACAATTATTAGCCAATAAAAGCTGAACTGTTAATTGGAAATAGGTCCTACAAAGGTTATGTGATTAAACATATCTTTACAACTTGCTTAAAGTTGCAATGGAAACCACAAGAAAAGAATAAGTAGATAAAAACGTTATAAAAAGGAAAAAAAAACAAACAACGAAAAGGCAAACATAATGGAATATGACATTTAGCTGGCTAAAAATTTGTTTTGAACCCATGTTAAAGTAGATCAAAACTGTAGTGACCTTTTATGTGCTGGAAATAATGATGAAAATCTAACTGTCTAGACAACTGGCTGCAAGGTACATATGTAATTGTGATTGGACTAATTACAATGGGGGAAAGCATCTATATAAACCCTTAGAGTTGTAGTCCAACTTGGACCTCTGTATATAGGGCAGGCCGCAGTTGGTAGGTTACCCTTTTCTGTTTATGCTGTTTGATCTTAGATGTCTAGTCTGATTAATAAACCAAACTTCAGCTTGATCAGAGGTTTTAAAATCAATAAACAAGCAAAACCCTGTTATTTACAAATCTAACATGGTACATGAGTTTTGTTCATCCAGTTCAACATGTTGGGGGGGAAAAAAGATCTTGGACAAAGGGATGACAGTTCTTATCAGCTAGGAATATACTGAAATACTTCAGCCACGATTGTTCTATGAAGAACACAATCTTCAGTGATGCAGCCACGTTCTGCACATTCAGGAACATAGGTACATATTCATGTGCCTGCTGGGTAATCTCACAATTATGTTTTTTGTTAAAGTAGCAGTGTTGTATCAGATATTCATTCCCTTAGCTTAGTAATGCCAGGACATTGTCAGTTAAGATTAGTATACACCTAACTTTATGTAACACAGGACTGCCACCATAAGTTAGCAGCAAGAGCTCTTTCGAAAAAAGGCATTCTTCCTCATAAAATGAGGTTTACCGCTGTTGAAAAAACTGCCACATTTTCGATTTAATTTCGAAAGAACGCATCAGCAGTCTAGACACAGGTGAAGTCTAGGCTACTTTTTTTGAAAAAACTCTGTAGTCTAGACATAGCCTTACAGTTTTACTGAGATCGTGAAGCAAAATACCATGGTGAAAACTCATGCTTAGTCCAGGTTATGTTTTCAGTAATGTCAAGATGCACACTCACCATTAGATTGCCCCTTGTATCAGTGGAAAGTTGCAGGGAGAACCCCAGAGCTACAGAGGAGATTACCCTGCTCCCTGAGGGCCTCTAGTTCCTGTTTCCCTTGCTGGACTCCAGACCTACCCCCTTACTTTGTTCTAGGGGCCTACTAATGCTGTGGTTCAGCTCTCTAGCCATAGCCAGCCCTCACACTGCTGGGCCTTCCCCACTAGGAGAGCTCTGCTTCCTCCTCAGTTTTTCCTCTCACCTGCTTATAAGGCCCAGTTGCCTAATGGATCTCACAATATAGTTCTGTCCCCTCTGGCCAGGAGGCAACCAAGAGGTGCTTCACTAGTCTCCTTGTGTTTTCTCCCCTTCTCTAGCACTAATGGGGAAAGCCCTTCACAAATAGAAAATATCATTCTTGGAGGCATTCAGGCCCACTTCCTTAGAATCATAGAACACTAGAACTGGAAGGGACCTCGAGAGGTCATCGAGTCCAGTCCCCTGCTCTCATGGCAGGACCCAGTACTGTCTAGACCATCCCTGATAGATGTCTATCTAATCTGCTCTTAAATATCTCCAGAGATGGGGATTCCACACGCCTCTGGTCAACCTATTATTCCAGTGTTTAACCACCCTGGCAGTTAAGAAGTTTTTCCTAATGTCCAGCCTAAACCTCCCTTCCTTCCTCAGGCACAAGGAGTTTATCCCCCAAGGTTTCACTATATGCCCTTGCATTGGTTTTGTTTCAAAATTACACTCTTCCAATCCTGAGTTCCTGGAGCAAGAATTTTAAAATTGCTAACTCAGGGGTTTGGTTTGGTTTTTAAGCAAGACACTTATATAAAATCTCACACACACACACACAAGGATATTAATCTGTCAGATAAACTCCCAGTGCTATTATTGGTTTGGCTCTGAGAGCATTTTTGTGGAGGGATGTTTGTATTGAAAGGGAACCAGAGGTACATGTTCATGACTCCGTCCAAGTGTGCTGATTAACCTATAAAGATTAATTTGTACAGCGTGGTAATGACCTGTCTAGCCACTGGACTAGAGTCTCCCCTTTTATCCCAATGACTGTTCCACTGTGGCAAAATACTTAGTCATTGGGGCAAAAAGAAAAAGAGAATGATTATAGTCTAGGTGTTAGGACACCCACCTGATAGGTGCAAGACCGAGGGTCCAAGCCCTTGTTCCAGTCACTTTCCTTTTTAAATCCCAAATGGCATAGCTTCCATAAGAGAGGCTGAGGGACGCCCATATGACAGTATCTCAGATCAACGTGGAGAGTGCTCTCCAGGGTGGTAGGAGGTTCCTGTTCAAATCCTTTTCCCATCCAGCAGGGAGAATTAACCTGGGTCCCGCTCACTGGGAGCAAGTACTCTAGCCACTGGGATGAAAACAATGAGGTAGGCACCAAAACCACTGACAGGTTCAGTGACAGAAATCCCCTTGAAACTTTCAGTTGATTGATAATCCTACTGAGCTCCTCTACCTGCCTTCTGGGTCGTTCCACCACTCTGTCCTGCTGAGACAGACCTCTGGCCTCTCCCAGTAATGGCACAGAGTTGGGTTCACAGCCCACAGCAGAGTGACACAGATCCATTCAGCTCTGGGAAGGCTCCATCAAAGGGACTTGACACAGCAATGGGACTGTCAGAGGGCCCACCCCAAAACCGTTCTGAAGCCCCCAAAGTTTGTGTCCTAGCCCTCTTCTCCAGGTGTACAAGACCCAAATGTCCAAATCAGGCCAATTGTGGCCCCTAAAATACGGTCCCCTCTATTAGGAGGTATACAGCCTTGGGGCCTAGTCCAAAGGAAGCATCCCCCAAATCAGGGAGGAGGCTCGTTACGAGGTGGGAAGGGGGGAGTGGGACCCGGGCCCTCCCGCTCCACCGGGTCCCAACCCAGGGCCCTGTGGGCAGTGGAGTGTTCTGTTGCCTGCTCGGTGGAGTTGTCTTCTGAAACACGCCGAACTCCCCGAGGACAAGCCTTTGCCCTGGGCTGCTTCCTACCATGCCGACAGGCTGCTCACCCCTCCGGGCGCTGCTCGGTGTGTAAGCCCCTCTTGGATGGCTGCTGTTGTTGGGGCTGCCACTGGGGCCTCGGCTGAGGTTCCTCCAACGACAGCTACTGAGGCTGCTGGAGCGGCCCCAGACTGGGGGCTTCTCCATCTGTTCCCAGCTGAATGGCCTCTATGGCTCAGTCCGTTCACAGCTCTTCCTCCTGGCAGCAACAGGCACCTCCTTCCCCTGCAGCAGTCAGCCCAGACTGAGTTGCTCCATCAGCCTTTATGGCTGGAGCATGCCCAGCAGGGCTATGGGGGTGGAGCTTTCTCGGCCCGGTAACCCTGGTTAACCCTGGCAGATGCAGTGCGGGGTTGGTGCACTCCGTCACAGATACCTACAGCTGCTGATTGTAGAAGAGCAGCCCCCCGTTCTCACACAGCTCCCCAAGGCCTGGACTTTGGAAACTTTCTCCATGTGAGGAACGGGATTTAGGAGAAGTTTCCTGTCGATCTTCCATGGGCTATCTTGGGCTCATCTCTGCTCTGTGGATTATATTCCACGGCCCCTGTCCTGCCACTCACTGCTTAGGGAGGCACTCCTAACTCAGTTTGTGGCTTGAAGTGCTTTGATTTCCTAGTTACTTTAAAGCAAGACACTATAATGCTCAGGGTTGCAATACCCAAGTCCTTTGTGGATCTGGGCTTAATAGCATAGCTTCCTCTTACTTTGCCATGTGGTCCCATCACTACCATTTGAACTGCTCCCTTTGTCACCTGATACCTTGAAACCAGGCACAGGTGAGCAGGGCCCAGTGTAATTTTTTCAGGCCCAGTACAAACCTGTAACAAGGGTTCCCTTGCCCATATCACAATCCCTCACCCAACAGATGCAATCTCATGAGCCATGAACAAAGTTTTACTTCTAAAATTACTGTTATATATGCTACATGTCTGAAAAATACCCTGTGATGGGGTATATCAACGCTACATGGAAGAGCTGGGAATGAGCGGGGCCCAGCATGCTCCCGGTGGCACCAGACTATAAAAGACCCTGGGGCGGCTCAGTCTGGGCTGACTATGGAAGGGAAAGGCAGTGTGGAGAAAGCTCTGGAACCACAGACGCCACTAGGCCAGACAGCAGCAGCCAGGCTGAGAGACGCTATCACAGGAGCCATGACCCTGGAGTAAGAGGGCGGAGAAGAGCACTGAACACGGAACGGTAGGAAGTAGCTCAGGGCGGGGAATTGTTCTCCAGGTGCTTGGTGTGTTGTGGCAAGATTCCACACTGAGCGGGCAGTGACCTGTGCCACTGCCAACGGGGCCTTGAGCTGGGACCCGGTGGAGTGGGAGGGCCCGGGTCCCCCTAGCCCTCCATAGCTAGCCTGTATGGGTAAAGTTTTCTTACAGGCCTCTGGACTAGGGCTCTGGGCTGTATTAGAGGAGTCTTGCATAAGGACTCGGTCTGCTAGGCTGTATTATCCCTGGTAGAGGGGACCTGAGTGTGGGCTTTGGCCACTAGGCTGTATTACACAGACTAGAGGGGACTTGTGAAACCTCAGGGCCGTATTACGCCTAGTATGAGGGGATTGGGGAATGGACTCTGGCCGCCAGGCCGTATTAAGCCTGCTGTAAGAGCCAGTGTGCGGACTTTGGCCTCTGGGCTGTATTATGCCCCTCAGAGGGGATGTGTGTAGGGACTCTAGCAGGTATTATGCAAGGATGACCAGGCTCGAGGGGCCCCCCCAGAGAAGGCTGCCCCCTTGACATGCCCCTTTGCTATTTTTGTGCAACCTAACACCCAGCCTAAGTAAATTAGACACGTACTCACATATATTTTTGGGCCAGAAAATCCTACCAGAAGCAATAACACTGGCTCCTACTGTATTATGGGACTTTGCCCCTCCCACCAGCTGTCCCTCCTTCCTTCTTATTTATGAGGAACTCTGGGACTGGTAGTTCTTGGTCTTGATAGGGCAGACCAACTCACAGAGGAGCACAGATCTCTCTGTCAGTCTCAAATGACGAGTTCTAGTTCAGGGGCTTCAAACTCCTGGGCCATGGCCCAGTTCCAGCTAGCATGATCATGCAATCTGGCCCGGGTCTCCCAGTGGGGTGGGGTTCTCACTCTTACTAGCCCCCAGAACATGCCCCTTCCCTGCCCTCTCCCCGCATGGCTCCTCATCCCCCGAGCACTTTCCTTTGGAAGTGGGTGATAGGGGAGGGATCACATGGGGATTACCTGTTGTGATCCCACCCTCTGGGGCATCTGGTATTGGCAACTGTCAGCAGACAGGATACTGGGCTAGATGGACCTTTGGTCTGACCCAATATGGCCGTTCATATGTTCTTATGAGCATGCAACTTTGGTGATCACTTCAGAAGGCAATGGTTGCTCCCCAAAGCCACATGCTCAGGGGACATGGAGCCATGGGGGGAGATGGCAGGAAGGGTCAGGACTTGGGGGCTGGTAATGGACAGGCCTCCCTTGGCCCACCAGAAGTCTCTGGTTGGATTGTGCAATAGCTCTGGCCCCAACTGGCCTCCAGGCCAGGAGTCTGAGACTCCTGTCCTAATTTAATGGCACACACACACTCTATTGTAGAGAAGGGTGTGGTCTGAGCTAGTAGGCCAGCAACTCACTGGTCAGAATGAGGCTTGAAGCTGCTCTAAGCAAATCTCACAAGATCTGGACAATAGATACGTAGATCCAGGGGGGAGGGGGAAGTTTCTATAAATATCCTCAGGCACAATCTACATTTTAGCCTTGTTTTTTTCCTCATTGTAATGAGGGTTGCAGCTTGGGCCGGCCACCTAGGACTTCTAGGCCCCAGTGAGATGTGCCTGTTCCCCCTTTGTGGGGGCTCTGCAGATGACACTGAACCAAATTCTTTTAGGGTAAGCCTTTTAACAGGTGCACTGGGGCATGTTGGCACCCCAGGAGGTAGCTTTTCACTGGTGTCTCCCCCTTTGCTGCCATTAGTAAGCCCCACCACAACACAACCACCTACATATTTATTCACAAAAAATTAAACCATGAACACTCACACACACACACACACACACACACACACACA
>JANRFK010006688.1:5830615-5843624 GCA_030068395.1 Apalone spinifera | reverse complement strand
CCTTTGCATGACTTTTCCGGCAAAGGGGGCCAGTCTAGACACAGCCCTTGAGTAACTCAGCTAGTTTCTGTTGCTAAACCCAGAATAGCTGTAACCTTCGAGATGGACAGTGATCTCGCAGTTCTTCAGCCCTAGTGCAATGCCACTGACTTCACCCGAGTTGCTCCTGACAAGCGGTGTAAGAGTACCTATGTAACCTCTCTACTTGACCACACCTGCCTATGTAACCTCTCTACTTGACCACACCTGTTAAAAGCTCTTAGATTCAGTTAGCAGAGTGCCAGTGAGATCACTTATCTTTGGCCCTGAGCTTAAGGTCTCGTGAGAAATGTAATTTGGAAATGAGTAGCTGTTCTGTAAACAAGAATGCCAGCAATGGGAGTAGTTTTACTAAGGACATGCGTGTACTCTGAAAAATCTCTTGGCCTGTTTGCAGCATGTAGGTTCCTGGGTGGGGGAGTAATTGCATCGAGGAAAGGAATTACTGGAAGGCTCATTATTTGTTTGCAAAGAGAGAACAGGTTTTCAAAATTTTACTTTTAAAAATAGGGTAGAGGTGGGGAGGGGGAAACAAAAGTATTAAAATTAATGGCTTCCATTCAATTTAATGGGGTTGACAGGTGGCACAGAAAAAAGGAAAATGGTTGGCTGGAAGCAGAGAGCTCTCAACAGTATGATTCATGCCGCAGAATGTAGTACCTTCAAGTTTCCATGCTTACCTTCCACAAGCTTTGAGGCCTCTCTATTAAGCCTTTTGTTAGGACAAACCTTTACTCTTCCCTGATTGGCAAGAGGCTTTCCAAGAGTTTGCCATAATTCTGAATGATGGCCAGTGAGACATTATCATGCCAATAATAATTCATTTCAGTTTGCAAGCTAATCAGTGCAAAACCAGGGCTCTGTCTGTGAGTTGGTATTCGTACAAAACTAAAACAACGGAAGTTATGAACAGTAATTGCCTGTCAAGCTGTACTGCTGTTTTACTTCAGACTGAACTGATCTTTTGTGACAAGCATTTTTTAAGCATACTCTTTCCCATTTTCTCATGTTTGAAAAAAACTGCCTGATTCTGTTATAGTGAAGCTCCAACTACTGGCTCTGTTACCAGAATCCCTAGGTTGTAAGAGGCTTTAAAAAAAATCTTAAAATTAAGCTTCCAAGACTTCACCAAATCCTATTAACCCCTTTGTTGCAGATATAATGAATTTCATCCACAATATTATTGAAATACCTAGTACCTATGTGTAGGTATTAGTAGAATATCAGTATTTTTTTTATTAAGTCATATACATTTATATAATTAAAAATGTTTCAGAGGGGTAGCTGTGTTAGTCTGTAACTTCAAAAACAATTAGCCCTGTGATACCTTAGGGCTTGTCTACACTATGCGGAAGATCAACACTGCCACAATTAATCTTCCAGGGTTGGAATTAGTGAGTCTAGTGAAGACACACTAATTCGAATTGAGAGAACACCCCGCCACCCCCCGTCAGTGCCGGTACGCCTCCTACTCATAAGGAATAAGGGAAGCTAATGGGAGCATTTGCTCCCATTGACCTCCCACTGTGTGGATGGTATTTTAAGATTTGTCAACTCCATCTCTGTAATTAACATAGCTGGAGTTGTGTATCTTAAATCAACCTTACCCTTTAGTGTAGGTGTGCCCTTTGATCTTAGCACTTACAGCAACATTATAAAATCCACTTCTTGACTTGTATAGTATTTGGAGTAAAGTACTCTGTCATGAGTAACAGAGTCAGGCACAAATGCATCATAATAAGGGTTTTAAATGTAATAATCTCAGTTGAATATGTAACTATGCAACCAACATCGGGATATACTAACATGGGGAAGAGGAAAGTAACTTCCCAGAGACTTCAAGGGGAAAAAAAAAACAAAAAAACAAGTCACATGCTTCTGGTTATGGGTTTTTTTTTCAGATGCCCCATGTTACAAACAAGAGCCATATCCTTTCCTCAGAAAGTCAGTTAATTGGATTTGGCCCGAAGCTCTCAACACACCCTTGAGTACTGTTCTAATTTGCTCCTTGCTGCCTAATGCTGTTATTGGACTTGAAGCAGAACTGGGGAACAGCTGGAGCCAGGGCTGCCAATAGCAACACCCTAATGCTTGGGACTTGGTTTGAAGAGGGTGTGAAGAACAACCAGAGCTAGCCTCACATCTGGTACAGAAGGTCTCCTGTGCCAAGCATGTTGACTGGCCCTCATTTGCCTTGTGGACCATTGTGTGCCAATGAATTTGGTTTAAGAGATACATTCTTGCCTTATGAGGCCAATGGTGAAAAATATACTCTACCAAGAAAACAAATTGAGATTCTTGTTTGTTTAGAGTTGGATTACAAGGGTTGGATAACAAACATCTGTTTTCAATTGCTATTCAAAATGGTCCTCTTGTGACTAGGATACCTACCTACCTGGAACATCATCCCTGAGGGTATGATTCTTCTTTCAGCTATAGCACATGCAGTCCAATTGGTTTCAGAGCACAGTAAAGTTACCCTATGGTTGCATATAAATGTATACATTTAGGGACAACAATATAGGCCATATTTACAGGAAACTATCTGTGGAACTGTGACTCTGACAAGGAATTTGGAGGAGTGAGTTGATGATCAGCTCACCATGAGCTCCCAGTATAACGCTGTGGCCATAAGGCAGGTCTGGGTGAAATATGGCCCGCAGGCTGGATGCGGCCCACCAAACTGGCACCCCAGTCCCTCCCTTCCCCAACCCTTTGCCCCCCGCTCCTGCCCCTACTCCATATACCCAAATCCTCTGCCCCCCTCCTTTACCCATATCCCCTCCCAGATCTGGCATCCTAATTCCCTGCCCCAGATCACAATCCCCTCCTGCCCTAGCTCACAACCCAATCCCTGTACCCCCTCCTGTACCCCAATTCTTTACCCTGGGTCACAATCCAACCCGCTGCATTCCAGTCCAGTGCCCCAGGTCACAACTGCCTCCTTCACACAAACTCTCTCCTTTACCCCAAGCTCCCTTCTGCACCCAACCTCCATCCCAGACCCCGCACCTCCTCCATTAATATCATGGAAGAGTGCAGCCATTGACCACTTTCCAAATTCTTGGAGTGGCTCCCCATAAAAAATTATTGCCCACCCCTGTCATAAGCGGTAATGCAATGCTTGGATAGTGAGCAGAGGAATCTCAAGTAGGATAAAAAGGTTATTTTACCTCTATTTAACACTACCGTGACTGCTATTGGAATACTATGTCCAGTTCTGGTGGACCTCCATAACTCAAGGAGGATGTTGCCTGGAGAACTCAGAATAGAGCCGTGAGAATTAAAAGATTAGAAAACATGCCTTATAGTTACAGTTAGTGATTTTAGTTTATTATCCATTATTGTGTGATGTTGTGATTAATTAATATGTTATATTACATATATTCATTGTACACAAATTAGAATTTTTAGGATTATAAAAGTATAATATTGTGCAGTATTTAGAGTAACCATGTATTTGATTTAAGTAAGACAAACTGAAAAGCAACAACCTGTAAGTTGAGGCCTACAAGGTGTTGGAAACAAGAAATGCTAACATAAGTGACCAAAAAATAATCCAGTACCCCAAGGCTCTGTCTAGACTGCATCCCTTTTCCGTAAAAGGGATGCAAATTAGACACATCGCAATTGCAAATGAAGCGGGGATTTAAATCCCCCCCGCTTCATTTGCATAAACATGGCTGCCACTTTTTTCCGGTTCGAAGCTTTGCCGGAAAAAAGTGCCAGTCTGGACGCGGATCTTTCGGAAAATAAAGCTTTTTCCGAAAGATCCCTTATTCCTCTTAAAATAAGAGTCTAGACACAGCCATAGGGATGCAAGTGACCATTCGAGTCACTACTTGGCTACTTGCTTTACCCCCCCCTTGCTGCCTCTGTATCAAAGGCAGCAAGAAGGAGGGGGAAGCAGGAGCTAGTGCTGGGGGAGCCATCTTAAAAGACAGCTCTCCCTAGCACTATCTCCACAGTGTGAGGAAGGGAGGTGGAGGAAGCATAGGCACAGAGGTACTGCTCAGTCTTGGCTCATGATAGTTCCAGTCCACTGTGCTTCTGCATCTTAAATGTAGTAAGAGCTGGGTGCTCTACTTCATTTAAAATGCAGAGACACAGTGGTTTGGGACCTGGCAGGAGCTGGGACTGCTCATACCGGGTCCCGGACCTACCCCTGCTCTGCAGTTTAAATGTAGTGGGAGTCGGTCTGCCTGTGTGCATGAGTCCTACTATATTTAAACTGCAGAGCCGCAGTGGACTCCTTATCAAATTGTATCAAATACATAATTAGTCAATTACCTACTTCTCAATATCCTTATTTACACAGCCTATAGAAAATTGGGTCCCTTGAGGTTTCCAGATGACACAAACCAATTAGAGAAAAGAGAGCGGTGGTTTTTATGAACATGCACAAAACGTAGATATAGATGAAAATCACACGATGAAAAAGAAATGCCCAAAATGAGAAAATTGAGCTTCCTATGAAAGACTTGAGCAGGAACCATCCCTCTAATGGTGATCATGCCAAGAGAGACCCATCAGACTCTAACACTGTTGTTAAGGATGTGTGTATATTTATCTGGATGGGTCTCTATAGAATTTCTAATGCCTGGATGATCATAACTTTAATTGTAACTTTAATATAACCCGTCGGTCTAAATCTAATACTTGTAAATATATGTGTGTTCCTGAAACACTAACTCTAAAGCAAGTAGCAGAGGTGACTGATACTCTGTTAAGTATGAGATGGTAGCCCCCAGAGCCAAACCCATGGTGGTGTACAAACTTCACCTTAAATAAAATAAAAGGCTACATAGTTATAAATCAAGGAACTTAATCTCTTTATCTGAACAAAGAAAGTGACAGGACTACCTACATGGGGAATAAATATTTAATAATTAACATGAGCAGCAGCCATACCCGGTTAGACCAACGTTCTATTTAGAATCCCATTAGTGTTTGGGCCTTCAATATCCCCTAGCAAAGGGTTACAAGCTGGCTGTATGTAAGTGGGCTCTTCAGTCAAGCAGAGAAAGGTATAATGTGGTCCAATTGATGGAAATTGAACCTAATCACATTCAGACTGGAAATAAAAGCAAAAAAGTGTAACTGAGTAATTTTCCTTTGGAACAGTTTTCCAAGGTGGATTTTCCATCACGGGAAGTTTTATGAAAACTATGTATTGTTAATATAGAAAAAAATACAGAAAGGTAAAATGACTTACAACCTGGATGTCACCAGATACCATACATTTAACAGTATGTCCAATAAAATTGCACAGTTATGCAACTTTACAACTTGTCAAAACTGTAAGACAATACAAAAATATGTCTCTGTGAGATTGTCAGAACATAACTCAGAAGGGTGCGGGTAACCCCAATAGTAAAGACACACACAAATAGGCAATAAAGCACTGGTTCTCATCGTGCAACCCATGGGCCATTTGCAGCTCAGGCACACAGCTGTGGTCCATGTGACATCCTCAAGGCTGCATATATATTCCCTGGTTCTGGATCTCCGTTATGTACCCAAGGGATGGAGCAGGATTATACTGGGAGGCTAACCCAATCTACTGCTGTGCCAATGAGGCCAAATGGTGATTTTGAACATTTTAGCTTGAGCAGAACTGGCCCATACATGCCTACCCAAATGTGGAGTCATTCCTCCTGGCTGATGTACAAATGTATCCACAGCAGCAAGGCAATGCTTCTTACCTGGTGATATATATGAGTGGGAGTGAGGAGATGCATCCCATATTAGACCTAGAGAGTTGTCCAAAATGGCAAATAGGTTGAGAACCACAGCAATAAAGGAAAGGAGAAAAAAGAGGACAGATCATGCAAAAGGAAGTCTTGCATTATTGGGTTATCTCTGCATTCTTTATCCAAGTGGGTCATGAGACGGAGTCTAATTTTTTAAAATAAAGTATTCTCTTTTGCTGCTAACTCTGGTTAAAATACCACTGGCAATCTTTCAATCAAAGGCTTGATGTTCTTCTAAAAGATATGGTCTAGGAATTATCTTGGGGAAATTCTATGGCCTGAATTACCCAGTCAGACTAGATCAGGGCTACTCAACTTTGGAAGCCCCGGGGGCCACAATGATACTCACAGCACATGCCGAGGGCTGCATGATGAGGTTGCATATATATATATATATATATATATATATTTATGCAAATAGCTTCTTTCACATTGATGGGCATGAATACAAAGATTAAGGCAAGACTACACAATGTGCAGGCCCCCTTTAGTCAGATCTGCTGATATTAATAAAATGCGATATTTACCCGATTTCCATACATATGACAGCACTTTTAATGAGCAATGACAGTCCCAGAATTTAACTACTAAAACACATATCAACAGAAGACTATTATATTGACTAATTTTTTGTTTTGGCTTCCACCCGTGGGTCTCGTGTTGAGCCTTGTGTAAATCCAAACTGCACCGCGGGCCACAATCCAATGGGCTGTGGGCTGCATGTGGCCCACGGGCCATGTGTTGAGTAGCCTTGAACTAGATGGTCATTTCAGACCTAGGAATATATGAGGTGTAACCATACAGGCAAACTTAAGCTTCCAAAGTGTAATATAGAGGAAGGCAACGTCTTGTTGGTAATATTGATGAGCATGTTCCTGACTTGCATTGTAAACTGAATTTTATATAAAAGGATGAGTTTTCGTGACAATGGTTGGGCAGTGGGGATGATGGCTTACTTATGAGAGGAGTGAAGTTACATCCCTCCTAAGATGGATATGAATATTGAAGCAAAGCTAGCATAACAATTCATGATCACGTTTTCAATGACTGGAGGTTGGCGTGCCCATGAAATTACTAATGTATCTACCTGATCATCTGTTGTTTGAAGTTGAAGCTAATTAAGAGCAGCCCTCGACCCATGTCCCTTCTCACCGAGATGTGACCCCGCAGGACCAGTGTAGGGTCCAAGCCTCCCCATAGGGGCTAGGCTCCCTGGATAGCTCTTGCCACAGCTCAGCTCTGATTCCAGCTATCAGCCAGGCCAGGCAATATGGCTGTGGGACAAAGAGTGGAAGCAGGAATGACGCCTTTGGGAAAAGAGACGGAGGAGGGGATAAGGCCCATCTCACCCCCCTATCAGGACGTTACTACCAGGGGATCTGATTGTTATCAGCTCCCCTCCCGCCACCAGTCTGTGCCTTCCCAAGGCTACTATGCCCATGGGCTGGGATAGCCTCTGCATGCCTCCTCTGGTGCCCCCCATTATGCACCCAAGGGATGGAGAAGGATTATACTGGGAGCCTAACCCAATCCACTGCCTGTGCCAATGAGGCCACAGAGTGATTTTGAACATTTTAGCATGAGCAGAACTGGCCCATACATGCCAGTAGGTTAAGTAAGGTTTAAGAGTAGGTTAGATAAATGTCTATCAGGGATGGTCTAGACAGTATTTGGTCCTGCCATGAGGGCAGGGGACTGGACTCGATGACCTCAGGAGGTCCCTTCCAGTCCTAGTATTCTATGATTCTATTATTCTATGCCTACCCAAATGTAGAGTCATTCCTCCTGATTGCTGTACAAATATACCCACAGCAGCAAGGCAATGCTTCTTACGCTGGTAATAGTACCAGCCTAATAACGTTCCAGGCTCAGCTATTCCCTCAGGAATAGTCAACCTCATGCTCTGAGAAGCAAAGTTCCAAATGGCTTTCCATCTAGCAGTAAATATTTTTCAAATTATAATCGAGAAACAATGACATGTAGCTACCGTCCTGAGTTCAAGCGCCTCATGATGGTACTTGAATCTTTTTCAATCCGCAGAGCATGATTATTGGGCCCATATGGATTAATTTCTCTAATGACACTACACTAGTCACATGCAGCACTATTAACTAAATATGCTTTGTGGCTTTCATTCAATCTAGCTGACTACTACAAACTCAATATCTCTTTTCCCTTATGAATTTTCCCCAAGCAGCACTTGGTTTTTAAGCTGAACAATAAAAACCACTAGTTATTTATAGAGAGGAGGTGCTGAAAGCGATCTCCTCATTATTTCTTCTTATGCTTAGAAGAATCCTTCATAGTGGAAGGATAAGCTTCATCATTAGCTTAAAGATTGATTTTTTTTCAGAAAGTTTTGAAATTGCAAGATCTTAGAAAAGAAGTCATTTCATGAATTCGATGTACCTCTTGAGTTGCTGAAAACATCCATTTGCTTGAAAGTGCTTGAAGGTTGCACCATGGCTCAGATATTTAATACTTAAATTTGCCCCTAGAGTTCTTGATAAACCTGTAGTATCAGAAAATATTCCAGAATATCTATATGGCTTGCTTGATTTCTATTTCAGAAAACTAGTGATAAATAGTCAAAGTAAAAACAAAGTACTTAGGCAGTATAAATGCGAGGAACACATTTTTCTGATGAGAATGGATGAGATGAGTTTTTAAGGAAGAGTTCTAGTTAGAGCACTCAACATGTAAAGGAGGTGCAAATGTTTGTCTGAATGAATTAAAATGAGTCCAGTGGTACTTTACAAACTAACAATTTTATTATGGCATACATTTTCATGAGTTGCAACTCACTTCATCAGATGAAAAAAAAAAGAGAAACAGATAGTAGGGATACAGAGATGGGATTGTTACATCAGCACTAATTCAATCATGGTAGATATGGATAAGAAAGTGAAAATAACTAAAGTGGGAAAAAAATATTTTAATGAGCTAACCGTTCCCAATCTCTATTCAGACACATTCTGATGGTGTCAAATTTGCATATGAATTCCAGCTTAGCATTTTCACATTGCAGCCAGTATTTGAAGAATTTGGGGGTTTTGGGGGGAGGGGGTTGTTTGTTTGTTTTCTTTTCTAGGGTTTTTTTGCTTGAGGGTGGCAACTTTCAAATCTGTAATTGTGTGTACAGGAAAGTTAAAATGTTCACCCCCTGGTTTCTATATGTTAGTATTCCTGAGGTCTGATTTGTGTCCATTTATTCTATTGCATAGAGACAGTCCAGTTGTCCAGTGTACATGGCAGAGGGGCATTGCTGGCACATGATGGCATATATCACATTAGTAGATGTGCAAGTGAATGAGCCTTTGATGGTATGACTGATGGTAAGGCTGCAACATGAAACTGCTGAGCTGGAATGTGTATGCCAATTTGACACTATCAAAATGGGTCTGAATAGGGAATGGGAATGGCTCACAAAAGCTTATGCCATACAACTGTTAGCCTTTAGGGTGTCACTGAACTCCTTGTTGGTTTTTACTGAAACAGACTAACCTGGCTACCTCTGAAACCTGTTATCGCGGAATGGATAAAGAATTTAAAAACAGATTTACCTTGTTAATGAAGTCCTTGTATCTGCTACCTCTCAGCTATCTTATTGGTTCCCAGCAAGGCTCTGTCTACACTGAGGTGCTATTTTGGGATACCGGAGGTTTCCTGAAATAGCTATCCCACATCTTAACAGTGTGCCCATTATTTTGAAATATAATGGGCTCACTATTTCAACATCCCTGTAAACCTCATTACATGAGGATTAAGGGATATTGCAGAATAGCGGGTTATTTTGAAATTTGATGCTGTATGAAATAAGCTATTTTGAAATTGACTCAAAATAAGTGACACAATTTGCATAGCTCAAATGGCATAGCTTATTTTGAGCGATGGGTGCAGTATAGATGCACCCTAAAAACAGGCAAAAGATTATTCTGAGTTAATTTACGTTACTGAGTAAGGGATTGGCATGTAACCCAGTGACATCAGCAGTATTGTCACATAAACAACAATGCCTTAAAAGGACAGGAAAATAGTGGGATAGTTAAAGGGCATAATGTATAAATATGGGCCATACTAAAGTAAGAAGCAACATAGCAACATAGTGCAAAATTTTGTCTGGCCCTCACATGAACAACAGGGGATAATGGCAAAGGAGACTCCTCTCCCTCCAATGCACGGATCCTATAAGAGACTGGTAGAATTCCTCAAAAAGGAAAAAAATCAGTGGGAATTAGGCACCTATGCATTTTTTTTTAGGGTCTGGCTCTTGGTTTTTAGTGTGCAATTGCTTAGAGAACAGCTGTGCTGGTTGGGCCTGATGGTCTTCCTTTCTTCAGGCTCCAAACTACTGGCTGTTCAAAGCTGTCTGGATCCTAGATTAAGTTCAGCAGATGGCACTCAGGTAAAGCCAAGTTTCAACATGGAACCTATGAAAACTTCAAAGCTGGGACCATACACTTGGCACTTAGTCTTTAGCATAGCTCAAATCCTTCTATAAAAGATTAAGCATAGGGTGGTTCTAAGCAAAAGGGCAAAGTAATAGGTCTACATATGAGGGGACCATCGTGGCAGGCAGTGATCATATTAAGACTTGGATTACTTGACATTTAATTGAAGAAGGCTGCTTTAGTGAAAGGCAGAAGATGCAACTGGTCCACTAGACTTTCAAAACATCTGGCCATCAGTTTGTGTTTTCCTGTGAAAGCCAGAGTAGTGACAGAAAGATAAGTCTCTGCTTTGCCCCCATTTAAACTACAGCAACGTAGTTACAGAAGCAAGAATATGGCTTTTTACAAGCCCTGAGCCCTGAAACAAAGTTCATAGAACTATCAAAATGTCCCTTTCTTTACTACACAAGATTTCTTGTAATCACATGGGAGCTTATCACATTAAACACAATCAGTAAGGGAGGATAATCTCTGGAAACAAAAAGTACATGTGCCAGAAATGTTAAGTTTTTCCTTCCAACAACCATGGGTGGTCTCCCAAAGAGATTGGCGTTAGCTGGCAAACAACAACTTGTTCCATCTGTGAGTGTAAACTCTGCCTTGATCAGCCAGTAAGACTATTTTCTCTCTAGTTTTTCCCAGAAGTTCTTTCCACCTCAGTAATTAGGGTGGAGAGAGGAGACTCAGACATGGAAATTAAAGTAAAAATCCTTTAGCTTGGTCTTCCTAAGGATTATTTTCTGTGCCAGCAACATCTCAATGAATATAAGTAGAGTCTGAAATTAAGGTCGGACTTCTTTTCTCAGGCCATGTCTACTCTAAATGGAAGATCATCGCTCCCACGATCAATTTTCCAGAGTTCGACTTAGCGAGTCTAGTTAAGACTTGCTAAATCAAACTGAGAGGACTCCTCTGCCAGCTGCTGATACCCCTGCTTATGTGAGGAGTAAAAGAAGCCAAAGGGAGTGTTTGTTCCTGTTGACCTCCCGCTGCAGGAACCACAGGGAACGTGAAACAAAGTAATTACCATATCTGGAGTTGCATATCTTCATTCATACACTCTTACAAGTGTAGACCTGGCCTCAGATACAACTGATTTTTGATTTTGCTATGGGACACTAACTCAGGAGTGGGTTTTTTTTTAATGTTGGCCATAGAGGCTGGCAAATCAAGGTTGTTGCTTTCTGCCTTCCTGGAAATGATTTTCTACTCTAATTCCCTTCTCCATGAACAAACATAGTGCAAAGGAGCAAACTAACAAAAAACAGATGCCATAAGTATTTTGATTTTTAGCTCAGGATATTGCAGATGAGATGACTAGTTAACCTTTATTAACTATATATCCCTCGTTCTTCAATATCTCAACTGCACAATATTGATTATTATTTTCAGTTGCTATGAAGTGCTAGTAGAGGTCATTGTTTGTCGAAGGGCAGATTATGACTTTATAGCTGGATGACTAATGTGTTTCAGTTATTGGCAGACATTCAGAAAATGGAAGAATTTTGATAAGCATTCAGTAGATGTCTCCTTCCAGATGGCCCTATGACTAAGAATTTGTCCTAAAAACTGGCATGTTTATGTAATGACTGAGATCTTTAAACTTGTCCTATTTTGAATAGCCTAAAAATACACCTGATTGCATATCTTGTGTATCTGAGCATCAAGTTCCTCATATGTCAACATCAGCTGAATACTATCACCCCTCAAGGTGTCTCTTCCAGATCACCAGGAACACATTAAAAACACAATGCAAAGAAAAGTCAAGGACAGTGATAGCTGTGCATCTTGGCAGGATCAGTCATTGTTAATGACCGAGGCACAGCTAAACCTGCTTCTCTATAATAAACTGAGAACTCCTGTGGCTTCCCCCAGCCAGAAGAGTCAAATTGTTACTGATGGTTGAGCTTCAGAGAAGTAAGTAGTAGGATGTAAAATGCCTAAAACACTATGTGCCTGTTGCACCAATGACAGGATGAATTCTTGGTTTCAGGAAACATTTCTGATAGTTACCTTTTATCCCCCAAAATTTGCATAAATGTAACACTTAGGGGAATATTCCAGTGCCAGTAACAAGTGGATCTTGCTCCAGATCATCACTAGAAAAGATCAGCTGATACAACTACAATAGGAAACTCTTCTAGGGCATGTCTACATAGCAGAGCTAATGTTGAATTAAGCTTACGCAACTTCAGCTTAATTGCGTAGCTACGTCAATTGCGTAGCTTAAGTCGAAATAGCTTAATTTGGCTATTTGGTGCTGTCTACACAGTAGAAAGTCAAAGGAAGAACACTCTTCCTTTGACTTCCCTTACTCCTCATGAAATGAGGGTTACCATGTGTCAGTAAGAAGGCCTCCAGCTCAACGTAAATTTGAAATAAAGCCTTGGGCTATGTCTACACTGCAGGCTTATTGCACAAGTGTTCTTGCACAAGAGTTCTTGCACAAGAGTGTGCCCACATTGCCATGTGCTTTTGTGCAAGAGATGTGCTTTTGTGCAAGAGCATCCATGGTAGTGTGGACACTGTCTTGCGCAAGAAAATTCGGATGGCCATTTTAGCCATAGGGGTTTCTTGCACAAGAAACCCCTGTTGCCTGTCTACATATGCGTTTTTGTGAAAGAGCTCTTGTGCAAAAAGGCTTATTCATCATGGGGAGAGGAATAACTCTTGCACTAAAAACACTGTCTTCTGACGATATACTGTACTTTTTCTTGCTCGAGAATGGGCTTGTAGTGTGGATACTCTGCAAGTTTTTGCACAAAA
>JANRFK010006688.1:5753052-5767686 GCA_030068395.1 Apalone spinifera | reverse complement strand
CCCATCGGTGAGGTCCAAATTGCTGTGCTTTGGTGCAGCCTTAAATACAGTTTTTTTGCCTTGTTTTGCAGTTTGGAAATTTCCAGGGGTTACTCATTACTTGCTGATATAGGGCTCAGCTGTTAGTTATTGATCTGGTTCTGATCTAGTTCTACTTCTTCTTTGGCCTTGTTTACGTGATCAGTACGTTAGGGCAAACAGAATTGTTTATGCGTTCTTGCCCTTTACCCTTATCTTATACTTGTTCTTGCTATACTGGCAACAATGCTTGTCTTAAATGGCGTATGTTCCCAAAGACTTGCTTCTGGCTCATCAGATAGAGGGGAAAGGGAAAGGGGGGAAAGAATGCAGGCCTCACCACCCCTAAACTAGCACGTACAAAATTCTTCCGCAATTGACCCCTACAGATAGTTTTGTACGAAACATGCCAGTCACATAACAGCCTTACCCTTAAATATGTTTAGTTGTAGCCATTGGTAAAATGTTAACTTTGTTATTACTATGAATAATATAAACAACAAATGAGAGAAATAGCATATATGTGGCTATGTTATTAAAACTTATCACAATGAAACCCATTTAAGAATATTAATGTTATAAATAGCTTTGAATGGGAGGGGTATCACAGATTAGTTTCTGAGAACGATGCTTTAATTCAAACCTGTTGGGATTAGCAGCATGGCTCCAAGGTAGAGCTAGCATTTGATTTGCCTAAAGCCAGGACACAGGGCTGTGCTGCGAAGCATGGTAAGTTAAGAATCAAGTGAAAAAAATCATAGAATCTTTGAACTGGAAGGGACCTCGAGAGGTCATCAAGTCCAGACTCCTGCCCTCATGGCAGGACCAAGCAACATCTACATCATCCCTGACAGGTGTCTGGCTAACCTGCTCTTCAATACTCCAATTATGGAGATTCCACGACCACCTTAGACAACTTATTCCAGTGCTTAACCACCCTGACAATTAGGAAGCTTTTGCTAACATCCAACCTAAGCCTCCCTTGCTCCTGGACCAGAGAGCCCAGGAGCCTAATGGCAGGAGGGCCAGCTGCAATCTTGGCCATCTGCAGCAGCGCAGAGCTGGGGGCTGGAGAACCCTGGCAACAGGTGGCTGCGCAGGGCTGCAGAAGCCCAGCTGCACTCAACAGCATGGAGCTGGGAGCCAGAGAAGCCTGGCCGGCCATGGCTGCAAGGGACCACGGAACCATGGCCACCCATGGCAGTACAAGGCTGCGGGTTGGGGAACCCCAACCACCAATGGCAGCCCTGGGCTGGGGAGCTGGTGGCAGCAAGGCAGCCAGCCCAGCTGAAGAGGGGGCTATAGGGAGCCAGAGGCAAGGGGCCAGCTGGCTTGGGGCTGATGGCAAGGGATATTTCCCCTGGTCCGACAAATTCTCTCTTTCGGGATCTATGGGGTCCCAATAGTGCCGGACCAGGGAGGTCCAACCTGTACTCCTTCCTTAACAGTCATTTCCCATTTTATGTGTGTGAAAGTGATTGTTCCTTCCTAAGTGGAGTCCTTTGCATTTGCCATTGTTGAATTTCATCCTATTTACCTCAGACCATTTCTTCAGTTTGTCCAGACCATTTTGAATTATAACCTTATCTTCCAGAGCACTTGCAACCCCTCCCAGCATGGTATCATCCACAAACTTTCTAAGTGTACTCTCTATGGGTATGCCTACACTACAGTGTTATTTTGAAATATCTAATTTTGAAATAGTTATTTCACAATAACGCGTCTATACACAAAATGCATTTCGAAATAGCTTTTTGCTATTTTGAAATAGTGCGTCCACACTGATTGGACGCTGAATTGCATTTAAGGCAGGGCATCATGTCAGAAGTTACCTTGTGGCCAGGGAGGCCAGCAGGGCACCCTGGGAAGGGCTGGAGGCTCCCTATTTCGAAATAAGCATCTACACAGCACTTATTTCAAAATAGAAATTTCAAAATTGGTGCTATTCCTCGTGGAATGAGGTTTACCAATTTCGAAATAAGCCCTCCGCTATTTCAAATTAATTTTGAAATAGCAGTTGTCTTGTATAGACGCTAGGAAAGTTATTTCGAAATAATGGCTGTTATTTTGAAATAACTTTACTGTGTAGACATACCCTATGCCATTATCTATATCATTTATAAAGATATTGAACAGAACCTGTCCCAAAACAGACCTCTATGGAAGCCCACTTGTTGTGCCCTTCCAGAATGACTGTGAGCCATTAATAATTACTCTCTGAGGATGGTTATCCAACCAGCTGTGCACCCACCTTATAGTAATTCCTTCTATGTTGTATTCCCTACTTTATTAATGAGAAGAAGGTCATGCAAGACTGTATCCAAAACTTTACTAGATATACCACATTTACTGCTTCCCCCTTATCCACAAGCCTTGCTAGCCAATCAAAGAAAGCTACCAGATTGGTTTGACATGATTTGTTCTTAATAAATCCATACTGAGTGTTGCTTCTTATCTTATTATCTTCTAGATGTTTGCAAATGGATTCCTTAATTATTTGCTCCATTATCTTTTATTGTACAGAAGTATCTGGTACCATTCTTGACTGGTTTGTAGTTTCTGGGGTTGTCCTTGTTTCCCTTTTTTATAGATAGGCACTATATTTGCCATTTTCCACTATTATGGAATCTCTCCTATTTGCCATAACTTTACAAAGATAATAGCTAATGGCTCACATATTTCCTCAATTAGCTCTATGAGTATTAAAGGATGCAATTTCACCAGGCCCTGGTGAACTGAAGACATCTAACTTGTCTATGTAATCTTTTAACATGTTCTTTTCCCATTTTAACTTCTGATCCTACCTCATTTTTCAATGGAATTCTTTGTGCTAGGCATCCAATCGCCACCAATCTTCTTGGTGAAAACTGAAACAAAGAAGTCATTAAGCATCTCTGCCACTTCCACATTTTCTGTAATTGTTTTTGCCTCTTCATTAAGAAACCTCACTTTCCAGATAAGCAAGCCACTTGAGGGAAGACTCCAAAATCTCCAAGACATGTCTACCTTGGAGAGAAGAAGTAAAGATATCAACCAATGGGCTACATCAGTCTCCCTGCATCTGAAAAAGGTCTGCTAGTGAGAAACACCATGGGAGCATGACATCACCATCTGACTTCTTGATCACAGTTCCTGCTCTGATTCTATGACAGACCTTAAGTCTGAAAGAGCAGAACAGTTTGCAAAACTGCAGACATTTCAAGTACCTTATTTTCCCCTTCTTTTATGATTTTATTAGCTGGGACACATTCCAGCCTTTTCATGTTCGTTCATTTGGGATACGAAGGTGCTTGTGTTTATGTATGTGTATGAGCATCTGGTCCACATAGGAAAATGCTAGAGGGAAACTTCTCCAAGTTTAAGCATCCCTAATGTATTTACACATTATGTTGCTTTTAGGTCTAAAAATCCTGAGAATTTAAATTGCCATCAGTAATTTCTGATAAATTAAATCTGTCCACCTTATAGTTATCAAGAGTGTTGTGTAGTTTCTATTTCACCATCATGGGGAGATAAAAGGAGAAAAAAAGAGTGAGATATACAGGAAGTCCCCGGGTTACATACAAGATAGGGACTGTAGGTTTGTTCTTAAGTTGAATTTGTATGTAAGTCGGAACTGGTACATATTGTAGGGGAAACTCTAGCCCTAGGGGAAATCACGTTGCGAGAAGCAGGGGGAGCCGGGGCTGATGAGCCGCATGCCAGGGGCCAGAGGGAGAGGGTTTCCCACCAGAGCAGGGACCGTGTGTTGTGCTCAGCGAAAGGAGGGCAAGTCAACTGCACGTTAATTGGATTTCATTCACTTGGGGAGGAGAAAGCGCCCGAGCAGCTGGCGCTGGGGGGGGGGAGGAGCCTGGTCTGCTGGGCGCTGGGGAGGGGGCGGGTAACCCGGGGACTGCCTGTAATACAATATTAGAAATTCCAAAAGATAGCTAGTTCTGAAGTAATGAGTCAAACATTAGTCATTTGTCTTCAGTATTAAGACATCTAGCTATCTCCAATTTATAAATCTGATTGACTTTGATCACATTCTTTAGCTGGGATTTATAAAATAAACAGCCACATTCTTACAATCCCCCTTAAGATGTATAGGAATGTATTAGTTTTAGTATGATTCAATCCCAATTGAATGTTGAGTCCAGTATGTTTATCTGACAGCTGTCCGTAGCTTTGTTGATACTAAATAAAGCAATTGTTACTGTGCTCTTGCCATTTTAAAAAGTTTTGTTGAATATATCTTATACATTGCATAGTCCCATTTTTCAATAGGCGCCTTGGTCCAGAACCTTTGAGGACATGGATTCCTTAATTATTTTCTGCATTATCTTTCCTGGAACAGAAGTTAAGCTGACTGGTCTGTAGTTTCCTGGGTTGTCCTTATTTCTTCTTTTATAGATGGGCACTATATTTGTAGCCAGGGTACACCGCCTCATCTCCTCCTTGGGCCAGACCTGGGCTATGCTGGGTAAGTCGTCTAGTTCAGTGTTTCTCAACTAGTGGTACGAGTACTTGAGAGAAGTCTGGGGGGTACATCAACACAACTGAAACTTGAAGAAAACTGAATTTTTGTTTTAAGTTTTACAGCGCTTTATTATTTTTGTACTTTTTACACCCAAAAATTTAATCACCCGTCCAGCTACAATTAAGTTGTTTAAACAAATGTGTTGCAATAGTAGGAAAAAATTTGTGCGTCTGAAAACTGTAGGTACTGGGGGTACTTACAATTTTTTTAAATAGGGGGTACTTATAATTTTTTTTTTTAAAGAGGTACTTTATAAAAAAAGGTTGAGAAACACTGATCTAGTTTACCATATTTGGAAAGCAGTAATTAGCAGATATTTAGCTTGGAAAGCAGTGAGTGGCTAAGCTAGGTACCACCAGGTGGAGCTGGTGCCTTGTTTTGCCAAAGGATCAGTTGCAGATGTCACTGAGCTCACATGTGCTACTGAAGGAAGTGGTTTAATTTGTAAATGAAAGAGTTCAGAAAGACTCGAGTTGTTCAACTCTTCCATTTTATGTGAGTGGGTGTTTGTTTGCGTCTTCTATTCTCCTCCCACAGTAGAGAGCTGTTGCCTAGGTTTTCTCTGTCAAGGGAGAAAAAATTAATGTAAGTATTAATTAATACAACTGTAAAACCTCAGCTGGTGCTTGCTTCCTTGTGCTGGAACGCTGATGGATATGAAGTTATGCTGATTCACACCAGGTGAAGATTGAGAACAAAGTTGATTAAGCTAGTCTTCCGTTACAGCATTTGTATTTGGCCAAAGCAGTCAAGCTATCTAAACTGATAGCTGTGAAGCACAAATGAATAAACAGAGGGCTCTAGCAAACTGATCATTAAATTGCAGCCAGCAGTTATTTTGAAATAATGTCGAAATTCTATCAAGCTAGAGGACTTCTTACTCCGACTCCTGTAACTCTCATTGTATGAGGAGTAAGGGAAGTCGGAGGAAGAGAGCTGTATTTCGAAATAAGTGCTGTGTAGACACTCCCAATTCCAAAATAAGCTATTTGACGTGGCTCAATTTGCGTAGCTCATTTCAAGTTAAGCCCTGCTGTGTAGACACACCCAAGGAAAGTGAAAGCTAAAACCATATCAAATTCAGCTTTAGTAATGGCGCCGGTATATTTATTTAAAATATATTGTCTGAACTGTTAGCTACCTTGCCAAATCTTAGAGTTTTGTACTTAAACATCAGTGCAAAATAAAATACAGCATATTGAAACCTCAAACAAAACTTACATTGGAAGGATAATTTGGGCTTTAATCTCTCCTAACTTTGTAAATATCCTAAACCATGGATATCTGAAAGGCAGTGTGTTTGGGATCAATGTTGTGAACAATATACGTGTCACAATACTAGTTTCAAGTATTTTTCATATACTCAGAAGCAAGGGATGAAATAAAGATGAGAAAGTTTATCTTTATCTAAGCCATCTTTTTTTTTTTTTTTGCTATGCATAAAGTAAACTTTAGCTGCAAAATTCAGATTTGACTATGTGCAGGCAAGTTGGCATGTTCAAATGAGTACTCAATTTTGGGCACACAAGCTCTTGCAAAACCATAATCTTGGACCTGCAAAATATACTTGTCTACCCACAATAGGTGGTGGAAAAACGTATTTGACAGATAAGCATGAATCAAAATGCAACACCAAGTATTTTGGAGTGTCTGGAAGTTCATATAGTCCATAATTCATAGATTTAGAGCCCACTGCCCCCCGGCCCTAGGCACTCTCCCTAGCAGCCCCTGAGCTTTGCGCTCCACCCAGCAGCTCCCCTGCTACCCAGGGCTCTGCTTGTAGTTCTGCTTTCTCTGCCCCCTAGTCTGGCAACGCCCCTGGGCCCTAGCCCCATCCTGACGGCTTATCTCTCACGGGTTTACCCTGGCGATGTTGGTCCAGGGGTGTTGCCAGCCTAGAGAAGTCCAGATTACAGAGTTTCAGGTACTAGAAAAGGTGAACAGTACCCACGTGGAGAGCACCTCCTACCCGTAGCTATAGCTACAGCCTGAGGTTACAGCCAGAAAGCAGCAGACTAGCATGTGCCCTTGGGTTGATGTTGATTATGACTAATGGCTCACACATTTCACTGCGCTATACAGGCTAAGCCAGTAGGCGTTAGGAAGGGGGGCAGGAATGAATTCTCTCTCAAACTGTAACAATTTTACAAGACACAGACTCTATTCCTATATTTTTAAGTGAACGAAGCAGCTGATCCTTGTTTCTTCTTTGCTTTTGGTTTCATATGTCAACAGCTTTCCCTTAATAGAACCCATTTGGTGCTGCCGGCACAGTAGCCTGAGCAATAACTTTGTGGTACTAGAGATAACCCAGCCCCTCATCACCTACCCTCCCAGTAACTTAACCCTACTCCTACTGCCTACCTTGATAACCTCTCCCCTTGGCAGTACTCATTCGGTGCTGAAGGTAGAGGAATCTGCTTAGACAGAGCAGACATTTCAGGGCAGGTGCCCTTTGCACCCTGGCACTTTGGGGGCCTCCCGCAGGGCCACGGGTGCCCGTGGAAGTAGTGGGGGACCTGGTGCCAGAGGCAGTGGTTGGGCCAACCCCTCTGCCCCACACATTGGCAGTGGCAGGAAGTGGAGTGACCCTGGCTCAAGCCACTCCACTGTATTGATTTCAAGTTGTGTCATTCCATTTCCGCCGCCACCAGTGAGTGTAGGGGTGGTCCTGACCCTTGCCACCGGCACCAAGTCCCTGCTAGTCCTCCAGCTGTGTCGTGTGGGAGAACGGCTGAAGTGGGGGCAGAGCAGGGGCAGAGCGGGAAGAGAAAAGGACAGGACGTGGGGCAGAGTCAGGGGGCTGTTAAGCCTCACTTGTCTTGGGCAGCACAATAAGGAGCTGCAGGAGTGGGCTATAGAAACAGGCAGGAAAAAATGTAAAAGACAGGATTGTGAGCATGGTTGCTTTGTCTGATTTGGTTTGGTTTTTAATTTTTCTAAGACTGCATCCCAAGCCCCCCCCCCGAATGGGAGAGAAACATTGACAGAATATTAGACCTGGCTGTGGACCAACAAGATCCATAGATAATATGCAATAACTAAAGGAATACAGAAAATGAGAATTTAGTACCCACCTCTGCATTCTACCTCTTGCTCTCTGGAATTCACCCAGGCCTGGTTTACACTAAAAGGGAAGGTTGACTTAAGATATCCAATTCCAGCCACTTTAATTACACAGCTGGAGTCAACGTAGCTTCAATCACCGTCCACACACTGGGAGGTTGATGGGAGCAAACACTCCCATCGGTTTCCTATACTCCTTGTGAGGAGCAGGAGTACTGGTGCCAATGGGGGCGCCTTCTCAGTTTGAATTAGCGGGTCTTCACTAGAGGATCAATCTTCTGCATAGTGTAGACATGGCCCCAGTGCCTTGCCCTAGAAAGTGTATCATGCCAGGATGCAAAAAACATGATGTGGCAATGAGATGAAAAATGAGTGCTATTTGAGTTAAATTAATTTGCACAAGCAAAATGGATCAGAAAAATTGGACTACTCCAGCAATAGCCCCCATGCTCCTTAGCAAAACCTGACACCATGTTTGATTAAGTATTGACCATTCAGAACTCTGACTGGGTAAATGTACCTTGCAGGTGCAACACAGTACTTTCTGAAACATGCTGATTTAAAAATTAAGTAATTCGTGGATGTCATATTGCAGGACTGATATTGGCTTCCTGACTAAGCTCCTAGTTGGGTTGGTCCTCTGCCTTCTTACGGGTAGTAATGCTGCCCATATCTAGGGAAACTAACTAGTCCCTCTTCTCTACACCTGCTGCTGCTGTATTTGTCATTGTTGCAGGGCTAGCTGCACATTTGGCCTTGCTCATCTCTTTGATTGCACCCCCTGCCTGTAGGTCTTCAGCCTTTACCGGATTCCATGATTCTCCCTTCGCCCTTAGACATGTCAACCATGATTACTCAGCAGCCCTGACTGAGTTCAACCTCTGCATTTCTTCTCTTCAGGAGCTGTGACCAGTGGTTAACACAGTGAGCAAACTAAGGGCAGTGTGTTGTCTTCCCACTAGTTTCCTAACACTTCTACTCAGAAACTAAATATACATATGAATACACAGGCCCACTGACAGAGGGAGCAAAGGAAGCAACTGCCCTAGGGCCCAGCAATTCAAAAGAGATGTGGGGCCCTTTAAATCGCCATCAGAGCCCTGCGTGACACACTCTGGGCAATGCTAAGGTCTGGAGGGGAGGGGCACGGTGCACTCTGGGCAGCTCTGAGGGCTGGCCCCACCCTGTCCTTTCTGCCCGAGAACCCACCCTGTCTGGGAGCACGGAAATACCCCCCCCACCACCACCTTGCCTAGGGAGCCAGCAATTCTGTTGGTTCCCCCCGTGCATACACTAAGCATTTCACTAACCCAACACAGATATATGGTAGCTATCTCACTAAACAGAAATTGAGCATAGGCTATGGAGCTGAGGGAGGAGGATCTGGGCTATGGCCTGACCACCTTGTGACCTGAGATACCTGAGAGGAGAAGAGGACGATCAGTCGGGGGCAGTGTTCCCTCTAATTTATTCCATCCATGTGCAGAATAAATTTTGTTATGTGCTCCAAGGCATGTGCAAATGTGCACCACCAGTAGAAACACATGCTGCTGTCTGTGGGTGCTCTGCTACTGAATGCAAATTATTCATTAACTATTATCACTCAGCCACATGACCTTCAAAATTGTATTTTGGGATGGCAGCCATAGGACTGGTACTCTCAGATTAAGGAGAGCTGGAGTATGTATGTATAATATGTGCAGCTCAAAAGGGAAAAGGACAAACAACTGGTAGTCTCAAGGACAATGGTGTTGGGTGGGGAAGAAGGGTTTGAATGTCATCCCCGAAAAATATGTTATAAGAGAACCTGCTATCATCCTGATAGAGGGAGGTGCGGGGAGTGTGTGTGTGTGTGCGCAGGGAATGTTTCAGGTGAAAGTCAGGTGAAAATAAATACCACTCAAGGCAGGAAGTTAAATACCCAATTTCTCAACAAACATGGGTTGGTAAAGAGCTCTTGCCACTGCTTACATTTTCTGTTTGAGCTTTCCTGCCATCCCATGAGTACCGAAACAATAGCAGGAGCACCATGAGCGCCATAAATTAAAGCCATGTAATGAGTATAGCTTTTAAATTTTCAGTAATGGAAAACAAACTGAGCCATTCAATTTTGCTAAAAGCCTTTCCTGCAGGTAAGGAAAGGGCTGCCACAAAACTGCCAAACAAATCTGTAATAGCACTTGCCTTAACCAGTGGTTTGCACTTAGCAAGATTAATTTTCACTCAATTTCTATTCCCTACCTGGCTCACAAGAATGCCCCCTGCTTCAGGTGAGATGCTTAGACACACAAAGCTTCAGCAGGCAGCTAGAGTTCAGCTGCATGACACTCCTCTCCACTGGTGGATGTAGAATGAAAAGCCTCCCATTGACTTCCATGGGCTTTGGGTTAAGCTTTTATTGTGCAAAGAGCTATTCAATCTCATGCAGTCCTGTTGTATTTCTAGAGTGTGTACAATTGTTCACTTTTGTTTGTTTATATCCTTTTGGTATTTATGGTCATGCCAATTTTCTTCCACAATTTGATCTGACGAAGTGGGTCTGGCCCACGAAAGCTCATCACCTAATAAACCATCTTGTTAATCTTTAAAGTGCTGCATAGTCCTGTCTTTTGTTTCAGCTAGACCAGACTAACTCGGCTACGTCTCTATTACTGTTTTTATTAGCAAACACTCCACGTTGAATTAAATGGCTTTGCTGTCTAAACTAGAATAGGTTAATATTTCATAGGCCAAAAAACCAAAAAGACAAATTTTACCTCTTTTGGCTTCCTCAAATTGATAAATCAAATTTACTCAGCAAATATTTTGCGCTTCTTTACTGATGTCATAACTCCTGAAGATCAACCACTTGATCTTCATAGTCAATCATAGTCTAGATGTGGCCTTGAGAGTACTGAGTATAAGGACTGCAAAATTTGACTCTTTTTTCTTAGGAGCATATTTATTATTTAGTTCTCTATACACAGGACCCTAAGGCTTCATCAAAATAATATCATTTATTAGTGATACAGCATTGTTGCAATTAGATGAGTGCATGTAATTACATGGAAATGATTAAACACTCATTTAAATAAACAAATACTAACAATGATGCTCTGGCACAAAATGAGCAGCAGACATGCTGGTGAGTTGCTAACCCTGGTAAGCATCCAAACGTTGATTGTACTATTATAATTGCAGGCTAGCATGTTTTTGCTCATTTCAACTAGTCAATAATGTGACAAAATCATAGCTCTTTATTTAAAATCACAAGATTTACCCAGCGTTCCTTGGCTCCTTAACTCAATTAATTTTTGGTTTTTAGAAAATAAAATGAAAATGCCCATGCTTCATTTGAACCATTGCTCTGTGGTGGGGATGAAGGGTCAAGATGCAGGCTGCCCTGGGGAGAGAGAATGACCCCAGCCCTTTTTCACCGCAGCAACTTGGGGCCAAGTGAGACGTACCTCTCCATGGCTGCTGCAGCTCTAGCAGGCACAGCCAGGGGAGGAGTGCATATCTCCCTGCTCAGGCAGTCCCAGGTTTCTCACCCCGTGTCCTAGCTAGCGTGAGCAATGCAGCAAACTGTGTGCTATCCCGAGGCTCCCTGATGAAGGGGAACAGCCAGCAATGTTTCCGTATGATGGGGGGTGAGGGAGGGAAGAAAGCGTCAGCTCCACTGCTCTCCCTAAAGCAGGGAGACCTATGTAACCTATGGCTTTTGAGGCAAATACGGCTTGGAATGGAACTAAATATGGCACTCTGGTCATTCCCAAAATGCATGCAACTTTTTACATTAAAATGAAAAACTCGGAATTTAAAAAAAAAATGTGTCATTACACATGTAGCTTGGATTTGCATATGAACCTGAATTTGACCAGTTATGAAGTAAACTTCAAAGAAATCTGAGAAAAGATGTAGCAGCAGAAGTCCCATTAAATAAAGTCTGTGAGTATGTTTCATGTATGCTATCATTAATCATCATGTCAATTATCAATAATATTAATTTCCAGTCATGCAAATGGACATGCTTATACAGCTCTTTGTTGACCGGTTGTTCTGAATTTTGATGTACAGTAAACTTCCGATAATCAGGCACCTTTAGGACCCAAGGGGTGCCGGATTATCAGATATGCCAGAGTACTGGAAGGGGGGCTATGAAGGGTCGGGGGGGGAGGTCGGCAGGGAACTGCGCAGTGTGAAAGAGGGTGGTGGGAGAGGGTGGCGCTGCTCTATCCTGGGCTTCCCCAAGTCCACCACTGGTCAGTTTCAGCAGTGGCGGACTTGGGGAAGCTGGGGGCAGAGCAGTTGGGATGCTGCCGGGTTGGTCCCGCAACGCCACCCCCTCACCTGAGCGGCGCTGCGGAACCAACCCTGCAGCACCCCAGCTGCTCTGCATCCGGCTTCCCCAAGTCAGCCGCTGGTCAGTTTCAGCAGCTGTGGACTTGGGGAAGCCAGGGGCAGAGCAGCTCCAATTCTTCGGCCTGCTGGCGCACTTCTGGGTTCCAGTTGGTGCCGGACTACCAGAAGTGCCGGACCACTGGATGCCGGACAATTGGAGTTTTACTGTAGTTTGGTTTGAAAAGGTTGCTAACCCCTGCCCTAAAAGGTGCCGGAGGCCTGGGAGGCGTGGGGCACATCCCCAGCCAGCCCTTTTCCACTGCCTGGTGATTCTTTCTGTAAGGCTTTATAAGAAACAATTCCTTTCCAGGCACATCCCGTTTTCCTGGCATAACCCTTATTTTGCTATAAAATATGATTTTATATAAGATAAAACTGTATACCAAATTTGATGGTCCTCACTCCTACCATTGAGGAGTTATTGAACAGACAGATGGAGTATGTCTAGACAGCAGAGCAAACCTCGAATTAAACTATACAACTTCAGCTACATCAATTGTGTAGCTTAAGTCAAAATAACTTAATTCGGCTTTTGGCGCTATCTACACAGCAGGAAGTCGAAGGGAGAACGCTCTTCCTTCGACTTCCCTTATTCCTCATAAAATGAGGGTTACAGGAGTTGGAGCAAGAAGTTTTCCAGCTTGACATGATTTCGAAATAAAGGCTTGTAGCGTAGACGGGCACTATGTTAATAACACTGCTGTGTAGACATAGCCTTAGAGACAAACTCTCTCAAATATAAGTAGATTTTTATTTTCAAATCTTATTCTATTCTGCATCATCAGGGGTGTCTTAATTTGCATTGTGACAGAAAATTAGTCTTGTGGTCAGTGGCGAAAGTAAGGCGGTGCGCCCCGGTGTGCTGCTCCTGTAAGCACCGGCTGGGACGCTCCCCTACAGGAGGAAGCACCGTAGGCTCCAGACAGGCTCCTAGGGCTCTTCTGCAGGCTGCTGTGCTAAGCAGATGGTAGGTAAAAGGAGCTGGCTGTGGACATGCCCACACCAGTCTGGGACTGCAAGAGCTGCCCCCCCTGCAGTCACCATTTCCTCCAAACTACCAGGCGAAGTGGTATTTCTCCGTCTCTTGATGTCTTCCAGTGAAGACCAGGTGTCTTTCTGGAGTGTGCTTTGGTTCACAACCTGCCTGCCTTTCTCTCCCTCTTGGCTGTGGAGAGCAGGGCGTAGAGGTGTGAGTGCCCCACGCGGTGACTTTTTCTCTTCCTGACAGTGACAGAAGGGGACTAGCAAGCAACGAGTGTTGTTAGGGAGGCAGAGCACACGTGCACTATGGGACAACATCACATTGAGTCTGGCTCAGTAACAGGAGCTACCTAATGTTGGCCACCACTTGGACACTGAACCTGCCACACACAAACCACCACAATATCACCACTCCTTCCCTGTGCCCTGAAGATTTATTCTGAGGTATTATCTTCATTTTCCCTCCATGAGACCTGACGACACCTGTCATTTCTGCCACTGGATGGCTGACTATCCCTATGGCAAGGAGACAGCCTGGTGCATCTCTGCTGACAAAATCCACAAAATTTGGGGCTGAAATGCACCCGCTCCTAACCCCTGCAGCCTTTCCCAGAGCTAGCAACCATACTCCCTTTTGCACCGACCCCCCCTGCACCTCAATCCCCTACCCAGCCCTGACCACCCTCCCAGAGCCAGCACCCCTCCTACTTGCCTGACCCCTTTCCAGAGCCAGCATTCTCTCCTGTACCACTGACTCACCACCAACCACCTTCCCAGAGCCAGTGCACCCCACCATCCTGCATGCCAAGCCCTAGATCTGAGCCCACTCCCAGAACTAGCACCCCAAAACCTCACCTCAACCCTGAGCCCTCTCAGAGCCAGCACTCCATATCCCGTCCTGCACCCCATACTCACTCCTGAACCCCAAACCTCTGCTACAGACCAGTAAAAGTGAGTGAGGATGAGGGAGAGCGAGCAATGGAGGGGGTATGGTGTGAGCAGGGCAGGGCTTTGGGGAAGAGGTGGGGCATCGGGAGTGGGACAGAGTAGATCTTAGATGCCTCTCAAATTCTGAAAGTGATCTTGGGCATAAAAAAGTTGACCACAGGAGTACAATCTTCGCGCAGTGCTGTTGTGCATGTATGTTATGATACAAACTGTGACGGGGTGAGGTCACAGACGTCGCCTCAGGGGTGCCTCCCGGGGTGCTGACATGCCACTGCCACTCGCCTTCCTGCTCTTTGGGGCTCCTCATCGCCCGGTCCTGCTGTGCCAGCTGTGCTGGTCTCCCCCAGCCAAGTCCCTGCCCCAACCAAGAAGCAGTACAGACACTGAACCACTTCAGGTCCAAGGAGAGGGCAGTTTAGGGCCCAGCCTCCTGAGAGAGCACTCGCCAGATGGGATCAAACCCCAAAGAATTAGGTGAGCCCCCTTTAGCAATGAAAGGGGGAATGTGCACACTGGTTGTCCCCCCCAAGTAACAATCACTTACACTGGGTTTGATAGAAAATAAAAATGGTTTTATTAAGTTGAAGCAGTGGGATGTAAGTAGTAATAAGAGAAAGCAGGCAGAGTAAAGTAGGTTACAAATCAAAAGAAACAAAACCTCTTGGCTAATTCTGCACTGAAACCTCAATGCAAACTTAAACTCACCCTAAAACCTCTTT
>JANRFK010006688.1:5719671-5736379 GCA_030068395.1 Apalone spinifera | reverse complement strand
GGGGAGGGGGAAGGAGACAACTAGTTGACTACTATGTGCATAGTTGACTACATTTGCTTATTGCATAGTTGACTGTTTGACTAGTTCTTCACATCCCTAGAATTCAGCATCATTAACCCTGCAGTTCCACCCTTGCTCCCTCTCTCACATGATAGAAGGTTCTCTGCAGCCACTGGGCAGGTGACTCGTGATCCATGTAGGAGTAAGAGTGGGAGGAGGAGAGGCCTAGCTTGTACCAGATATTACTGATGGATTTTTAGTGTTATCAGTTTTTAAAGTCAGTTGAAATTGACTTTTTCCAATATCTGTAGAATTCTATCCATCTGGGTGAAGCCTACTTCTTCTAATTTATTCTGGAGTCATGTTTGTCATTCTGTCTCATTAGATTCCATTGGTTTAGGCTTTATATAATCCCTGTGGAATAGAAATTTTTTCCAAATTTCCAGCTGAATGAAAGCATAGAAATGTATGAAACCCAATCTCTCCTTTATAGTTAACTATTATTCTATGTTGGAAGTCTTCTGATAAGCCACTGAGATGGTTCTTAGCACTGGAAGTGGGAATGTTAAATGGGACTTGCATCTGTTATGTCGTGGTATCTACCAGACTTTCAAATCAGTTTATTTAACAGCTGTGAAAACATTTGAGCTACAGTAAACATCTGAATAATTCTTTCTTAATAGCTGCAACAGGACATGTAAGCTCAGTCAGTTTTTAAATGACTGTTAAATGCTAACAATACATTAAAACACTTTATGTTGTGTTCATGCTCCTCACCTTATTAGACAGTTCATTGTTGATATCACAAGATGTGATGTGCCCAAACGTTAACATAACTTAGGTACATGAGATGTTGAGGGTGGGGGACTCTGCAGTCAGCCTTGAAAATTAAAGGAACATAGGAGTTGGCAAATAAATTATAGAAAAATGCTGGGTGGATGGCTGTTTCATGTAACACAAATATGAAAAGCTTCATTAAGCAATTGATGACTTTTGAAAAAGATAGGTCAGCTGCAGTTAAAGTTCTAGTTATTTGTATTTGGCTCTCTAGAGTCTAAATGTATTAAAATAAACCAATACCTGAGGAGCTCCTGAACAAAATGCAAACACTTATCAACATCACATTTGTCTTTCAGAAATACGAACAAGAGAAGTATTCACTTCAAAGAGAAGTTGAGCTCAAGAATAGAATGTTAGAGAGCTTGAGCTTTGAATGTGATGCTCTGAAGCAGCAACAAAATATGCAACTGGACAAACAGCGAGAACAACTTGAAAGAATCCATGGACAAGAAATCAGCCAACTTAAAAACAAGGTTTGGGAAATGGATGTAATGAATTGTTAAATGTTGCTGACATGCATATAAAGGAATATTTGCCAGATTTTGAAGAATAGTTTTTTCTTGAAGTAGTAATTGCTACTGTTACCCTAACAAATCAATTAATGGTTCAAGTCTGCAGCCAGTTTTTCCCTTTGTATTTGATATCTATATTGAAAATTGTAGGATTCAGTTAGCCATCAACACTTGCGACCATTTACTTATTTTCAGTCAAACTTTACAGTACTGTAGTAATAGCAGCTAGTACTTAGACAACAGGCCGCCTAGAATTTCAGGAGGAAAATATCAGCAATATTTAAATGAATGTTGCTGATTCTAGATAGATGTGTGTTCTGCAGTTTACTCAAGCCAGCTATTTGTCGGCAATGTGCAATTTAGATAGAATGTCATCACAAGAAAATGTGGATGGCTTCATGATAGTCTTTTACAGAAACAGTACATTATGTCCTAGCAGAAGGTGCAGCATATTGATTCAGCAGACCTTGGTGTCACTTATAAAGACCACATGCTTGGTTTGGTGGTGAGGACCAGGTTTATCGTTGACATTAGCCAGGGCACTAGAACTGTGCTTTGAGGTATGCTAAGAGATGAACACCTAAGGCAACATAGCAGCTTAATCAACATAATGTAATATTGTCCCTATAGGCTGATACAAGATATCATTCCTATGCCTTCTCCTTTGATGCTTTGATACAAACAAGTTAGGTATTACACTCCAGATGTTGTTAGTTACCACCTTTTATTCTTGTTCTTGGTAATGGGATCAAAATATCCTTATCCATTTTTGCAGAAGCGGCCAGGAGTCCTGTGGCACCTTATAGACTAACCAAAGTGTTGGAGCATAAGCTTTCGTGGGCAAAGACCCACTTTGTCAGATGCACCCAGATGAAGACCCACTTCATCTGGGTGCATCTGACAAAGTGGGTCTTTGCCCACGAAAGCTTATGCTTCAACATTTTGGTTAGTCTATAAGGTGCCACAGGACTCCTCTCCGCTTTTGCAGATTCAGACTAACACTGCTACCTCTCTTATCCATTTTGTCACTTGTTCTACCTTTATGGGAGTTTGGTACGTTCCTGTGGGTGTTTACATAGCCACTTGAGAGCGCTTGTATCTCTCTACCATTTTCTTGGGTCAGGAATATGCTTACTTGGTTAGCAGATACCCATATTACAATTTTTGTAAAGCCTACCTTAGTAATTCTCAAACTGGGATGGGACCCAGAGTGGGTTGTGACCTCATTTTAATGAGATTGCCGGAGCTGGCTTAGACCTGCCCGGGCCAAAGTGGAAACCCGAGTCCCACCACCCAGGGCAAGAGCTGATGCCTTCAGGCTTCAGCCATGAGCAAAGGTGCTCAGTTACAGGCCCCCCACCTGGGGCTGAAGGCCTAGGACTCTGGTTATGGCCCCTCTGCTGGGACAATGGGGCTCAGGCTTTGGTTTCCCCTTCTGAAGTCATGTAGTAATTTTTATTATCAGAAAGCCACAGGAGTCACAGTGCAATGAAGTTTGAGAACCGCTGGCCTACCCTTATTCACAGTCTTTGGCATATTTTGTTAGTTGTGCCTGGGGCTCTGGCAATTTCTGTAATATCAATTGCTTAACTATTGTGTCTTTAAGTTGGAGAAACTGAAAGCAGACCTAGATGAAACCCGACTCAGTGAGAAACAACTAAAGCACAAAGTGGAACATCAGAAGGCAATCATTACTGCTAAATCAGAAGAATTGCACATGATGTCTGAACGTGTACATGAAACCATGTCTTCAGAAATGTTAAATCTCCAGATTGAGTTAACGGAACTTGAAAGTGTGAAGGTACGTGACTAATAATTTAGCAGTGAATGTTCATACCATGAAATTAATGTTTGAATCCATATATATAGCTCTAGTCTCCTCCTGTATTCATAGTTTTAGAAAGTCATGAACAGTATTCTGCATCTTAAGAATAAACTGGTATGGTTTATTCATTTGGTTATTCTAAATGATGGCTGGGGGGAATCTTACCTTGCTAGGATTGGCACCGGAGGGGGCGGTGAGAGGTGGGTTTGGGTTTGGGTTTGAGCAGGCTACCCTGGAAAAATATTGGATTGGTGCCAAAGTACCTAACTATTGATAAGAAATAGAAAATACAAGTAAAATAATTTGCTGCTTCTTGTTTTTGGGACAGGCCAGTGTTGAAGAGAAAATGAATGAATTACAGTACAGTAAAGAACAACTAGAACTTGCGAACAGCAACCTGCGCAACCAGTTGGAACGCCTTCAGGGGGAAAAAGAAGAGACAGAAAAAGAAATAGTTTCTTACTACAATGCATTAGAGGTACTATGCCTACAGTTTTAAGTAGCATAACCTCAGATATCAAAATACCACTTTGCATGCAGAGCTAGTAATGAGAATTAAAATGTCAAGGGTTTATTAACAATTGCCTGGTTGTTAATGATGCAGCACTTCCCATGTGTACCTTTTTTATGTACTAGATTTAGAGACTTGAGTAAAGGGATTTTCTTAGCAAAGCAATTATTTCTACATGCAATTATTTTGTGTAGCGTCAATTTAGGAGACCAAATATTTTCAGTGAAAATTAATGGGAGAGATTTGTACCTTTCCTAAACACCTTTGAAAATATCAACCATGTATTGATACTGGCTTTTTCCATAGTTTATACTATCCTCTGAGGCATTAAGTTGTGTCCATAAACTTTTGAGACAGCAGCTGGTAGGTGGCTTTTTCTTTTTCTTTTTCTTTGAGCTCCTAGAGGTTGAAATTAACATCATATCCAAGAAAACAAGAGGCATCTTAGTTTGTTGATGTAGTTTGTGGTGCTTCTGGGGATAAATAGCATCTACTGCTAATATGCTGATTCTGGATCAGGGTTGAGAGAGAGAATTTGACTGAGGACCATGGCCCATTGAGATGACAAAGATGGGGACCTGGGAAAACAGTTGAAAGATATAATACAAAATGTCAGTTTTTGACCATTTACTCAGTGTTTCACTTGAGTACAAAATTTCATTGTTCTAAGTGACAAGCTGCTTCTAGATCAACTTACAATGATGTCCTTGATGGTTTAGTATCACTTGCATTTTTCCAGAAGAGATCTACTACTTGTTTTAGGATGTGGATCTTAAAACTGTGATATGCACCTTTATCATAAGGAGAAATCCCTATGCCCCTTTACCATATTATTTACACTTTTATTACTTCCTATGCTTACTAGACCACATCAATCTTGCGACTGAACATCCGTCACATGGCTTCTTTTTAGACTGTCCTTGAGCAGTGTTTCTGAAAGTGTACCACAGAAACAATTTCAGAAACACTTTAACTGGTTTATGTACCAGCAACACGGTTTATGTACCAGCAACACGGCCACGGAGCCTCGCGGCTCCCATTGGTTCCATTTCGTCCTTTGCAGCCAAGGGGAGCTGGGGGAAGCAGTGGCCCAGCCCACGCCTCTTCCCGTGGCTCCCCTTAGCTGCAAAGGATGAAACGGAGCCAATGGGAGCCACGGGGCTCCATGGCTGTGGCGCTTGTACATAAACTGGGGCAGCCAGTTAAAGTGCTTCCGCGGTACACTTTCAGAAACACTGTTCTAGAGTGGCTGTGCACAAACTCATAGACGTTCAAAGGTGGAAATATCCCGAAATAGCTATTCTGCATCTTTTGAGTGCGCCCATTATTTCAAACTATAACGGGCTTGCTATTCCAACGTCCTTGTAAACCTTGTTCCACGAGGGTTAAGGAACGTTTCAGAATAGCACTTTTTATTTTGAAATTTTCGAACTAAGCTATTTTGAAATTACCTCAAAATAAGCTATGCAATTTGTGCTACGTAGCTTAGATGCACCCCCTGAGAGGAACTTCTTTGCTTTGAGTTGTTTATATGGATGCTGGTTAGATTCCTAACACTTTAAATGGATAAATAATAGTGTAGTTTGTATTCTGCAATGAATACTTAACAGTCTGTCCATCCCCACTTCCTTTTCAGCCTGCAGAGCTAGGACTTTGGCAGGGACTTTCCATTGACTGAGGCTGTAAGTGTCCCATTCCCTTGCCTCCTGTATAGTCCCAGGGACAGGTAGGTTTGTAGAGCTGCAGATAGAGAAGGCACATCCCGGTGCTTCCATCTCTAACTGCAGCCCTGCAAACCTGCCTGCAGACAAGGCCTGGCATGGTTGGGGTCTATGGGTTACTTCCCTATGCTGTTTCCAGGAGGGAAGTAATTCATTATTCAGTCTGGTATAGGGAACACTCAAGTGAGACAGGCTTACTTCCCACAACACTGCAACATGATGAGAGGCTTCACATGATAATCAGGCTTCTGTGCTTGTTCAGTAGACTCGTGTCCTTTCTTGCATGGAAGCCTGATAGAGAACACTTGAAAGTTATGCTTCTGTGTGAGAGGAAACAAAGTTGTTCAGGTCAGCGACCTTCATTGTGCGGGGCACTTCAATGAAGGAGCCCTAGTCTCTTGATGTTGCCATGTTGACTTTTGCCTCAGATGCACTAGAGTTTCTTCAGGCTGGAATTCTATGACCAGGCTTTATAGAGGGCTCATCCAATTTCTACCTTTTTTCTACTATTAACTCTGCTGCTTCTTCCTGCCCTGTTGTTTATGTTCCACTGCTTACTTCCTCTCATCAGTGTTTGAATGAGGAGAGAAACTGATGTAAAATACAAAATTCATCATCTGATAATACCTTTTTGCTAGCATCTTCTCTTATCTTATCCACCCTGGTGGCCTAAAAAACCAGTACAATTTAAAACATGTTGCTTTTTTTCTTCTAAAGGAATAATTAAATATATTTGCCTTACAGACAACTAATTTGATAGAACTGTCAAATTGCTAGTAATCACTTTCTAAAGTATTTTAACAGTTTTGGAAGAACTCTGCAAGTGGCTTGAGCTGAATGGTAAAGCTACAGCAACAACAAGGCACCTACCTAATATCAAGAACATTATACATAGTTCTGACCTGTAATATAGACGTATTATTGACTGTTGTTTATCTGGCTTTAATCTAGAAAGCTCGTGAAGCTAACCAGGCACTTCAAGGTCAGCTGGATCATGCACAGCTTCAGGCTTTGGACCCTAATAGTAAAGGCAATTCTCTGTTCGCAGAGGTATGTTACACCACATTATTGCAGAATGTGTTAATTGGGGAGAGCTATAAATACTTCAATCACTATAAGCTTGTACCTTCAGTTATACACTAAGTGCTGATGCATTTGTGTTTCTAAGGTATAAAATAGTACTCTCTCTCAGACTACCTTGGGTACTGAGCTGTTTGAGTACAGGGCATCCCTGCTATATGTCCGAGATATGGTTTTTTTTCTCTTTTAAAGTGGACATGTAGCAAAAGGACGTAAAGCGGGGAATTTTTTTTGCCAGCATCTGACTTTTTGTTTGTGCAAATTGGTCTGGTTTTTGTTTTTAATAAAACTGAATGGACCACTTCAGAAAAACTTGAGGCTTGGTGGCATATTTTTGTCTACTATACTAAGCTAAATGAAAATCCTAAATTGGGAAGGGGTATTTAGCTGGATTTTCTTCACTAATGTATTTGGGGTATTAACCAATGGGGCTGTCTGACCGCATGTCTGTGTTTGACTTAGTAGTTGAAACACAAGTAATGGATAACTCAATCAGCTGTAAATACTTTTAACTAGTATTTATGGAAGTGCCATGTTGTAGTTCTGTTCCAACTTCTCCCTTTACATGAGCGTAACTTGCATGAAATTTATTTTATTTTATTTTTTGGTATATAAAAATGTCATGACAACTTGCACTGATGTCAATAGGCAAATCTAGTGTGTACAGTATTTCTAAGGGATCTTAGGAGTTACTTTACCGGTATAGCCATAGCACAAGAAGCCAACATCCCTCTTATAATCCATTGACCTTGCTTCTGTAGGGCAACCTTTATTTGTTTTAGCTTCCTTATAGGTATGTGAAGTAATCTGTGGCCATGCTTCCACAAGTGTCACTGGTGATGACTGTAACCCCATGTTCTTACCTTAATATTGTAAAAACTAGCATCCAATTGACCATCATTATGATTTCCATCGTAATAATGTGTTAACAATGTTCTATAGGTGGAGGATCGTAGGGCAGAAATGGAACGTCAGCTGATCAGTGTGAAAGTAAAATATCAGTCACTACAAAAACAGCATGCATTCACTAGAGAACAATTGCAAAGAATGAAGGTATGACCATTATTGTAATACTCCAGGGTTTCCTTGGTCTTACAAAACACTGCTTGAGGAGCCACATTAGGAATTTGATTCCACAGGCTATAGATACAAAAAATTACAGGTAGTCTTTCATGCAAAAATAACTGTGTGTGTCTGAGGATTTTGTCCATATCTAGGTCAGTATTACATGAAGACTTAATTTATTCTTAAGGATCTCTTATTGACAACTTAACACATATTTTCAGTCATCCCAACAAATAAAACTTTAGACTAAAGCTACTTCATTAGCAATAGCAGTTTTTGTTCTGCTGTCAGTCATTCAATACAAATTTGGAAAGCATGCAAAATGGTTACCCTATATTTGTCCTTGTATCATCCATAATGCTCATGTGTTGTCCTTTGCCCTAGTGTTGGAGTCTTATTTGTACTTTAAGCATTTACGTATCTGCCTTAATAGAACTTGGCAGCCTGTGCATTGCAGGTCATGCCAACATCTGAGCATGTTTTCACTTTGTTTTTCCTCTGATCCTGCTGCTTTTACTATGTCTTGCTTTCTTGCTCTGCTGGTCTGTCATCCCTGTCCTAATACTCTACTCAGTCATATACAGTACTTAATAGACCTTTTTTCAAGCCTCTATTAGTATCCCAACTTGCTTATCAGTTTAAAATGATCATATCTAAACACTGAATTTTGTGCATCCTCCTGAGTTAGAACAATGCTGGCTTCTGGCTATCTTAAAGTGAAGGAGCCAATTTAGAGTTGGAAAAGTGGTACTAGATTTATTTATTTCCATGTCCTTTAGTCTTGTTCTTTTCCTTGCTTTTTCTCTACTTCACTCTGCATTGTAATGTTCTCCAGTTCATTCCAAATGCTACTATTTCTAACAGTCCTTAGCTGGATTCGCATCAGATATTTCTGGAAGAGGAAATTGTAGTGCAAATGCATGCTTTGGGACTATCCTGCATTCTGGTTACCCACTGTTGCCACCCTTCTAGTGGAAAGTTGTTGACTTCCCTGACTTTATCACATCTGAAACATTGCTTTCCAGTGCTAATGCTGCTGCCTTTTCCTTACCCTGGCAACCAATATGGGGAGCAATATTTGGGGTATAGTCTCCACTGTCAGATTCTATCTCTACTCTAAAATGAGGGGAGGAAGCATGGTTTGAGCTTTCTGCCTGCTGGGAGGTGTAAGGGTAACAAGAGGAGTTGGGGTAAATGGTATTAGGGGGGTTAGAAAGAGAGTGAAGAAGCACGAAGCAGCAGAAACCTGCCAGCTTCTGTGTCTTACAAATCTTAAGAATGAATATACTTGATGTCAAGGGCTTCAGGGATAATGTACTTAATTTATCCATCTCTTTTTACTCTGGATAAAACACATGCCTTGGATATAGTCTTCATTCCTATCTCTCTCACTTCATGCACACTTGTTCGATAATAACTGTGTATTAGGTTGTTAAAACTTGTTACTAAGCCAGTGAAATGCAATTTACTGCCTTTGCCACAGCATCACTTTCAGCCTGTGCTCTTACATAGAGGATATACACTGCTATTCTGTGTTGCCTGATTACATATTGCTGCTTTTTATTATATTTCAGTTTAATTTATATGTCTAATATGCGTACATGGAGTATTTTGGATGTAGAGGACAGATCTTCGGACTTTCTAGATCATTAAGGATGTTAAGCAGATAATTGACTAATCATGTACTCGATACAATTTGTATTGAGCACATGATTAGTTGATAAGGGGCCCCGCTATGGCTCAACAGTTTAAATGTAGTAGGAGCTGGGTGCACAGGCAGCCCGACTCCTACTACGTTTAAATGGCAGAGCCGCAGTGGGGGTAGGCCCCAGACCAGGTGCGAGCTGGGATGGCTGAGTCCTGACTCATGCCGGGTCCCGCAGCTACCCCACTGCAGCTCTACCTTTTTAAATATAGTAAGGCTCTTTCTACATTTAAAAAGGCAGAGCCGCAGTGGGGCAGGTGTGGAACATGGCATGAGCCAGGACTCAGCAGTCCCAACTCGTGCTGGGTCTCTGCCTCCCCCACAGTTCTGCCTGCCCAACCTCCCCACACACACACCATAGAGCCGGTGCTGGGGGGAAACCGCCTTTAAGCTGGTTCCCCCCAGCACCAGTTCCTGCTTCTCTTCTATAACAGTGGCAGCAAATACGGGGGAGAAGTGAGTAGTCAGCTCAACTACCTGATAAGCCTAGGCTTATTGAGTAGTTGACTAATCGACTACTCTCTTATCTCTATAGGTCATGTAGTGAAGATTTTTTTTTGATGGTGCAGATGTTGATAAAATAACTAAGATGGCATAATAAAGTAAGACGTCAGGTGAAAGTTGCGGGGGCGGGGTTTGTTTGGGGTTTTTTTTTTTTTTTTTTTTTTTTTTGGTTTTTGTCTCTAGGGTACTTTGAAAATCCGTTGAATCCATTGACTTGATGCACAGTTAAGTATCCTTTCTGGCTACAGCTGAAATGAATTTTTAATCATTCCTGTGCTTTCTAATAAAAAAGTGTATGGTAGATATTAAAGTTTATTCATTGAACATGTGAGTGGTAAACGAAATTTTGACTGCTCTGGCTAAGTGACTACACTACTGTCTTCTTGGATCTGCTTCCTTTGTGTACTAAATAATTTCTTTCTTTAGGCTAACACTTTTTTTATAGCTTTATATTTTTGTCTAGCTTTCATGTGTATAATCAGCACAGTTCATTAAATTGTACCTGGGCTTACAGAGGAGTCACTGAATGTGTAATTAGGTTTAGAGAACATCACTAGGTAATGCCCAATAAGGTCATATATGACACTTCAAAACTGGTCCAGGATAGGTTGGACAGGCCAGCAAATATTAAAAACTCTTTTTTTATTGTAAGAGAGCGTATTTAATATGCTATTTGAGATAACTCAATGCCATTTCTGTATTTGTAAGAGTAGAAAAGCAGTTTTAAAAGTATTGTAGTGAATGTCAGCTGCTTAGTTACCTGGGTAAGGATATGAATTCTGACAGGTTTTCTTTGTCTTAACATCAGTATGGTTTTTGCTTGATGTTTAGCTACAAATGGCTACGCTGCTGCAGATGAAAGGTTCTCAAGCAGAACTTGAGCAGCTAGAACGCTTGCAATCTATGTTAGAACAAAAAAATGGTGAGATAGAAGAACTTCTAATGAAAGTGAGGCAGCTGGAGAAATTTAAGGTACGTATTTCACAAAATAAACCTGTCAAGTTTAACTTCTGTCATGTGAGAAATCAGTTCTTTAAAATGAGAGAAGGCTTTTAGCATAAAATCTTGCTTATAATTCTATATAATCTCAATGGTGTTCACAACTCTCATATTTAGGTTGGCAATAGTCTCCATTTTACTACTATTGTGTGCAGCTTTTAAGTCCTAAAGAGTCACGACTCAAAAGTTTGTTCTTGGATTTTAAAGCTCAAGGGATCATATCTTACCCTTTGAAATCTAGGTAGTCAGACTGTTGTTTAAATTTCATCCAGTTGGAGATGTATTGAGCATAACAACATGTTTGGCTAAAGCATATTTTCCAGAAAGGCTTCTAGTCTTGACTTGAAGAAATAGAGTACCTGCTACTTCTCTTGGTAGCTTTTTCAAATAGCTTAGCACCCTCATTATTTAAAAAATGTCTGTTATATCATTTGAATCTGTCTGGCTATGGCATCCAGGTAGTTGGTTCTTATTATCTCTCTCTCACTAAATTAGAGCTTTTGGGTACCCTTTATCTTTGTCCCCATAAAAGTATTTCTACATTGTATCAAATCATTCTCAATCTTTTTTGCTAAGCTAAACAGGCAGAGCTTTATAAATCATTGAATGTGAGGCATTTTTTCTGGTCCTTGAAAAACCTTCTCAGCTCCCTCATTAATTTTAAAAAGTAAAAAAGAAAAGAAAACCAGAACTGGATGCAGTATGCCATTATTGTCTGACATTGCCATATGCAGAGATAAAATCACCTCTTTTTGCCCCATTTACCCCTTTTAAAATAAATGTATTTTGCTTTGTAAAGGCTAGCTAGTCACTGGTGCAGCTTTTATTTCGGTATTTGCTATTGCGAAGACAATAACAGATTATTGCATCCAGTTCTGGTTTCCAAATTTAGTGGTGCATGGGTAGAATTTGAAGGGCTAGATTAAGGTCAAACCTGTTGGGCAGTTGCACCCCTGAATACCTGATCTGGAGGAATAGGGATGCAGGTCCCTGTTTTGAGAAAGGCAAGGGCTAAGAAGTTTGAGACACTAGTGGATGCCCTTGAAGAGTTCAAGAGGAGGATCTAGGGGCAGTTGTTCACATTTCTGGTCTCACCAATAAGGACGCTTCTTAAATTCTGTTTTTCACTAATATACTGAATCTGAGGGTAGCTTATTCTATACTGGAAATTGGGAGTTCATTTAAAATCAAGTCTTTTTGTGTTTCCTCAAGACTGGAAGGGGTTGGTGGTGGTGGGGGGGGTTCTTTTTTGGCTCAAGCTGCTTTTTTCTACAACAATTTTGGATGAAAAAAGTAAAAAGAAATTAGGCTCTTGGAACCTGAAGGTTAATCCCTTTATAAAGAGTACCTAGCAGTAGCTTTGTCTGCAGCAGCTGTATTAAAAAAAAAAATGACAGGTCAGCAAAAACTGTAAATAAAATAGAAAGTGCGCTTTTGAAAAACTACTACTTTTGACAATTTTTTGAACTGTTCCATTGTATTAGAATTTATATGAGAATATGGAAGAATCAAAACCTTCTAGTAGCAGTTCAAGAGGTGGAGAATTTGAAGATGGCTATTATACAGATCTGCTTCAAATTAAACTTGAGAACTTCAAGTGAGTATTTGGGGTTTTCAAACCAAGAAATGTAATTTAGGTTGCGATTTAAAATAATACAGTAAACTTGTAATCTGTGTCCATTTACAGCTGAGGTGTTCTGTGCCGTTTCTTCATTTGTCCACATGTATTCCATTCTCAGTGCATGTGGTGCTCAAGACTGGAATCTTTTGGTCATCAGTGTCCTGTATCTGTAGCCTGAAAGACAGAGGAACCCAACATCCCCTCAGTTCTCTCACCTCCCCAGATTCAGAGCTCCTCCATGTGCATGGTTTTGCCACATCCCTTTTTTAAACTACAGTTAGTTGTGTGCGTATTAATTTTGAGTACAGACAGGATAGCAACTTGTTTGGCAAAGCTCTGATAACTTTTATTATTTGGAAGTTATAATTCCTGTTTTGTTATGCTGAACTCCCATCCATCCCCAGTACCAGGATCTGGGAATCATCCATCCTAAGTCTTCTGTCTTTAAGTAGTCCTGCTTTTGCCAGGCAATAATTCCAATAAATTATAGATGCATGAGATGCCTGTTCTCCATATCCCTGACAAATATGTTCTAATGCAATCTTGAAATTTGGAGACCGCTACCAGTAGTACAGAGGCCAGAGCATTGGATCACTTTAGCACAGAGTGCTTCAATTTTGGCCATTATGGAACTAACCTCATAGTACCACTCCCTTTAATGTCACCCAGTCTGTATTAAATGCACCAGTGCAAGCCATATTGGTACAGTCAACAACCCCCCCTCCCAATGCTTTCCTGTCTGACACAGAGAGTGACGGTTCTGTCCCTCGGTATTGAGAGTGTGTGCTAATAAGGTATCTTCAAGTCTCCTCTGCTCTAGATAGTGCCAAAGATCCCTTCCATGTTACTGAAGCCCTTTTATCTCATGGGCATAGAGTGCTTCCTCATAGTCAATGCTCTCAAATATCCCTTTACAGCCTAAAATTATGGCTTCAGCATGTCCCTGATTTAACATCTAGAATGCTAATTATTCATCTTTTCATAATTTTCATTTTTGTTTTAACCTTTTTTCTTAGTTTCTCTTTTCTGGGAACCTAAAACCCACATTTTTTATATGATTGTGAAAGATGTTGTCTAGCTTTTACTACTATGATAGGATTTCTTAGCTTTTCTTGTCTTGGCTTTACTTTTATCCTTGGCTGTCTATACATTAAAATGCTATTGCCACCTCTAGTTTGAGGCTACATGGTTAGACTTACTTCAGATTAATATTATTGAGAGCTTCATTCAGGTTTGAAGTCCAGGTTTGGTTGTACAGAATAGCAGAAGTGGAATCTTCTGCTAAAATGACCCAATTTTCATACTGTATGCACAGGAGAAAAACTTAGGCTTCAGTGGAACTATGAATATTAATACCAGGCAGAGATCTGTCCCCAGTCTGTAGTGTTTAGCTCAAAAGGGTTACTCCTAGTCCAAACACTGCAAATACAGGTGCTGAAGTTGAATACAAGACTAAATTATATTTGTCTAAGCACAGATGGTTATTTGGGGGGAGGGTGTTGCTAGTTTAAACTTGTATGTATAATATTTACTTTAGAATTACAGGCATTTATATTCAGGAACCTTGTGTCCACCATTAAACTATTATTCCTATCCTAGAAATGAAAATCAAACTACAATTTGGGGTTGAGATTTTTCCTCGCTTTCTAAGAGGATTTGGATTTCCAATTGCTGTTGTTAGTTCCGGGCGGAGGAGGGAGGAGTGGGAGATGCTCAACAACTAAATCAATTAGTCCTCAAAGCTCATTGTCAATTATTACCTAATTTGACCCTTGTGAATTTCAAACTGGTTAATTCCTTTTCCTTCCCAGTAAGGAGACCGAAACTTTGAGAGATGAATTATCCTTACAGAGGATGAAAGCTTTGTATGAGAGCCAGAGGGTTCTGGAGGTAGAAAGGAAGTTTTTTGCCAATGAGAGGCACCTGCAGGTTTGCCAAAGTGAGAACATGAACTTGCGAGTTATGCTAGATGAGCTGAAAATGAAATACGAACCTTCAGGTAACTATTTTGATCATTAATACAGTTGAACAAAATAAATATCAGAACCTCTTTTGTTATGACTAGCTTGTTAAGACATGAATTTTCAGTCAGCTAAAAATGTGTCTTCGACCTGACCATAAACAGTTTAGCCAGATGTTAAATCACTTGTTTTATTTAACAGCTTGTAAGTTGCTAAACGGAAGTGATTTTTTTAAAACATTGCTTTATTGAAATGAAATTACTGAATTAGTATATTGACTCAGTTTTACATGTCTGAAATCTGTGTATGTTTGTAGTTATGCATATGCTATAGGATTCTGAAACTAAAACATGGAAATTCACAGCAAATAGTAAATGGACCATGTGAAGCAGGATGGAAACTCTGGATGATGAAACTTTTACCAGTCCAAGACCCTTGGCCTGCATATTATTCTGAGGAGATCTCTGCAGCAATTTAAAGTTGTCTTTGAAAGTGAGGGCTGACCACCTAATTTTCTCCTTCCTTAGAGAATCTGCCTTAGCCAGGCATAGAGAGCAGTGGTTTAGCACTCTAACCTTGCCCGTTATTATTCCCGCTTTTAAAGACAAATTTTGTGTTGGAGCCCTCATCTCCCTACCCTTTGGAGCTACTCTGCAGCCTGAGCCATAGCTTCAAAGGGCTGTCTATGCTGCTAATTTTAGAGTACTACCCTGACCCTGCATCCATTGACCCAGGCTGTATAGATCTAGCCAATGAGTACAAAATCAAAAGTGCTGTTCACTGAATGGGTTTAACTGTTGAACTCCTTCCTTTCTATATGTCCTCTCTTGTACTTTATATGGCACAGTAGGTAAACAAAACATTTCTTCTTCACTAAAAAATTGTGGCCAGCCTGAATCTCTTGAATTCATAAAACCTTTCTAGAAAGGACTACATTCTGGTTTGGTCTGACAAGGCTGTCTTGTCAGTGCCTGTTCATACTTCTAGCCTTGACTTTTTCCAGATCATTGTTCAACTTGGGGAGAAGTCAGAATTCAGAATGCCACAGTACTTCCTTACTGTGAGTAAATTGTCTGCCTCCCAGGGAAGCCTTTCGTATTATACTGCATGGCCTCTTCAGAGCTTGTGTGTACAGCTAATTGTTTAGCTGACGTTTTAAGCCTACAATGGGAATTTGAAGGAGTCTTTGCTGACTTTTCTCTGTGGGTTCTATCTCTGGTACTAGCAGAAAGAGAAGTTGAAAGCTCGGTGTCTTGGGTAGGGAATGTTTGTAATACTTTGTATTTTCAGTTGTCTGAAAGAATGTTTTACAGCTAAAAAGGTTTTGTATAGTTGAACTGTTGTCTTGTTCCAGCAGTGGAGCAAAGCCTAGTTCAGTGTCAGAGAGAACGGTTATGATTGCTAAATTTCCATTAGCTTCAAGGTATCAGGTATTCTGACTTCTGTACACCTCAGTTTTTGTTTTCCTTTTAATTTGTCTTGGGACAGTTTCAGTCTTCCAGTGCATTTGTTGGAGAAGATGAGGTGTACACCAAAGGATTAGATTAGAGGGCAGGATGGGAACACTGCACCATTGTTACCACTTGTGGAAGCTCAAATAAGGTTGTGAAAGGAACAGAACAGGTTTTCTGCTGAAGCCTGTCAAGAGTGAATCCTGTATTTGCGTCTCTTGAAAATGTAATAGAATTTGAGTCATAATACAAAATATTTGGAACATTTTTCATACCAACTGTACCAAAGTGCCTTGTAAAATTACAGTGCACTGATGGAAAACACATATAATGCAAGTTCTTTTTTTATATGGACAATAAATTAAAGCTTTTTGATAGTCTTTCAGGCAGTAAGAAGCTGAGGCATAGGCAAGAGGAATGCTTTCAGGTGATATATTGGCTGAGAAAATGTAGAAAACCCAACAAATCTGGGACCTAGTGAGAATCTTCAAATCCACAGTGGTAAAAGAATGAGAGTGGACGTAAGAAAAAATTGCTAGAGAAGTTAAGCATGTGGCAGCAAATCTGAATCTTGAAAATATTTCTACTTTGAAGTGACCAGGAGTCCAGGAAATTTTTAAGATGGATTTTGCTTTCATCTGCATTCACACAGCAAGCCATCTGGAGGGGAAGGGACAGGGAGCATTTATGGGAGAGGAGGGGGCAGGATCATACAGAGAAGAGGCAAATAGGATTAATGCAGGCACTGGGGGCAAAAGGCAGCAGGGATCCAGGTCTTCACAGGTCATTGCTCACCAGGCTGGGAGGGCCTGGAGCAAGGCCAGCACTCTGCCCCTCCTGCAGGGAGATTTAGGATGGAGCTTGTCTCATCCTTTTCCTGCTGGCAGAGCAGTGGCCTGCACTGGCTCCCCTT
>JANRFK010006688.1:5681493-5708457 GCA_030068395.1 Apalone spinifera | reverse complement strand
CCCCCCCCCCCCCCGGCCTCTGGGAGCATTTCTTGGCTATGGGCCCTTGCCCCTTTCACAGAAATGCCATCACCTGGCCCAGTTGTCCCAGGACTGCTATGGATTCCTTAACCATATGCTCTACCTGAGCTTCAACCTGGTGGATGCTCTGGGTTTTCAATTTAGCTCTTTGATGACATGGCATAAAGTACATAACACACAGGTTTTGCAATGGTTTCGAAGTACAATTACATTAGACTGAAACAAATAAATGCATTAATTTCCTTGCCTGAGTTTCCTCACCCTCTGCAATGTTTTTTCTGGGCATAGGTCCAAGTCCTTTTCAGTGGCCAGGATCTTTCTGTGGCTCAGTCTTTTTGTGCGGACTCATGGAATCTGTATTTTACAGGTCAGTTGGCTTTGCCCTTGGCTGGTTCAACACTTAAAAATATATCCCTCTGTCAGAACTATATGTCTTTTTAGTTCCTCTAACCTGTCTTGTGAATCTCCTGAGTTTATAAATCCTGACACACAAGCCTGGTTCTGATGGTCTGCCTCTGAGGGAAAATTCCGCGTCCCAAATGCTATCACCGTACAGGGAAGTCAGAGAAATGAGCTTCCTGAAGACCACAACCTTCCTGTTGTTGCTAGGTGGTCAGACTCCAATGGAAATAATATATACTTGAGTTTCAGACAAAAATGGAGGTAAAACAGCAGAAGGCAGCAAGCCCCACATTCAAAATGGGGCTTACCATCTTGCGCACATGTAGTATCTGGTATCAAACAGAATTCACGAGCTATATGTCAGTTCTCCAAATTATTATTCTGTGCATCTTGAAAACAAATTCTTACAGGGGCTAGATCAGTGGTCCCCAATGCAGTGCCTGTGGACGCCATGGTGCCTGCTGGCCCACTTATGTGCGCCCGCCTAGTGACCAGGGCTGGCCCAAGCCATTTTTGTGCCCTGCAGGCCGGGCGCACGGCCCTGCCCCCGGGCGCCCAGTAGCCCCAAAAGGTTGGGGACCACTAGGCTAGATTATCTTTCTGTGGGAGATGAGGATGAAAACCTATGAGACAGGAGACCTGGCTTTCAGATCCAGAACTGTCGAGGTTATCACTCATGGGGTATGTCTACACAGCAACATTATTTTGGAATAATTTTATTTGTTGAAATAATGTCCAGCAGGAGGACTTTTTACTCAGACTCCTGTAACCCTCTTTTCACCAGGAGTAAGGGAAGTCCAAGGAGGAGTGTTCTTCCTTAGACTTCCTGCTGTGTAGACGGCACCAAAAGCCGAATTAAGCTATTTTGACTTCAACTATGCAATTGGCGTAGCTGAAGTTGCATAGCTTAATTCGAGTGTTGCCCTGCTGTGTAGACGTGCCCATCAGGACTGAGGTGCATTGTCAAAGCTGTGTTAAGTTTGCATGTACATCACTTGTCTGAGTATTAAATCTCAGAGTCATGAATTTCCTTTTTAAATCAAATGGATTTAAAGTTTATAATTAACTCCATTCTTAGTCTTTACAGCCCCTTCCCACTCTTGTATAATACTCTAGTGCTATTCTGTTTTTAAATTCTTAAGTCATTGCCATTGGGTGACTCTTAGGACTGAGCATTTACGTCAGGAGTGGGGAAACTTTGTTGGGTCGGGGGCCACTGACACAGAAAAATCAGTTGGGGGGGCCACACACAAGGGAGAAGCAAAAAGATACTCTCCCACATTCCCCTTGCACACCAGAGCCTAGGGGGACCCAGCCTACTAGATTCTGTGTGCTCCAGCCCTATGGTAAGGCAGTGGGGGGGAGAGAGGGGAGGGAGAGCACCAACACGGACTCCTCAATTCTGGAGGGGAGGGCCAGAGCCTTAGAAGCTGGATCCAGGCAAGCCCAGGGGCTGCATCCAGCCCGCAGACCTGAGGTTTCCCACCCCTGAGATAAGTGATAGCAAAGAAGGTGAGTGTTGTATCACTGATTTATTTGATAGCAGCAAATGGTTGACTCTAGCTCACATCAACATGTTTTTCGTGGTCTTGGATATGAAAACAGTGTCCATGCGTTTCACCAAAGGAAATATAACTTTTGGCTTTATTTGTCTCTCCAAGAGTTTATCCGTGTAAAAGGTAAGGTTTTTTCCCCCTCAAGCTTTTCTTTCTACAAGAATCCAAAATTCAATTTAGGAATGCAACATAATGCGTTAAATCTTCAAGTATAACATCATAGGGAGGTATTTCCTTAGACTAGAATTAGTAAAAATATCACTGAGCAGACTTGAGTTGTAAAGTAAGAATTGCACGGATATACAGAAAATTGTACAGTTCTATACATATGTTTCTCTACTTCAGTCTTAATCCATAAATGATTAAACAAGTACAAGTTTTTATCCCTAAACCAGTGATTGTCAATCTTTTTTAATTTGCAGATCCCTAAAAATTGGAAGTGCACACACTTGGAAATCGGAGACCTAGCCTGGGAACCCAATAGGGTTCACAGATCCCAGATTTGAAAACCACTGTCCTAAACCTACTTTCATATTTGAGGTCAAGAGGGGCAGAACATCTCATTGTTGGTAGCCAGAGAGAATGTGGTTTAAAAATACCTGTGTAGCAATCTATCCCTAAAGAAATATTAGGTCACTGTTTTTAAATTGTCCATTCAGATAAGCAATTCTTAATCAGAGAGCGCCAATAGTCCCAAGAAAAAAATGACACTTGCACATGTTCCTTTTGTCTCCAATGATTCTTGAATGAACATACATGAGACTGATGTAGATGTGTATCATTCAGGGAAAGCTAGCATGTTACTACTACTTATAATGCAGAATTAAATAGGTTAAAGTTTTGTGGAGATTTGTGAAAGGCTAAACATTCAGGACTTAAGTCTGCATTGGTCAACTGCCTCCAATATTGCTTTTGTCAATAGTTTTCTAGATTCTCAGCAGCTGGCTTAGGAATATTTTATACTTAAACAGCAGCATTGCTCATCTTTGCCAAATTGATTAATCCAGCCAATCAATTTTATTCCCGGATGGAAACTTTACCAAACAGTATTTTACTTCCAAGCACCTTTGAGTCACCCATTGCTGTTACCCTATCCATAGGGGGGAGGGATAGCTCAGTGGTTTGAGCTATTGGCCTGCTAAACCCAGGGTTGTGAGTTCAATCCTTGCAGAGGCCACTTAGGGATTTGGGCAAAAATTTGTCAGCGATGGTACTTGGTCCTGCTGTGAAGGCAGGGGACTGGACTCAATGACCTTTCAAGGTCCCTTCCAGTTCTAGGAGATAGGCAATCTCCATTAATTTATAATTTAATTTTATATTTAAAACTTATTGATTGCACAAAAAATTCTACTGTATAATGCTGCTTTGCATTAGACTTGACTTTAGATTGTTCTGAGAGTTAATTTGGCCATCTCTTTCTTTGCAGTGCTGCCAAGTGTTAGATCCAAAGATTGTTTTTCATTAGCATCATTGTAAAACATTTCAAGTTAAGTCTTACTCTTACTGTTGTACTGCAACATAAAACTTAACCTACAGTATGTTATCAAGGTGATTGGAAATACAAATTGACTTTCACCTTACCTATGTACATCTGTAAGCATAGGCCAAATACTGAAGATATCTAAACTACAGAGTTTGGAAATCTTTCTTAGGATAGATAAATAATATTGATGAGAAAATTATTTTTAAATCATTTTTTTCCATTGGAAACTAATCTTTGTTATATTGTAACATAGCTGAGGAATTGCTGAGAAGTACTTAACTATTGAATTCCTATTAAAATAATTCTTAAACCCCTAAGTGTTAACATTGATATTGAGTGTATATGCTGTATTTTAGCTGAGACCGGGGTCAGATGTCCTGGACTTCTGACAAAGCAACAGAGTATGGAACTTTTGCTTAAATTTAAATATTTCAAGATTAATTTTACATCTGACACACATGAGTTTAATACCAGAAACAGAACATCCTGGCCACAAAAAGATGACTGAAAAATCAAGCGGCTCTTAAACTGTGAAACTGGTTATTTTTTTTCATACTTGCCATATCACTTTAGAGCAAACAAAATTCACTCCTTGGCATCTTGTGTGGTATTATTTATACCACCATAACCCTTTTAATGGAATCATAGCAAAAACAAGCATGATCTGAAAAGTGAAGACTTAATATCCCCTGAAGTTAAGCTTTCCGAAAGCATCAGATGAGTCTTCCACAATAAATTACAGGAAATAATGTAAAATGCTGTATCCCATCTCACATTAACGCACTACAACTACTCCAGACATGAAGCATTGGCGCATAACTAGACATTGCTTTACATCTCCTTTGTGTCTGAGTTAAAACTTACTACATATAGTTATATCTTAAGATTATGTAAAACAGTAATGACTCTCGGTCTCACATTGAGGCACAGTAAGGGAAGAATGGACAATAAAACTGGCAATAGGCGCACAACAGAATCATAGAATACTAGGACTGGAAGAGACCTCGAGAGGTCATTAAGTCCAGTCCCCTGCCCTCATGGCAGGACCAAATACTGTCTAGACCAACATGTTTGCACTAACAACATAAGAACGGCCATACTCGGTCAGACCAAAGGTCCATCTAGCCCAGTATCCTGACTGCTGACAGAGGCCAATACCAGATGCCCCAGAGGGAGGGAACACAACAGGTAATCCCGATGTGATCCTCCCCTATCACTGCTTCCAGAGAAACAGAAGCTAGGGACACCCATTCTGGCTAATAGCCATTGATGGACCTAACCTCCATGAATCTATCCAGCTTTTTTTTGAATCCTGTTAAAGTTCTAGCCTTCACTGCATAATTTAATTTTTTTACAATAAATTTGCATAATGTTATTACAAGGAACATGCTTTTACTAGGAGATGTTAATTTTGTTTGAGATGGCTTCTTCCCCACACTCCTGAAGCCAAGTTCCCTTTCCCCCAGCCACACCCCCCAAGGCAAAAATCAAGCTAATACAAGATGTATTGTTGCTCCACACTGCCTTGGAATGGCAGTCTGGGTTTGCCCATGCCCGTGTTAATGAAACAAAGATGGAAATTGCCAGGATTGTCAATGAGAGATTCATATCAGCATTACAGCTGCTGCATTTTTCAGAAATGTTTAAAGCTAAAGAGGCTGCAAAGAAATCTTTATCCTACTAACAAACACTTGGGAGCGTAACATCATCTAAAGGATTCACTTAAACCTCTGTCCTATGAAGACCAGAGAGATAAGTGAAGGTAAAGCATCTGTGTCAGCTCATGTGTACTTTGCTCTCCAACCCAAATTGCCCAAACTTAAAGTCAATGGAGTTTTAAGCATGGACTTTATGATCAGAGTGTAAACTGGAAAAATCCACCATTTTCTTGAGCTGAGACTTTATGACATTTCAATGGACTATAAAAGTGTGCCCCTGTTTTGAACTAGAGGACCTAGTACGACTTTTCGTCACTTACTGCTCTAAATCTTACATGAAATATTTCAAACCCCTGCCATCCTGCTTTGCAGCCGTATTTTTGCACTTGCTGTGCCTATACTATGAAACTCCTTGCAGGACAGGGCTAAAACATGGCAGGTCCCACACAGTTAAGTCGCATCTTGCAGGGCTAGTTGGTAAAATCCAAGGCCATAGCACAATACGGGAACAGAGACGTTCACCACAAGATTCAAATGTTGAGTGTTCAGAGCTGCAAAACTGTGGTCAGGTCACACCGTACAGAGCCTTGTATTTTCGATGGGACCAGGATCAGAGCTGAATGCTGTGTTTGATGTGATGCCCTTTCCACCTTGTCTGTTCACATAGTATCATCAATGTCCTGTGGCGAAAACACCCACTTCAGGTCTCCCCTCCCCCCCAATAGGCGTGACATTTTGGCAGTGACTCGTTGGGAGAGAGTTTGAAAAGAGGAAGGAAGCAGGAGCCTCTGAGAACAGCAACAAAGCGCGCAGAGCAGTAGCAGCTGCATTAGCCAGCCCCGGTTTCCTCGCAGGCCATCCGTGACTAGAGCTGGGTAACAGATTTGACTTCCACGAGCCTCACTTGCATCACTGCTACAGTACGCTGTTCACATTCGGTAGCTTTGCTGGAGGCTGGCGTCCTCTGGGACCTGGCAGACACGCATGCAATGGCGCTGTGGCGCAAGACTGACAAGGAGAGGAGCGGCGTGGGTATGTAATGTAGGCAGTCTGCCATTTGAGTTTTGCCTCCTCTCGTCTTTCAGGCAGGATGTAGGCAGGTACTTGCTGCAGTGCAATGTGAAAGAACCAGCAAGTCTGGGAACAACCCCCAAGGAGAGCTTGCAGGGACAACTTTGTGTTGCCTACTTGAGATTTTTTTTTACCTCATTGTTACCTCATTGTTTGCCACTGCTAGGAAAATCAAGCTGCCACTCTAGAAATGGTAGGGAAATACTACAGCTTCCAAGTGACTCAGGCCAAGGTTTTCAGGGTGTCCGCATGCAGTCTGATGAGGAACAATTTAGGCTGCTGCTTGGGGAATGATTGGAAGGTGAAAAGGGAAAGCAGCTTTGCTTGTCAGGAAAAGTAATGTATGTGTTCACTGGGGAAGTGCAAATCCTTCACTTGCTCTTAGAGTGCTCCTGGAAAAGGGTCTAGTAAATAAGAATGACACTCTGGTGTTGGCTGGAAAGATGGCTTCTTCCATCTATGCTTTCTATGGTTAAAAACAGACTGGTGTTCTTCCTGGCACTAAGTGGAATTTTATAATTGCACTAAATTATAGTTAAGAAAACTACAATAATCACAGACCAGAAACACTCAATCTGTCTCTCGAGTGCCTTCCACTAATTAACAACAAAATCTTTCTCTTGCCCTCCATAGCAGTCTGCTGTTGATAACAAGGAACCTTAAAATGCACACTGATACATACTTTATGCACATCAGCATAACTATTTAATTTAAAAAAAGAGAGAACAGAGTACTCTGCAGTGCACATGACAGAGACTGATAGTTGCATGTAGTAAAATAATTCTTAAATTTCCAAAAGTAAATAATGAAGACAAAAGCAAAATAGTTTCTCCTTTTTCAATTTCTGTGCGCAGAAGTGGTAAAATTGTGAAATCTAAGTATTCAGTACTGGTGGTAGTTTCCATTGCAAAACCAAGGACTAAGATGCTTGATTTTCTGTTTCACTGGAAAGGGGGTGGGGATGGAAAGCAAAAACATGGAACTTTTAACTTCTATGTTCTAGCTCACTGGTCATCTGCCCTCTGACAGCTGGATTTGTGTAGGATATTGTGTCTTAACATCCAGAAGTTGATAATCAGAGTGTACTGCTTGAAATGATTTAAATCACTTATGCATGTTAAAATAACCTATGTCCTTAGTCTGTGTTGAGTTGTGGGGTTTTTTTTTTTTTTTTTGGTAGACAACATTGCCATTCTAGGTGTGCTCAGTTTTTTCTTTGTAACGCTAGTCAGAGTAAAGACTAATAATTGATAGATTCTTGTAAGGACAAAAGAGGCAACTAGATCAACTAGCTTAAGCTTCTGGGTATCACAGTCCATTACATTTAACTAGGTACCCTTGCACTGACACCAACAACATAAGTTTGAATAAAACATGTCTTTCAGAGAGGCACCCACTCTTGACCAAAAGACATCAAGAGATGCAGAATCCATTGCTTACCGTAGTGGTTAGCTCCAAAGGTTAATCACACTGAGTGTGCACCTTATTTCTAATCTGAATTTGTCTGGCTTCAGCTTCCAAATATGTGGTCACTGAACACACATTATGGTTTTTAAGAGTTGTGTGTGATTGGAGGAATCTTTTTGTAATGTTTGCTAGATTTACCACAGCAACAATTTGAATCCCACCTGTACTGTTCATTAGCTGAAATATAACACATTTTTTTTTAGTATATAAAATAAACAATACTTCATTTATCAAAGGTTTCTGGTTCAATTAATATATTAATCTGTATATAAAAGCTGTATCATTAGTGAACTGATTTATCCACAAATACAAGGATTTCTAATGTTGGTCCACAGTTGCTCCATGACAATCAGTTGCTCAGATTTGTGACTGTTGTTTCTGTGTTACCCTTGCCAGCAAAGGCTTCTCAGGGTTTAGCTGTGTAACTTTTTTGCATAATACATTAAAATTCCTAGCAACTTACCATCATGAAAACTATATTGTTTTAGCACCTTAAATGCATCAGCTGAAGTGCCTTTTAAAATATAACCAAGGCAAGTGACATTTTAAAGTAAAGTATTTTGATAAGCCTAAAATATGTAATTAGTTATTATACCTGAAGTTGTTCAGTAAAAATGTTTCTACTTTTAGTACAAGAATAAAATCTTAAGTGTCAGTCTGACAAAATGAATGCCTAGGCAATTAAATCACAGATGATACAATACTAGTGTGCTAGCTGCCCTTTATTTCTATCTTGAATCAACCCAAATTTCTAGGGTTGTCTCTGAAAATGACAGAAAATTCTTTATTGCCTAAAATGAAACTTAATACCTGTTAGCATCATCTTTTCCAGATAAGATTTTTGGCTTCTCCTTAAATCTGTTATCTGGGCACATGATAGGGGTTGGAATCCAAGAAGCACATCAGAGAGATGGAATTATGGGTGTTTACATGGCTAATCATGTTTTCATTATTTTTACATGTACTTAAAGTCAATGTGATTATTTGCATTGCGTGCAAGTATTCTATTACTTGGTCTACTATGAGAACAAAATGAGTAAACTGCAATCTTAATAGTTGGGAGGCAGAGGATGTTGGGGGGGGGAGGGGCATAGGTCCAACTGAGGCCACGTCTCTACTTGCTGTGCTGGAGATCGATGTTCTGGCATTTGATTTAACAGGTCTAGTAAGGACACATTAAATCAAATGGTGAGGGTGCCCTCAGTTGGTGCCTGTTCTCCTGTTCCTTGTGAGGAGTAAGGGAAGCTGATGGGAACGTTTATTCCCATAGACCTCCCACTCTGGAGACGGCGCCAAGGTCAGTTTAAGGTACGTCGACTCCACCTACATTATTTACGTAGCTGGAGTTGCATACCTTAAGCCAACCTTTCGGGTCTAATCTAGATTGGGCCTGAGAGAAAAATCATTGATTACCATTACATACAGAACACATCAGGGAATAACACACAATTATAGTAGAATAGTGAAGAAATAACTGAAGAATTTTTGAACAAGACACATTTTCAAGTATGAAATAGTTATATCTCCAATTCATTTCCTGTCTCAGATTAAGGACTCAGTGAATCATTTATCATTTGAACTTCTCCCCAGATTAGTTCAAAGACACAACTGTTGCGGTTTTGACTAAGACAAACTGACAGTGAGTGTGAATAATGGAATGGAAATACTAGCAACATAAAACCTGGGAAAGTGAGAGTGGCACAGACTACTACACGCTTATGTAAAGTGTGTGATGGTAACTCACTGGCATTTGGGAGCAGAGGATAAGTGCACAGAACATATATTTGTTTCAATAAGGCAGACAAGTGCTATCTACAGCAGTGAAACAGCAGCTGTATTGTTGCATTTCTCTAATGACAATCTGCAAAGACTTTGTTTGTTCGAGTTAAAAATAGCGTAATAGAACATAGGGCAAGCACTATGCGGTATTGACTATGCATGATTTCCTGTGGGTCAAATTGGATTAAGCTCATTGCTATAGAAAAGCTTCATCAAGCTTTATGGCCTGGTTTTAATCCAATTTGGCCTATCAGGCAATCAACATGCAGAATGCTGTATTATAACCAACCTTGAAAAAGAGGTGCAAACATCTGCTTTGAAATGTGGTTTCTGTATATTGGGAATGACTAAGGGGCTGTGGTGTAATATTTGCCAATTAGCTTATTAATTGGGGATAATGCTGACATACCAGAATGTCATGCAATTGCATTAATTGTACTGTGGTGACCATTGCACTACCATGATAATCAGTAGGTCTTGGGTTTCTCATGCTGTGCACCAGACACAGCATGCTAAGCATGAATACCTTGTTTTCCAAATGGGGAAATTGAAGGCACAGAAATAAATAGGTGAATGGGAGGTCTGGGAATGTAATCCAGGTAGTCTCCCAGTCTAGAGCCCCCTACCACTTTGTGTTCTTGATGCTGTTGTATGCTTTTCCATCAGGATTCTTTATCATTAAAATATTTTTATAATATGGATGGAAAATAACTTGTTGTCATAACACTGTATATTTAGATAATATCTTACTTCATAAGCTGGACAGGGAAAGACTGGATTGGCATTCAGAGAGAAGCTGTCCTGAGAACACTGTACAGGATCTTTCTAGACTGCGGTTTTACTTTCGAAATGGTGCTTTTTCGAAAGAGCGCCATGACGCAATTATGCAAATGAAGCATGGGATATTTAAATCCCTGCTTCATTTGCACTTTTGAAGTACCTCATTTACATCCCTCTGCTGACAGAGGGATGTAGTCTAGACACAGGATAAGAGATTTGAGGTCATAGAGGCAAAAGAGGTGTTAATCTAAACGACAAAATTTCCAGGGTAATAACTCTTGCAAATTTCATCCCCATGCAGGGCTGCATCCCAAAGTTTTCTGGCTAGCGACCCATAGATCAGATTGGCCTTGCCTTTGGACTCTAGTTGAGGGGATTTACTCAAGACACTTTCTATTGATCTGGCCTCTGAGGCTGGAAGGAAATAGAATGGAGACTACACATCTGGTTCTGTACATTCTGTCGTGGTTAAGTTGGTCAGCCTTGGGAAATGAAGGCTAAGGTGTCATCTAATGAGGTTTAAGTAATGCCCAAGCCAAGATGTGGTTCTTAGTAAGGAGAGGAGCATTTTGTTCTGTTTCTGTACTCAGCACCTTTCAGTCACTTTGGCGTGTGCTGGCCTGTGAGGTGGCTGTGGTTTTATAGCACACAGTGCTTAACTTGTGTCAGGGCTTAGCCCTGGTACCTGTAGGCTAAGCAGTTCAGAGGTATAGTACTTCTGGGCTTCCCATGTCAGTTATAAAAGGAAAAGAATTGCTTGAATCCCAGCACCTCTTTCATTACAAAGCAAGTGCTGTTTGCACAGATAGCTGGGGATACACTTTTTAGCCATAGGTTTGCACCATTTGTGTGAGGAGTTAGATGGGAGTAGGAGAGCAAAGAAAATGTGGCATTTGTCCAGCAGTGCACCAGAGGATAAGAGAGCTGCATGTCTGCTCAGGGATCCAGGATAGATCATAGAATCATAAAATACTAGAACTGAAAGGGACCTCAGAGGTCCTCAAGTCCAGTCCCCTGCCCTCAGGGCAGGACCAAGCACCATCTAAACTACCTGACAGGTGTCTCTCCAACTTGCTCTTAAATATCTCCAGAGATGGAGATTCCATAACCACTCTAGGCAATTTATTCCAGTGTTCAACCACCCTCACAGTTGGGAACTTTTTCCTAATGTCCAACTTAAACCTCCCTTACTGCAGTTTGAGCCCTTTGCTTCTTGTTCTATCCTCAGAGGCCAAGGAGAACAATTTTTCTCTCTCCTCCTTGTGACACTCATTTAGGTACTTGAAAACCACTATCATGTCCCCTCTCAGTCTTCTCTTTTGTAAACTAAACAAGCCAAATTCTTTCAGTCTTTCTTCATAGCTCATGTTCTCTAGACCCTTAATCATTCTTGTTGCTCTTCTCAGGACCCTCTCCAATTTCTCCACATCTTTCTTGAAATTGGGAGCCTGGAATTCAATACTTCAATTGAGGCCTAATCTGTGTAGTGTGGAAGAATAACTTCTCGTGTCTTGCTCACAACATTCCTGTTAATATATCCCAGAATATATGCTTCTTTTTCAACGGTGTCACACTGTTGACTCATATTTAGCTTGTGGTCCACTATGACCCCTAGATCTCTTTCTGCAGTACTCTTTCCTAGACAGTCGCTTCCCATTCTGTATGTGTGAAACAGATTGTTCCTTCCTAAGTGGAGTACTTTGCATTTGTCCTTATTAAACTTGATCCTATTTACTTCAGACCATTTCTTCAGTTTTTCCAGATCATTTTGAATTATGACCCTATCCTCCAAAGCAGTTGCAACTCCTCCCAGCTTGATATAATCTGCAAACTTAATAAGTGTACTCTCTAGCCAATATCTAAATCGTTGATGAAGATATTGAACAGAACTGGTCCCAAAACAGACCCCTGTGGAACCCCACTTGTTATGCTCTTGCAGCATGACTGTGAATCATTAATAACTACTCTCTGAGAGAGGTTATGCAGCCATTTATGCACCCACCTTATGGTAGCCTCATCTAAGTTGTATTTGCCTAGTTTATTGATAAGATCATGCGAGACCATATCAAATGGCTTACTAAAGTCAAGGTATACCACGTTGGATAGAAGATGATAGTTTGTTGGAGTATGTGGAGAACTGAGGTAAAGGCAAACATTCTTCTATGTCTGGACCCAAAGGGTTGAGATTGGCAAGCGCATCTCTGTTTCTAAAGCCCTCCTCTGCTGAAGTACCAAAAAATCTTCCTCATCTCTCTGAAGTGGAAGGGTTGCATTTTGAAAGGCGAGGGAGGCAATGTTAGCCATGTGTCAATGAAACTTAACTCTCAGTAACCCAGCACCCTATAGCTGAGGGGAGTCAGGTGGCTCATGAATCCCCTGGCTGAATGAGGAGAGTTTTTTGAGGAGGAAGGAGCTGGGTTGGGACTATAAAGGTAGGCAGTTTGCAATAGCAATGGGCTGATGGAAAAGTTGGTAATCACTCCATGGAGGAAGGGAGGCATGTTTGGAAGCTTTAGGGATAGACAGCCCACTGTTTGCTGGTGGGAGGGAGGGAGAGAGGGAATGAATTAGGAGGCTGGTAAACTCGAGAGATCATAGGCCTTAGCTCAGGGAAAGGCAGTAGGTCTAGAAGGGAACAGACTGTAAGTACTGACTAGATATCTCTGAAACAGAACCTGAAGGAAGGCCTGAGTGTCCCTGCCAGCTGCTGCAGCTCTGTGAGGCAGTAAATGGGAACAGGTCCTAGGACTGCTAGCAAGGAATGATGTTCCAATCCTGGAAGGGGAAAAATGTGTAGTGTGACCTGGCCAGAGGTCTGAGTTACAAAAAGGCATTAGCAGCTTGTGGAGTGAGGGGGGCTGCGGGTGTGGAGAGAGAGGCAGAGGAAGAGGGTGGACTGAGCTATTCTCTGGGATGACCAGGAGAAGGCACCACCCTTGTGGTGAGTGGAGCACCCTGTCGCTCAGTGCTTGAGAGAGATCAGGTGGAGAGTAGATGGCAGAGAGTATAAATCCAGACAAGATGAAGATAACAGCAGGAAGACTTCATTGCCACATCACTATCGTCCAGTGAGTGCCTCTGGCTTGAGTTAATGTGGCCTGCTGCCTTGGAGTCATTCTAGGCCTTCTGGTACACCAAATAAGCTAGGAAATGACACACCCACCATGCTAAATTAGGATGTGATCACACAGAGTCATGACTGTGTAAGCACCATGCTTGGTGGCTGTAAATCCAAATGAAAATGCTGTGTGCTCATTTGAAAAGGGACAACCTTAAAATGATACTGTCTTACTCAGCATATCTGATCCTGATAAATAGTTGATCGTGTCAGCTAACGCCAGTGACATTGCTGGTACAGGCATGGCAGAGCCCAATCAGTTCTCAGAGAGAACTACAAGTTAATTTGGATTGGCAGCTACACTCTGTAGGATTGTCCAAGTGAGGTAGAAAACATGGTTTGAGACCCATAGGATTATGTGGATATGGTTGTCAGCAGCTGGCCTGCACCATCTTTGGTGCATGGTACTTCCTGAGCTGAAGTGATTTCCTGTATTGAGGTGGTATGGTGTACAAGTGGGAAAGGCGTATTTTCACTTCTCTGAGTACTTGCCTCATCACCGTAGCAACGGAATACCTCACAATGTTTAATGTATTTATCCTCATGACACCTCTGAGGCAGGGATGTGCTCTTTCCATGTTACCTGTGGGGAACAGAGTGATTGAAGGGCAAGTGCCCAAGGTCAAGTTTGTAGCAGAGCAGAGAATTATATCTGTCCCCTGAGTCCTATCCAGGTAACAACGGCACCATCCTGCCTCAGTGAGGTAGAATAAATGAAAATCCAGGATGCTGCCTCCACCAGATGACAGTAGAATCCTGTTTGTGAGGTGCTGAGGGTGGCTCAGAGTGAAGCAGCACAGGAAAAGGGAGGGGAGACTCCACCTAATCCTTGTGCCCTTGTGGTGTATGCATCCTTCCTACATACTTGTGGGCACATGACTGACCATTTGAATCCATAGATCAGTGCCACATGAGCAAGACTTGTGAGTATGAGTAAGAGAGCAGCATTGATAGCAGGACTGGGCCTGTGAAAGGCAGAGGAAGAAATCTGACTGCCTTTAAACGAATGGAAAACACATGATGTCTAATATATCCTTAATGTGATAGTGGCTAGTAATAAAAGTGAACAAAGCACCAGCACAGGGGTCCAGAGAGAACTAGAGTTCCTTTTGACATATGGCACTATGTTATGGTGCTGTTTCATTGAAATTAGTCTGTGTTCTCAGCAGGAGGTGTCCCAGCATGCGGGGGTTTCCAGCCTGATGCAGGCGCACAGGGTTTGCATGCTCAGTGGGCAAGAGTCATGTAACTGAGGGGGTGCGTCTACACAGCACCCAGAGCTTGAAATAGATTATTTTGAAATTTGGCGCTGTCTCCACCGCACTTATTTCAAAATAAATCACTATTCCGAAACGTCCTTTTGGACGTTTATTTGGATATTTATTTCTAAATATCATGGGCTCGCTATTCCAACGTCCTTTTGGAATGAGGACGTTGGAATAGCAAGCCCATGATATTTCGAAATAACAGGTGTGCTCAAAAGAGGCGGAATAGCTATTTCGGGATCCCTCTCAAAATAGTGCTCCTGTGTAAATGTAACCTAACAAAGATGTGATTTAAATCTCATATTCCTGGTCTCACTCTGGGTTCTTGTAGTTAAAGGTCCTCTCGGATGCCTGACTGGATTGGAAAGCATGGTAGTTCCACAGTTGCTAAAATGCACAGGAAGCGAGTGTTTGGGCTGTGCAGAGGCTGTGCTAGGGGAAGGGAAGCTACAGTGGAGTGTAGCAAGGGGGTAGGACACATGTTAGGAAGGCAGCCCTGGGGTTACTGCTCCAAGCAGGAAGCCACACAGATTAGAACTGCGGTGTTGGCTGGAGCTGGGTGCCAGAGACTCCTGGTAAGGGTGAGCCTGAGAGCAAAGAGTGTGGTAAATGTGTTAAAAATAACTGTGTTCCTTCTACTTGAACTTCTGCACCTTTTTAACCTTATTATAGTATTACTATGCTCAGCTCTTGTGCACTGTTGCTCTGTATTAGCAGCAGTTGAATTTTGTCCCAGACTGGAGTGCCTTTGTAGCTTTAGTTTCCAGTATATAGATTTTTAGAGGATAATTTTAGAATGAAAGAAGGCGCAGAATGATTAGAAGGTATAAAATAGAGACTGTATTGCTAGGAGGGTCAAAGTCATGTGAAAATGGTTCAAAATATGTTTTGGTTGGTGCAATCATCAAAGGGGAATGCTATAATTTGTTGCAGAAACTACATTTTCTTCAGAAGTTGAGCATCTAGACCACAGAGATGGGAAAGGCATTCATATGCCAAAGCAATTTTGTGGCTTTTGTAATACTTGTTATTGACTGCTACAATTCTTTGCTACAGTTCCTTAGATGGAACATTGCTGGTGAGGTTTGATTAACTTCACTCTGTACCTAACAGGATAATGAAGCACTGGTCTGGGAATAAAGATTAATAGCTCATGTGTCCCCTTAGATGGCGTTGTGAGTGCTATTTCAAACAAAAATTGTAGCATTATTATACAAGGCACATACAAAGTATTTCTCATTTTTGAGAGTATGGTGATACATAATTGAACTTTAAAAATAGGCAGTTTTCTAAAGGATGCTATCGATGTATTTTCCTCAAATGAAAAGTTCTGTTACAGAAATCGAGAGGCAAAATATGCCAATAAAAATAAAACTGATATTTTTCCTTCCAAGTATTATAATTTCATGATAGATCAATTTTGCAGCTTAGCCTTACAGTTTCAGTTCATATCCCTTTAATAAATGGACAGTTCTTTTAAAGTGTGAGTGGCAAAGTACAGCTGTTAAACTTGTACATCAAAATGGTTGTCAACACTTGTATGGTATCAAAGCATTTTGAGATATTAAGTGCTGTGTGTAACAAGCATATTCTATTGTACTTGTCCTATGATCTGTTAATTGCTCAGTTCCTTGTAGTGTCTGGAATCTAGACAGGTGAACATGTAGACTGTCAGGGCAAAACAGGACTGAAAATGTTTGTAGGAAATAACTTTTAATAGGGAGCTGACTTCACTCTCATGGCCAACATGCAGCCAGGGAAATCTTCCTGTTATAACCTGGTTAAAGGAAAAAGTGAGTTTTCACTGCTGAGGTGTTGGGAAAAGGCTCATTGACCCTAGAAAAGATGATTTTTCTTTTTTAAACTTCTGTTGCCCACTATTTCCTCCCACTGCTTTTCCTGGGCCTTTCTCAGCTATGACTCCTGCTTAAAAAAGTCTAATACTGAAGCTTTTCGGAGAACAATGAGCAATATAAGTTCCAGGCATAGTCGGGCCTGCCAAGCAGGTCGGGGGCAGAGAGGAGGGAGGGAATAATGAATGATAAAATCATAGGGCTGTAAGAGACTTCAGGAGGTCATTGAGTCCAGCCCGCTGCCCAAAGCAGGACCAATTCCAACTAAATCAACCCAGCCAGGGCTTTGTCAAGCTGGGATTTAAAAACCTCTAGGGATGGAGATTCCACCACCTCCCTAGGTAACCCATTCCAGTGCTTCACCACCCTCCTAGTAAATTAGTTTTTTCTAATATCCAACCTAGACCTCTCCCACTGTAACTTGAGCCCATTGCTCCTTGTTCTGCCATCTGTCACTACTGAGAACAGCCTCTATCCATCCTCTTTGGAATCTCCCTTCAGGAAGTTGAAGGCTGCTATGAAATCCCCCCTCACTCTTCTCTTCTGTAGACTAAATAAACCCAAATCCCTCAACCTCGCCTCGTAGGTCATGTGCTCCAGCCCCCTAATCATTTTGGTTGCCCTCCGCTGGACCCTTTCCAGTGCGTCCACATCTTTTCTGTAGTGGAGGGCCCAGAACTGGATGCAATACTTCATCTGTGGCCTCACCAGTGCTAAGTAAAGGGGAATAATCACTTCTCTAGATCTGCTGGCAATGTTCCCCATAATGCACCCTAATATGCCATTAGGCTTCTTGGCTACAAGGCCACACTGTTGACTTATATCCAGCTCTCATCCACTGTAATCCCCAGGTCCTTTTCTGCTGAACTACTACTTAGCCAGTCGGTCCTCAACCTGTAACAATTTTGGGGATTCTTCTATCCCAAGTGCAGGACTCTCCACTTGTCTTTGTTGAACCTCATCAGATTTCTTTTGGCCCAATCCTCCAATTTGTCTCGGTCACTCTGGACCCAATCCCTACCCTCCAGCCTATCTACCTCTCCCCTTAGCTTAGAGTCATCCGCAAATGTGCTGAGGGTGCAATCCATCCCCTCATCCAGGTCATTAATAAAGATGTTGAACAAAGCCATCCCTAGAATCAACCCTTGGGGCACTCCTCTTGAAACCGATTGCCCACCTGACATTGAGCTGTTGCTCGCTACCCATTGAGCCCGATAGTCTAGCCAGCTTTCTGTCCATCTTACAGTCCAGTTATCCAATCCATAGTTCCTTAACTTGCTGGCAAGAATATTGTGGGAGACTGTATCAAAAGCCTTGGTAAAGTCAAGGTACATCGCATCCACTGACTTCCCCACGTAGACAGAGCCAGTTACTTCATCATAGAAGCTAATCAGATTAGTCAGGCATGACTTGCCCTTGGTGAACCCATGTTGACTATTCCTGATCTCTTCCCCTTCTCCAAGTGCTTCAAAATGGATTCCTTGAGGATCCCCTCCATGATATTTCCGGGGACTGAGGTAAGGCTGACTGGTCTGTAGTTCCCTGGATTGTCCTTCTTCCCTTTTTTAAAGATGGGCACTATATTTGCCTTTTTCCAGTTATCCGGGATCTCTCCTGATCTCCACGAGTTTCCAAAGGGGGCAGTTGCCCCAGGGCCCAGTGATTCTAAAGGGCCTTGAGCTCCGAGCCACTGCTGCTGCTACTACATGGCAGCCAAAGCCCAAGGCCCTTTGGGATTGCTGCCGGAGTACTGCGCGGTGCTCTCCAGAGCCCTGCGCCACATGCTCTGGCTGGGTTTGAGGGCCAGCGGGGGGGAGGAGGGAAGCGAGGGCTCTGTGCAGTCCAGGTGGCACTTAGAGCTGGCTGTCCCAGCCCCGCCCCTTCCACCTGAGGCCCCGCCCCTTCACATTGCCTAGGGGCCTGTCAATCCTTTCGGCACTCCTGGGCATAGTTACCCCCAAGGAAAACTTGGCTCAAGAAGTTCCATTCTATTTCTACTCTCTGGACTTTCAAGCTTAATTTATGGTCAATAGGAAAATAATTAGAGTAATAATTATCATCTTTGTAGTAATTTGTATCCAGAAGCCCTAAATACTTATTTTTGTTTGAGAATGAAAGAAAAGGAATTTGGAGTCCATTCACCTGAACTCTCAAGAGTTGTTTCTGGCTCTAGGGCCCAGTGTTGGACATAGGTTGCCTTAGATTCATAGGGCAACTAGAACTGGAAGGGACCTCATTGAGTCCAGTCCCCTGACCACCTGGCAGGACCAAGCACTATCTAGACCAGTGGTTCTTACCCTTACTCCAGCGTGCACCCCTTTGGTTTTCAAAATATGTTCTCACAACCCTTATTAAAAATTGTTGAAGTAGGTCAGTTCTTTAAACCTAAGAGATATCACAAAATCTGGCATGTTTTGCACCTCCAGAAAGGGCATCTCACACCCTCAGGGGGGTGCGTTCACCCCAGGTTAAGAGCCACTGGTCTAGACCATCCCTGATAAATGTAATGAGTATCCATGGTTATGTCATAAAAGCAGTAGTAATTTAACTAGTGGGCCAGTCTGATATAAGAACTAGAATCGAAGAGTGCAACTGATGGAAAATTGAATTAAAAAGTGTGAAAAGACCTGGATAGCTTACTTGCTTCTGATTATTTCTGTAGTAAAAGAATTGGAAGCAGGTAACAGATTGTTGGATCCAAAAAGGATACAGTATTTGCAAAGGTTTACATTAATAGTTTTAACACTTCTTTTGCTAACCTGAACCCAAGCGCATACCCAAGTGGTGTTTAATGGAATGATTTTTGGTCGTCTACATCAAAATGAATAAACAACCATTTTGTACTGCATATATGTAGGACTTGATGGTTTCTATAACTGTACCACAAACCCCCGAGGTTTTAAGTTCTGTAAGACAAAAGAAGAAAAGATACTTGGGTCTTTTAGATTATAAAATAACCTTCTTAGTCAGTAATAGCTTTAAACAAACACTGATCAGAGTTTTACGGCTGTGGAAATGTGCATATAAGAAAGCTGAGTTCAGTAATATTAACTTGTGCATCCAGGGAAGATCTCAAAACAATTCATGAACAATAATGAATTAAACATGATTAGAGCTGTATGAAAGCATCAGTAGATTCATTTTACAGATGGGAAACCAAGACACAAGTGAGTTAAATGCCCAAGTTTCATAGTATGTGCAGTCCTGGCTTTTTAACACCAGCCAATACTCCTTCCTCTCAGAGAAGGACATGGTTTAATTTGTGTTGCTTCAGTATTAGGTTTTCAGCTCTGGGCCATGTGATGCGGGAGGGAACTAACAAGTTTCAGAGATGTTCATTTAGAAGGCACTGCTAAATTTGGAGTACAACATAATCTCTAAATGTAAATCAGATATATGTAAAGGGAACATACAGAAATCTGTTGGGGAACACTTCAATCTACCTTTTTAAAAGATCTTCAAGTGGCTGTCTTGTCACAAACCAATTCTATTAGCCAAGTACACAGAGATGTGTTGGAATTACAATTCATCCATAAATTCAATTCTCACTTTGATTATCTCCTCAGTCGAGATAAGCGATGGCTGGGACATTATCAACCTAACATTCAATGAAAGTGCCAACAGCTCTTTGTCTGTGTAGATTCTTGCGTTAGTACCCTTCCTATCTAACTGCTATACTATGATTCTTATCTGCTTCTTTTAACTATCCAATCTTTAGGTGCTTATAGATTACCAGTTCTGCCTATTTGGTTTTCCCTTTGATATTTTCATACCCTCTGCTCCTTGTTTCCTTCCCTCTTCCATTTATTTTGGGTCTGCATATCCTAAACTCAAAACTCCGGTTATCTGAAGAAGTGGGCTGTGCCCATGAAAGCTCATGATACCATCTATATGTTTTGTTAGTCTGTAAAGTGCTACAAGACTATTTGTTGTTTTAAAGTTTATCCTGTGCAGACTAACACAGCTACCCCCTGACGCTTCTAAATGCCCAGTTAGACATTTGCCTGGGCGGGTGACACTGTAGTCTTATTTCTAAAGATGTTGCTTAGTGGTTAGCCACCACAGAAGCTTATTTGTGTAACAGTTTGCTTCTGTGGAGTTAGCAAGTAGAACAGAGTTCTACTGATCAACTGGCAGCTAGGGGTCATAATCTGACTCCTGTTAAAGTTTGTGGGTCCCACTTTCAATTTACTCTTATTTTTGTTCATGAAACAAGCAGCCGGGAAAATGGAGACGTACCCCGACTTTGTCTCTCTGATTCTAGGAACCTGGGACAGCATGTTCCTGGCATTGCAGAACTACAGAATTGGAGGAATATTTTAGCTGTGTATATGTGATTCCTAAATAAGGCGGCAGTGGATTATGTGCAAGAACACGTAAGGCGAGTGGTTCTGCAGGACTGATAAAATGAGGGTGGGAGGATAAATGGAATCTTGCATTGACCTCCTCATGACAAACTCTTCACGTACTTGTCACAGTCACTCTGGCATTTCAGCATTTGTGTCAGTACATAATTAATGTACCGTGTGCTCCACTGCCATCATGCCGATGCTCTCTGTAGCTCCCTTTGACGGATGGCTTTCCCGTTCTTAGTGTGAGAGCCACTGTAAAAACAGCCGTTGAAACACTGAAGTGACTCTACATCTGAAAATGACTCAGAACAGGGGGTATGCATGAACATGCAGCTCCCAAAGGTTCTCAGTTCACTGCTGAAGTCAACTGCAAGCTCTCAAACACAGTCTGGGAGAGGAAAATCAAGTTGGATTCTTGACCAGCAAGCCAAATGGGTCTCTGACGTGTTTGGAACCTCGGCTGTTTTGCTGGCAAAACACAGGTGCAACTGAGGATAAGCTAATAAACATAACATCCATTCTAATAGCCGTAGCTCCGAAGTAGTGACTCAGGAGGGATTCACCATTCAGGGGACCCTCAGGCACTCTCTAGCTCAAGAAACCCAGCTTGCACAGCTGTGTTTCCACAGAACATTTGCCTGTGTCTAGGTTCTTGTTGAGCATTTATGGAATAGATCATTAATAGATTGTAGGAAACAAGGAGAATAGAATGCAGCTCTTACACTTCATGTGTTGGCTTTACAGGGCTAGCAAAATAAACAATTTGGCCACAAGAGATGACTGGAGTCATGTAGCTTTGCATGGAGCAGTTCTGCTGGGTTAAAACAGAGATGGGCAAGATACAACCCTCAGGCTGGATCCAGCCTACCAAGCCATTTGATCTGATCCATGGCCTGTCTTGCTGCTCCCCTATCCCTAGGCCAATCGATATCTGGGAGCGGGGCAGTGCACAAAGTCATTTGCTGTTCAAAGTGGCTGATGGTTCCCTTTCCCCACCAGGGGCCTGGAGGGAGCACCCAATCACTTTGAATAGCAAATGACTTTGCACGCTCCCCGCACCCAGGTCCTGATTGGTCTGGGGGTTGGGGACTGCAAAATCTCCTCTTCCCCTTTTTCCCCCCACCAAGAGCACATGAGGGATTGGTACTTCTGCCAGAAGCTCCGCACTTTCCAGGAAGCTGGAGCTGGCCTGCAACCACTACCAAAATTTATGAAGTGGCCCCCTGCAAAAATTATTGCCCACCCCTGAGTACAAAAGTAGAATTTGTACATTCTTTCTTGGAAGGGTGGAACTGCATTTTAAGAAACTTGGTTGGGGAGTATAAAAAAAGGCTACACATGCAGCTAATAATTCGTCAGGATCAGATTGCAGATTTCCTAACGGTAGCCTATTAGGCCACCGAAAACTCTTTTAACTGTTACTCCTCATGAAATGATGAGTCCTTAGTTCGAATTATTAAGGACTCCATACTCCTCATGGAATAAGGTGTAACAGTTAATTCGAACTAAGGACTTAGTTCGAATTACCGTTTCACTGCTGCGTGTAGCTGCGGGCAGTTACTTCAGACTAGTGGAATTTAAAAATGGCAACAGGATGGGAACATGCAAATAAAGCCCGGGATATTTAAATCCCGGGCTTCATTTGCAACTTTGAATGCCTACATTAGCCTCTCTAGTTCGAACTAGAGGGGGCTAGTGTAGACCTACCCCTTGGTACATATCAACAGACTTGAGATGAGGTACTGAGCCAGAATCACTCCTGTTAATTCATGCGATTGCAATGAAGTGAAACTGGAAGCTGGTTTAACACAGCTGTGCTTCAGATGAAAAGTTGGAGCTTCAGGCGAAATTAATGCAGCTTTTCTGGGTGTGGGGAGAGCACAGAGATACTAAAGTGAAAGTCTGATGGTGACTACACAGAGGGACAGGGCACTTGCTGATGAAACGGTATCAAGGGCCAGAGTAGGTGATTGGAGTGAAGGAAAAAAACATGCAGAGGAAAAGACTTGGCACATTAACTTTGTGCTTGAGGATTCTGACTGCAGGCTTTCCCTGGGCCAGTGTTCCTGTCAAGATGCACTATTGGGTTGCAACCTGAGTCTAGCCTGTTTACCATTCCTTTTGAAGCAGAGTTTCTCAAAGGGGCTGTGAGCCTACTTTGGGAGAGCCACTAGTGGGCCCACACACCTTTGTTTACCTAAAGGGTCCATAACCACAGGCCTCTCAGCTCCCAGTGGCTCTGGTTTGCCGTTTCCAGCCAAAGGAAGTTGCGGGAAGTGGTCTGTGCGTGAATCATGTGTGATGTGCACCACAAGTAGAAACACGAAACCTAACTGTGGGCGCTCTGCTACTCAACTGGGCAGCGTTGGAATCTCTCTTGAGCAGTTGCACAAGCACACAGCTTAGGGGGAACACTGGTTGGGAGCAGAGCCCGACCGGGAGCCAGCAGCCAGAAACAGAGCCTGGCCAGGATTGGAGCCTGGTGGCTGCAGCTGGGGGCTGGGAGCAGACCTCTTTGCCTGGGGGTGGAGTCCTGGAGCCAGGACTGGAGCTCAGTGGTCAGGGCAGGAGCAGAGCCCGGCAGCAGAGACGCCAGCATTGATCTGTCGTGGCCCAGCAAGCTCTCTGGTTCGGGAGCTATCAGGTCTTGAGGGTGCTGGATGACAGAAGTCCAACCTATACCAGGAAAATAGCTATAAACTATAGTAAAGAATAGAAGAATACAGTACATTGGGGGAAGAGTCAACCTAGCTTCTGTAAAGGGAAATCATGCCTCACCTATCTATTAGAATTCTTTGAGAGGGTCAGCAAACATGCCGACTGGGGTGATTCAGAAAGCCTTTGACAAGGTACTTCTCCAAGGGCTCTTAAGAGAAATACGCAGTCATGGAATAAGAGGGAAGGTCCTTTTATGGATCTGTAACTGGTAAAAGGACAGGAAACAAAGGACAGAGAATAAGTGGTCAGGTTTTAGAGAGGTAAATAGCCTTGTTCCCGTGGGATCTATACCGGTACTGGTGTTGTTCATAAGTAGTCTGGAAAAAGGGGTAAACAGTGAGGTGGCAAAATTTGCAGTTTGTACAAAATGGGTCCAGATAATTATGTCCGAAGCAGATTATGAAGAAGGGATCTCATAAATGTTGGTGACTGGGCAAGAAATTACCAGATGAAATTCCATGCTGATAAATGCAAAAGTAATGGACTTTGGAGAAAACAATCCCAGCTATGCATACAAAATGATGGGGTCAAAATTAGATGTTTATCTCTCAAAAGAAGATCTGGGAGTCATTGTGCATAGTTCTATGAAAACATTTGCTCAATGTGCTAGAAAAAGTTAACAGTGTTAGCAACTGTTAGGAAATGGATAGACAAGAATACAGAAAATATCACAAGGCCACTGTATAAATCCAAGGGATGCCCACACCTTGCATACTGCATGCAGTTCTTGTCACCCCATTTCAGAAAAAGAAGTGTTAGAACTGAAAAAAATACAAAGGAGAGTAACAAAAATGCAGAGAGGAATGGAACAGCTTCCATATGAGGTGAGATTACAAAAACTGGCATTACTCAGCTTGGACAAGAGGTGACTAAGGGGCATGCGATAGATGTCAATAAAATCATGAATAGTGTGAGTGAATAAGGAAGTGCTATTCTTTCACTTCACAGAAGAACCAGCGTTCACTCAGGGTACGTCTAGACTACAGGCTTTTGTTGACAGAGGCTTTGACAGATACTGTCGACAGAGCCTCTGTCAATAAAGAGCGTCTAGACTACATCCAGTTCTGTCGACAAAGCAAGCCGCTTTGTTGACATGAGAGTGTAGATGCAAAGGACAGTGTAGATGCAATAATGCCTTCTGTCAACACAACTGTGTCGACACAAGGCTTTATTCCTCATAGAACAAGGTTTACTACCGTCAACAAAACTGCCGAGTTCTGTCGACGTTATGTCAACAGAACTCAGCAGTAGTGTAGATGCAGGTATAGTTTTGTCGACAAAACCCTGTAGTCTAGACACACCCTCAATGAAATGAAAGTTTAAAACAAACATAAAGGAGTACTACTTAACATAACACACCGTCAGACTTTGTAACTCATTGACAGGGGGTGTTGTGAAGTTCAAAAATTTCATTCAAAAAAGAATTAGATAAATTCAAAGAGTTAGTCCCTCAGAGGCTATACATCAAGATGATCAGGGAAACTATTCATTCAATAGTTTTCTTGGTATTTTTTTCAAATGTATGTGGTCTAAAGATAATTTATACTATGTAACAGATTAAATGCACTTGTAATAAGGATATAAAATATTTATAAGCATCCAACTAAGCAATCAGAATTCAATCAAGAAATCTGTTTTGCCTGTAAGTTTCCACTTACTCATTTAGAAAATGTTTAGCCTGCAAAGGAAGCCACTTCCTCTGTCAGTTATTATGCTTTTTCAACATATTAACTAGTGTTAAAGGAAGTAACTATCAGAAGGCAAAACTCGTTCACAACATGAATTGTTCGTGTCTATAATGTTTTGGCTTTTATTTAATACAAAGCAGCCATTAGTGGAGGAAAGCATATTTCAAGTGAAAGCTGGAAGCAAAATTATATTAATCTTGGGCCGCAGATATGTTGTGAGGGAAAACCCTCACATTTGATCAAGTGTGTGATTATTGTAAGCGTTATGATGTTTTGGCATAATATAGCATTTACTAAAAACTCGCTTGACGTTTCCATTGAAAATCTCTCCTCTAGGAATATAACTTTAGGAACGCATTATTTAAAATTAAACCTTGGTTAGAATGAGGCCAATTCTCTGCCCTGAAGAGCTGTTAGGGGTTTGTGCCCAGTATTAAAATTTCTGTTTGTTCAGGGAGCCTTCTGGAAGAGCAGATTCTATCTTCAAGTGAGTTTCCTCCCACTTTTGGACTGGGTGGGTTCTAAGAATACAATTTTTAAAAAAACCTCTTAACTACAGAGGTGGACCATATCATTAGCACAGGGATCTCCCATCAACCAGGTAGTAGTTACTAAAAGTTTTCAGTGGGTTCAGTTTCAAACTTTCCTCTGAATTCTTTCATCTGCGCCCTAACTCTGTTCCTCCTTTCCTCTTGACAGAAACACTGTTCTGAACTGGATTTGCTTGCTATCCTCTCTCCCTCTTCCCCCCCGTTATTTTAAAGCAGCAGACATGTGGCCAGAATTAGTTTGTGAGCAATTAATGTGGGACCATGGTTTCCAGCATTAGTAAGTACCGGATGCTTCAGAGAAGGAGGCGTGAAACCCAGTAATGGACAACTTGCACAGTACCCTGCTTTCCCATCACCGCATCAGCTGTCTGTCTTCAATTCTCATGCCTTTGTATGGTATATGCTGAATGTGATGGATGAACAACATGTCCCAAACCCTTGCAGGACCCCTATCCTAGACATGTGTAATCAACTTTCTGGGGCACAGACAGCAAGCAAAATTCAATAGGCTTTGGGATTGCTACATAAATGAGTTGACATGATATATGGAATTGAATATTGATAAAAAGAGAAATTTCCCTAAGATCAAAAGAAATAACGAAGAGAGAAAAATAGAAATCGAGGCACACAAGATTTAGTAGGAAAGTGGAAGTGATGGAACGACAGTTTCTAAGGAAACAAATAATCTGAGCAGTCAATGACATTTTTCACTTGATGTAATATGGTTTAATTTTCCTGCTTGACTCATAGAATATGTGACTGTTTGTTCTTTGTGTTTCTGTAGTAATACCTGAAAGGCTCAGCAAAGGTGGCTGAAATTCATATCTGGGTAATAGTGACTTATGAGGGCGGGGAGAAAAGGGAGCAGGATCTATGCAAACCCATCAAATGTTTGTGATTTGAAATACATGAAACTGTAATTTCTCGTACAAGTTACTCCGAGCTCAATGTGGATATTTTGTATCCTGATGGAAACAGCTGTAAGAGACATGAAATGTCTTTAGCAGCAGCTGCATAAAAGTCTAATTTCTTTCAAGTTTGATGTTTAATTACGACATGGGGTATGTCTACACACAAAGTTATTTTGAAATAACTTTACTAGCATCTACACAGCCAAACCGCTATTTCGAAATAAATTTGAAATAGTGGACCAGGGAGGTTCTTAGTGCTCCTCAGGGTGGAAGCTCTCCCACAGGGCCTCC
>JANRFK010006688.1:5663309-5681393 GCA_030068395.1 Apalone spinifera | reverse complement strand
GTAGTGTAGACATACCCATGGAGAAAAGTCAGTTGAGACACAATCATTTGCCTTGGAAGACAAATTACCTCACTACTCCCATAAAATTGTTAGTCAGGCCTGCTGATGGGGGTGGGGAGAAGGAGTAGGGCAAGAGGGTAGTTGCCCCAGGACTTGGTGATTCTAGTGAGCCCGGGGCTCCCAGCTGCTGGCCCGGGTCCTTTAGAATCGTTGCTGCAGAGTCCCGCACCGCATGCTCCAGCCGACTCTAGCCATATCCACCAGGCCATCTAGGCAGTACTGGGGGCCAGGTGCCCCAGCTCTGCCCCTTCTGCCTGAGACCATTCCCCATCTGGGAGCATGGAGCCCCCCCCCCCACACTGTCCAGGGGGCTGGTGATCCTCTCAGCAGAGCAAATCCACAGCTATCTGCTTTATATCCACAGGTATCCTCATTCACAGGTGTGGATGTAGAAATCTGCATCTTGTGTTTGCGGATATGGATACAAATTTTGTATATAGAATCTTGCAAATTTGTGGATATCTGCTTTATATCCGTGGGTATCCAAATTTGCAGATGTGGATATGTACAGCTCATTTTTGTGGCTGCAGATGCAAGTTTTGTATCAGTGCAGGGCTCTACCCATCGGCTCCCTTGGTTAAAGTAAAACATTAGTCAATAGGACATTGTCACAGGTCACCCCCATGCACACTGAATTATGTTGCTTTGCTCAGATGCTCATAAAGAAAGCTTTTATGTGCATGGTAATAACATTGAGACTCTAGCAGTCACAGCAAATTCTTGGAGTTATTACTAAGCTCTGACAATTAGGGTATAGTAATTTAAGCTGTAGTGCTTGTGTAAGTGTGCATGACTGAATTATGACACAAGGCTTTCTGGGGTACAGATAGATTTTATACTTAGTTTTCTTGGCATGCTATACTTAGTGTGTTTACAGAGTGGCTAGTTTAAAAGGCTTATAAACCTCCCACTACCACACAAAATCTATGTGCAACATTGGGACTGTCCACTTACAGGTAGTGAAGACTAGTGGTCAAGTGTTACATGGCGTGTTCTTTTCACTCCTGGGCTTTCTTAGAGTGGATGAGTATCTAGCGAGGGCAGTGCTAGGAGTTGAGAGAAGGAAGATGGCACTGGGGAACTGTGAAAAATTGGTGAAAACCCAGCATGTTTCTTTAAGGGCCTGGGACCTTGTACAATCTATGAGGTGAGGTTGCCCCCTCTCCCAGCCAATGGGAAGAAGGCTCATTCTCTCTCTCTCTCTCTTCCTTCTATTAGGATGGAGGAGACAGTCTTTCCCTTTTCACTATCTGTGAGTCTCTGTCAGCCTAAGGAAATAGCTACACAGGTAGCTGCAGGGAGGGTTCCTGAGGGAATCTGCTAGAGTCACTGAGAGTCCTGAAGGAGGTCTGTGCAAGCCCTGAACCTGAGGGGAAAAGCTACACTGCAGGGAGACTTCGAGGTTGGAGCTAGAAGAGGCTCTATCAAGCTTATTTGGACTCAGTAAAGTACAACCCCAACAAGGGAACTTTCTTTACCTTTGCACCATGTGGAGTTCTTAAAGGGCCTTTTAGAGAGGGAAACTTTGGCAGAGTGTTGCAGTTGGCCAGCAGGGGGTGTTATATGACAACACTCTACTTAAAGCTTAGGGTAAAATGAACAGATTTTGCTTACACAATATTAGCACTTCAAATGACTGTTACATAACGTAGTATTACCTACATAATACTATCAATTATTCCAAGAGAAAGTAATAAGTCTTAAGCCATTTGAGGAAGGAACTTTAGTTTCTTTTTTTTTTAGGCTGGAAACATAGGGGAATCCCATCTAAAAGTGAGGGAAAACACCTTTTAACCTTGAGAGTACGGGAATATGGCAAGTGACAGATCTTGAAAGAATAAGGATAGGACTATGGGATAAGCTTTTAGGGAGGGCAATGTTTCAGCTGTTAGAAGGGGACACTGAGGAGAATGGAAAGGAACATCATGATCTAGATGGTGCATGAGGGCAGGGTACTGGACTTGATGATCTCTCGAGGTCCCTTCCAATTCTAGTGTTCTATGATTCTATGAAAGCTTCCAGACAGTAAGTATTGAGTGCGCCATAGTAAAAGCAACACAATCGTACTAGATGAGGGGTTCCTAAAGATCATTAAACTGCAACCTTTTGACAACAAAAATTACCACACAACCCCAGGAGAGGGGACTGAAGTCTGAGTCTGCCTGAATCTCACTACTTTTCTTCTGCATGCGTGCAAAGCGGGGCAAAATGGGGCAGCAAGGCAGTTAAGTGTGCTAAAAAGGAGCTGTGCCTCTGGACTATGCTTATTTCATCTACAGACACTGCAAGATTGTGGGTTTGGTGCACTCTGTGGTTTTATTGGGTTTTTTGGGGGGTGGGGGGGAGAGAGAATAGGGGTGTTCTGAGAAGAGAATGGAACTAGTAACAACTAACATACACGTCAGTGTAAATCAGACACTCTGTAATAGACAGCTTCATCCAAGTTACTGTTGATTCAAAGAATTCAACCCTACAAACCTATAGCACAGGGGTGGGTTTGCTTGGATCCGGCCCCTGAGGCTCAGGATTCCCTCCTTCCCCAGCACAGGAAACCCACACTGGTGCTTCAGCCCTCCTGCAGAGCTGAAGCACACAAAATCTTCTAACCTGGGCCTCCCTAGGCTCTGGTGTGGGAGGGGAATGTGCGGAGTGTCTATCTCCTCCTCAGCTGGGGGCCACATCAGTGAAGGGTTTTTGGTTTTTTGCATCTCACTTGTGTGCGGCCCCCAGCTGATTTTTCGTGGGTAGGCAGCCCTGGACCATAAAAAGGTTCCCCACCCCTGTTTTAGCACAAGATCTCTGTGGGATGTTTACTAATTAACCACCTTCTAGCTCTGTAACACGTGTCTCTCTCACCCAGCCCCTAAGAGACTACATACACAAAGGCAAACATTCACTCACCCTGCCAGCCCACATCCTGTAGGCCTCAAAGATAATGAAGAGCAGTGTGAAAAGAAAGCCTGTTACAATGTTCTTGAAACCCGATCCATCTCACATCTCCATTTCTATGCTTTGAAACCGCATTTGAATTACTTGCTTTTGGTTAGAAGGCTGTGAGCATGTAGTATTTTTTTGGCAACTTGAATGTCCTAAAAACAGTACAACTAGACATTTGCCTTTTTTTCCCTGTATTAATCATGATTAACTGTATTAACTCCTTATTTTTAGCTGATCGAATTAATAAAATCATAGTTTATGTGTATTGTTCTATAGCTGGACATGAATTTTAATTATGCACAGATAATCGCTATTTTGTCTTAGATGCATGCATAAGTTTTCAATGTGATGTGTGAATGCTTGGATCATAGTAGGGACTTTAATGCATGTGCAAAATAAACTCTGGATATAACCCAGAATGAAACAGCTCAGTACATGACAGCTATATGGAAGAGTAAAATTATAAACCCTGATTCAACAAACACATAAACACATAATTCAAGTTAAGCGTGTACTATACTTAAATGCTTGAATTTTAGCAGTGACTACTAGTGTATTTGCCACAATGTTATCTTTAAATTTCCATTGATGATGAACTTTTGAAAATGCATGCCTAATCCTCTTTGAGGACCAACAACGCATGGCTTCTTTGCAGTTTTTTCAGGTAGTGTGCAGCTTAGCTAAGAAAAGAAGAAACTTGTTTACTGAAATCATGTTCCCATCATGTAATTTATAACTGGTCTCTTTCTCCCTAGTCTATTCATCTTGGAGTCAAACTCCAAACATCACCCATGGCTTACTTTTGTATTTAATTGAAAAGTATGACTCACTCTATTGGAATAATTAAATACTTTGTCCTTTAACTTGCAGCCATATACAACTTTAAAGGCGTAGGAGAATCGCAATTATCCCTGCAGATTGGTGATGTAGTCCATATATTGGAGTCCTGTGAAGGTAAGTCACTTGCATTTGAAATATAGCTTCTCTTTTTAATTATTTGTATTGAAAACTTTACATTTATATCACATTACCTCAGCCAGCATCGGCCTGTATTACATTAACATGTTCCTGCGACAACAGGGCTAATTATTTCTTTAATGAATATTTTTTAAATCTAGGAATTAAACTGAACTGCTTCCTATTTGCCTATTTCATATAACCATTCAACTTGCAATAAATCATCAATCACTCTCATTGGACCTTTGTCTTTGTTTTATTGGTTTCAATACATAGTAAGATACACTAATGAAAGTCACCTGAAACCTACCATATGATTATGAAGCCAGTTTATCACCTGTATGTGTGGAAAAGCCTGCTTAGCATGACAGGATTTAGTGAATTTTAGCTGTAGTTTTTTAATCAAATTGATGGTAGGGGAAAGGAGTATTCATCTTATTTTCCCTTCCTCCACTTCCTTTAAACCTGTGAGGAAATCTACACAATGATCATAGAACTTGCCTTACAACTGGGTCTACCTGTTCTATTGAGCTCTATTGAGCAGAACATGATTTACTACAACTACAGAAACAACATTTAATATTGTACGATTTTCAGAGCACTTGATTAGTCTTAAATTTGCTATTTTTGGCTCAGAGTATATTCATCCTTGGGCAGGGTTGGGCAAATTCTGGCCCGTGGGCCAAATCCAGTCCACAGGGTTAGTTCCTAGGGACCCCCCACTGCTTTTGCAGGTGTCGGAGGATCACAGCTCTTGTTGGCCACAAATCGCCATATGCAATCAATGCGAACAGCGAGAAGTGGCGTCCCGGTCCATACTGCTTCCAGCCACTCACATTGGCCGCAAACAGTGATCCATGGCCCATGAGAACTGTATTTGATACCTGCAAAAGTGCAGGTAAACATAGTGGCAGCAGCCTATCAGCGGCTAACCCTGGTGAGCTGCCACTTTTTTATTGCCCACCCCGTCCTTGGACATCTGTTGTCAGAAATGGTAAAGTTCATGTGGTACTCATGGAAAACATTCAGGATGAAGGAATTCAGGTGGATGGAGTTTAGGTTGTTGTCTGCCCCCATGCTTTTCTGATGGAAGAATTGAGTTTTTAAGATAATACATGGGTTGTTTATGTGTGAGGTTAGTCTTTTTGTGTGAATATATGGAATATTTAAGATGCTGAAAGTTTTAAAGATGTCTCTTAACATGAAACATTGCTTAATATGTAATATTTCACTTTTGTGTGTCCAAGCTGCCTTACAAGAAACACTTTAGAAATTGATACATCTCACTCCATTTACCTCAAGTGCCAAACAACGATTATTAGCATTCATTAAACAATGATAGCCCAAATGAAAAACTAGTGGTGTATCATGAACAACTGAATATGTTGCTTCAAATGATTGCTGTAAGTAGAATCTACCTGACAAAAGGGTGGAAGTAAGACATAATGGGGGAGGGGGAAGGAGGCAGAAGATGCAGAAAGCAATAAAATAAGACTGGAACTTGCAGCAAGTTTGTGGTGATAAATTCATTGCTTATTCTAGAGCTGTATATGGTTTTGGTTTAGGCTATGCTGAAGTCAAATCAAATATTTTTGTATTGGTCCACACACTTACAGTCTTCCTGAGTTACATTCCATGAACCAGTCAAAGCCTTTGAGGTCAGATTTTCAATATGCAAAACTAGTTGTCTGGGTTTGGCCCTGAAGCTAAACAAATCCACTTGAGCTAAGTCCAGGCTTGCCTGAAAGGTGCACTTATCTTGATGAATGTGGTCTGGGTGGAAATTTGGTAACAATCCCATGGACTGCAAGATTTTTTTAATATGAATATTTCCCAAGACTGTACTCTATGAAATATTTAAAACTGTTTAATGTTTTTGATGTCTATTGGGTATTGTAAGTGTTATCAGGAAACATTTTACAGTTTAGACTGGGTATGCTCTGCCTTAGCGCCTCTTCTCGCAGCAGACTCTACGTGCTAACTTTGAGCCATTTCCGTCTATGCTATTGTTTTTACTGTGTGATGTTTTGTGGCTGGAACCTTTACCCTGCCATGAGGGTAGAGGGAAGGAGTGTAGCTTTACTGATGGAGAAGATCAGGGGGTACTCTGTAAGCTGTAAGCTATCTCCTTGAACTCTCAGGGGAGGAGTGAATGGCCATTGGCAGCCATTCTCCTTTGAGTCCAGTGCACCTGAGTTGGAGACTTTTTGCCAGCAGTACCATTAGCAGGAACATGTACCCCAGATCCCCTTGTCTGCATCTCCTCTCAGTGAAAGTTGGAGTTCTCTGTGGCAGTTCACTTAGGTTAGCCAGTGTACTCTGGAAATCCTTGCGCATATACAAAAACCCCAGAGGTACTTCTGTCTAGAAACGAACCTGATGAAAGAGGAATATGTCGGGTGTTGAAGCCCCATCCCAAACATGGGGTGATGGATTCTAATTCCATGAGGAATGTTCTTCCAGCCACCAGCAACTCGAAGTACAAGTCCGGCAGAAAACAATGCCTTTCATCCTTGCTGTTGGCTTCCTTGAAGCTTTCTGATGCTGATAGTGCTCAAAATCTCCATCTGCATAGAAGAAGCCTTCCAGTAAGACCTGCTCAAACCAGTGCTGGAGGAATCATAGATGTAAGTACCCACCTGCTCTGTCAGAGGCTGCAGCAAAGGCCATCAAATCTGGTACCTTTAGTCAGTCAGTCTGTAACCCAGTGAGGACAGTGCTTTCCCACCCACAGCCACTGAGTCACATGGCCTCGTGTCTCAGCATGCCAGGCTTCGTCTTCACCGTTAACGGGCCTGGCTCCATTTTGATTGTTGTCCAACCTGGCACCTTTGGGTAATGCTCATTTGTGTACTTACATGAGTGCTTCAGTTGCTGGACCGATGGCTGGACACTTGTAATATGTGCAAAGGGGCCCCCTTTGTATCTAAGGAACTAACTAGAATTCTGATTACAGATACATTGACCAAAATCTGCCCCGGGTGATTTAATGCACAAGCTCTGGTCACCCAGGAAGTCTCTCTGAATTATAGATGTGTTGATTCTCATGCTGTCTTTTGATAGCATGAGACACATGAGACACAGACCTGTGACACATTCAGGAACTAACTAGTGAAAGTCCTACTGCCATGTTTTGTCTCCACAGCGTGGTGGGGAGGTAGATATATGCAAGAATGATTAATCTATGTCAGGAGGCTATTCACCAGTGGAACCTATGCACTAGACTTCTAATATTCCTGTCATCTGAAGAGGAGGGTTGTGCCCATGAAAGCTCATGATACCATCTACATGTTTTGTTAGTCTTTAAGGTGCTACCAGACCATTTGTTGTTTTTTAAAGTTTTAAAGTTTCCATGAGATTGTTCCTTTTTCTGGGAGAGAGGAATACCACTGCAGATTCCCTTGGCTGGCATTTTGTGAACCCCAAATGATGTCATCTTCCAAGTGTTCCATCAGTGAGGATACCTGAAAATAGACTTATTACCAACTTGAACATCAAATGCAAGAATTTTTGCTCCTGCCTGAATTGCAGTCTGGGCTCTTTAATAGATGGTATTTCTTCTTCCATGGGCCAATTTCCTGTTATATGTGTATCCTTTCATCCTTCTCATCCCAAGGGTCTCAAGAAGCTGCAAATAGATGAAAAACTTTAATATTAATAAAACCAGTCTGGCCAAGGTAGTGCTGGTTCACAGGCCTATGCCAGCTTTCAATCAGGCCACCTGACTTTGAGTCAGAGATCTGCTTTCTCAGGTCCAGAGTTGGTCTCCACACCCCAACGTCCAATCTGTCGACCACTCTGCAAAGATGAACTCTGATAAATGCTTGTGAAAAACCAAAACCAAAACCCTGTGCTCCAGAGATGTCCAGGCTGTTTTTGTGAGCAGCAGGAAGGATTCTGCTAGTGTCACAGCCACAGCTCAATGAAAGCGAGTGTCCATCTGCATTTATCACCCACAGCGAGAGGATGCTAGTAATATACTTGATTACTTACTGCATTTGAAGACATCTGGCCTTTTCATTTCTGTGAGTTCACCTGGCTTCCATATCTGCAGTCCATCTGCCATTTAGAGGGGCTTTCTGTTTTCTCTCACCTTCTAGTATTCAGATTTCTGAAAATATTAGTCTGTTGTCCAGTATCTGACCCAGTATCCTCATAAGATCTTAACCTAGTCTTTAAAGACTAATTGGAGCCTTCTTTGAACCCCTACTGACATCACCGTAGAGGTTTCTGGTGGCAATCACTTCTGCAAGAAAAGCAACCGAGCTCTGAGTTCTGCTAAATGACCCTCAATTTTCCCCCTTGAATAAGGACAAGATTCCTTTCAGACTATACCCTAAAATCATGCAAACTGTGGTGTCAGCTTTTCACCAGATCCAATCTGTTAATCTTTTGGTCTTTTTTTCTCTGACACCTCCTTCTTCCAAATGAAGAAAGATTTCACACCTTGGATGATCCCAGAGCTTTGCCGTTCCATCTCGAGTGCACTGTTGTTCACGGTGTATCTCGGGCTTTTTATAGCCCATGCAGAGAGAGTGAAAGGACCAATCAGTGATTGCTCAACACATCATGCTGGCTCTCAGCTGGATTACAATCTTCAAAAGTCACTCCACCAAAAAACCAGCTTACACCCTTAAGGCTCAATCCACTTCCTCGGTGTTCTGGAGCAATGTTCTGTTAACAGATATTGATAAACAAGCAACGGGGCGCTGTCTGAATAACTTGAACTTCTCAAACAGCCGAGTTTGGCAAGTTTGCCTTGCAATCTCAGTTCAAATAAGCCCAAATCCTGCTATCTACAAGGGAACTGCTACAGAGCCACCTGCCGAGGAATGTATATGTGCACAAGCACTGGAAGGAGAGAGATGGCTTAATAACCATAGTCACTGTTCTCACCAGTGTTGTGCACATATACATCCCCCAATCCTCTCACCTTCCTCGCTAGTGAGGTTACTGTCCACCATAGAGGGAGATGGAACTGAACTGGTGGGTGTGCCCACTTTATGGTGTAAGCTGAATGCATGAGGAGAATGAGGGTACATTTGCCTTTATAATACTTCTGGCAAAGTCTGACTTAAGTGCTTTGGGGCACACAACCGCAGTGAAATCACATATGTGCACAACACATCATTAAGAACAGGTCATTTTTTCTCCCCCATTTCTTGATCATACAGCTGGTAAGAGACTGGCTCGCCCCCAGAACTACAGTTGTGTTGGTTTCTTGCATACAGACAGTTTTTTAAAAAAGAAAAATATTAGATAAGCATTTTATAGCACAAAGGTTTAACAGTGAGCATCTTGTGACAATGAATAGCAATGGCTTGTGCTAAGGTGAACTCTGTGACCCTACTATTGAGAATTCCCAGTCTGTCTTCATCATGGCAGGTTAACAATGGGACTAATTCTTATTGGAACTAGTAGGAGATGCAAATTCACAGGATACTAGGTCACTAATGCATTCAATAGTGGCTGGTTTCTATCCATGAAAGCTCATGATGCCATATACAGTCCAGTCATCTGAAGAAGTGGGTTTTGCCCATGAAAGCTCATGATACCATCTACATGTTTTGTTAGTCTTTAAAGTGCTACTAGACTATTTGTTGTTTTTTAAGTTTTTATTTTCCCCTACAGCTGGACTTAAAATAGGAACTGGGAAGCATTGTACCTCAGTGGTTTCTAATTTTTTCTCTTCCTCATTTAAAGAGCCATCTTAGGACACAGCAAATACAATTGAGGGGGGAAGGTTTTATTCATTTGCACATTTTGCTTGGCTATTCTTCAGTTATTTAAAGGCGTGTGCCTTTTTGCCAAGTGTGAACGCTGCTTCAGAACCGCACGAAGTACAATGATGCAGCCTCTCTAAGCACAGAGTATAATGCAGACAAAGTAGAAATGAAATATGCTGAGGAATGAAAAGGATGTCAGGCAGTGCTGGAGAGGAGATCAGGACTGGAAAACAAAAATAAACAGGTGGATTTTAATGATGAATTTGAAAACAAGGGGGAGCAATGATGTGGAAGTGAAGCACAAATATTTTCACTAGCAGTACAGGGGCAGCTCTTTAAAAAAAGCACAGCAGTACTGACCCAGAAACCTAGAGCCTGCAAATCTTAACTATAGAGCCAGTTAGAAATTGGAGAAGATGTAATCTGATGGTTATTGCACTCACATGGGATGTATGAGACCTGAGTTCAATTTCCTGGTGCAAATACAGCAGGGTAAGAACTAGAGCCTGCATCTCTTGCATCCCAGGTGAGTGTGCGAAATTCCAGTCTAACCTGGGCCAGGAAAGGGCTGGGGTTTCTATTTTGCACACACACCCTCCACCCCCCAAATCCAAGGACTCTGTTTTCTCCCAGTTCAGAGCAGGAAGCTTCTAGCAACAAATTTTTTTCTGAAGATAGGAAAACCATTTTCTGCATAGTTCCAGTGTATTGTCCTTTCCGCATCTGCTTAATTTGAGCCAGGCACTGTAACTGTGGATGGCCGTTAATGGAGGGCGAGAGGCATTTTTGGTGGATAAAGCTGAATGAATCATGTGTTTTTTGTTGTTTCACCCACTATACTTAAAAAAAACCCCAAACACCCTTGGTTGATTTTGAACTGAAAATCATTTCTTTAGGTTTTTTTTTCTCATTAGAAAAGAAAAACCAAATACATTTCAAAAATGTCTAAACAACCCAGTTTAACACCCCACCTCCTGACCCCAAACACTTTATTTCCAGCGGACATTGAATCCACAGATTCAAACCCCAGTTCACAAATAGTTTTGGTTCATCAAAAATAACATCATCATACATCCATTCCTAGGAGGTAAGAAGGGAGGCAGCCATGATCCTGCTCCACTCTCTGTCTCCCTCCTTACCTCCTTGGAATGGATGTATGAAGTTATCCAGGCCCAGCGTATTCCAGTGGGCTGAGCTCTGCTCTAGTTGCACAGGGCAACAGGCTCTTGGGGAAGGATGTTGGTGTAGGCGGTGGTGGGTATGGCCCCCATATGTTGGTGTGAGGGCAGGCGTGTCATTCCTTCCCATGTCAGAAAGAGATCTAATGGCTCCAAAATGGAGTTGAGCGAGGGATAGTGGTGGACCCATTGGAAAAGTAACACATCCTCCCTGAGGTGACTGGGGATGTGCTGGGCTTTCCAGATCCCCCTTAAAAGATCCCCCCCTTGTAGCTTTACAGCAGTCAATTGGTGTTGAAGTCAAGGTGGCCACCTGGGCTTTAAATTGGATTGTATAAAACAACTTTCAAAAAGGGTAATCAGAATTAGGGCCCTGCGCAGGTTGGAGTTCCCGGTTGAGATGGGAGATCTTTCCCCTTGTCTCCGCAATCCTCAGAACTGCTACTGAGGCAAGCAGCCAGCTCCTCTTACCTTGCTGCTTGGCCCACATTTGTTTCTGCCCGCTGCCAGCCCTTCCAGCTGCTGAAGAATGGGTTTGCATTGGACTCACTAGCAGTTGATCACAGATGGCCTCTTTAGGGTGTCTAAACTTGCTTTTCTTTTTCCCCAAAAGGGCATCCAAGCCCTAGGTGATCAGACATCTGGGCTGTGCTGTCTCAGGGGAAGCTGAGGTACAGCTCAGTCAGAATTGGTTTTCCTCCAACAGATGCATCCTTTGGCCTACCGTCTTTAGTTGTTCAGACTAGAGTGGACCTTCTCCCACAAATTTTTGGATGGGTTTCTATTTTTGTAAAACCCTCAGACATATCTGTTCTGTCACCCCCCATGTCCTATCTATTAGCCCTGAGGGAAAGGGAGAGAGAGAGAGAGAAAGAGAGAGCCCGCCCCTGCTCCCCTCCCCTATGGACTCTGCTAACCTTTAACATTGTGGTGACTGAGAGATAAGGAAATAGCTTACTTGAGGTTTCTCCTTTCCTGGCTTCTATTCATGAGTGTACAGCAACGCTTGAAGGAAAAAAACCCAAACAAACATAGAATCATAGAATACTAGGACTGGAAGGGACCTCCAGAGGTCATTGAGTCCAGTCCCCTGCCCTCACGACAGGACCAAATACTGTCTAGACCATCCCTGAGACATTTATCTAACCTGCTCTTAAATATCTCCAGAGATGGAGATTCCACAACCTCCCTGGGCAATTTATTCCAGTGTTTGACTACCCTGACAGTTAGGAACTTTTTCTTAATGTCCAACTTAAACTTCCCTTGCTGCAGTTTAAGCCCATTGCTTCTTGTTCTATCCCCAGAGGTCAAGATGAACAAGTTTTCTCCCTCCTCCTTATGACACCCTTTTAGATACCTGAAAACTGCTATCATGTTCCCCCTCAATCTTCTCTTTTCTAAACTAAACAAACACAATTCTTTCAGCCTTCCTTCATAGGTCATGTTCTCTACTCCTTTAATCATTCTCTGGACCCTCTCCAGTTTCTCCACATCCTTCTTGAAATGTGGTGCCCAGAACTGGACACAATACTCGAACTGAGGCTAACTAGTGCAGAGTAGAGCGGAAGAATGACTTCTCGTGTCTTGCTCACAACACACCTGTTAATGCATCCCAGAATCATGTTTGCTTTTTTTGCAACAGCATCACACTGCTGACTCATATTCAGCTTGTGGCCCACTATAACCCCTAGATCTCTTTCTGCCATACTCCTTCCTAGACAGTCGCTTCCCATTCTGTATGTGTGAAACTGATTGTTCCTTCCTAAGTGGAGCACTTTGCATTTGTCTTTATTAAGCAGAGCACTTTGCATGTGTCCCTTTTACAGTGACTTGGCTCTTTATTAATGACCTGCATAAGGGGATTGCACCCTCAGCAAGTTTGCGGATAACGCTAAGCTAGGGGGAGAGGTAGATGCTTTGGAGGGCAGGAATAGGGTCTAGAGTGACCTAGACGAATTGGAGATTTGGGCCAAAAGAAATTGGATGAGGTTCAACAAGGACAAGTGCAGAGGCCTGGCTAAGTGCAGTTCAGCAGAAAAGGACCTGGGGATTACTGTGGCTCAGAAGCTGGATGTAAGTCAACAGTGTGTTCTTGTAGCCAAGAAGGCTAATGGCATATTGGGGTTCATTAGGAGGAGCATTGCCAGCAGATCTAGAGAAGTGATTATTCCCCTTTATTTGGCAGTGGTGAGGCTACATCTGGAGTATTGTCTCCATTTCTGGGCCCCCCAATATAGAAAGGATGTGGACACATTGGAGAGGGTCCAGTGGAGAGCAACCAGAATGATTAGGGGCCTGGAGCACATGACCTATGAGGAGAGGTTGAGGGATTTGGACTTATTTAGTCTGCAGAAGAGAAGAGTGAGGGGGGATTTGATAGCAGCCTTCAATTTCTTGAAGGGAGGTTCCAAAGAGGCTGGAGAGAAGCTGTTTTCAGTAGTCATGGATGGCAGAATGGTCTCAAGTTGCAATGGGGGAAGTCTAGGATGCCTCCTGAGGTATCTCCCAGCCCTAGAATTCTATGGCTCTGTCTGCTGTCCAAGGCCCTTTGGCGGAGCCCAGGAAGAAGTGCAGTGCTATCACGCTGAACACAATGAAACTCAGTCTCACGTAGGGTTATTTTTATCAGTCTGAATAAGGTGTAAAACTGAATAAGGTAAAAAAGCACTTGCCTTGCTGTGATGTTTGTGGCCTTCTCAAGTCAGTTGCTCAATAAGGGAAGTGGAGTCTTTTGTATTGTGTAAGTGGGGAAGTTGCTCTTCTTTCCAGAGACTCTGAAAGGTATGTCCTACTGCAAATTGCAGCTGATGAGCGTAAAAAGAAAAATAGCTGGGGTGTGTGTATGTGCAGATTCAGTTACTCTGGTGATTTGTGATACAGACTTTGACCAAATTGCATATACTAAAAAGCTCATGTAGAACCTGCGTCTGATTGTGTGTACCAGTGGTGAATGATGTGTGAAATGTGGGGGGGTTTTTTGGTGCACACTGTTGTGAAGAGGCATGCGGATTACATACATCTACTTTACTCAGGTTTAGACTTAAGCTGGGATACTCATAACTGCTCAGTAGTGTTGCCAACCCTCCCGGTTTTGCTGGGCACCCAAACCAGGAGATTTTAGGCCACTAAAAGTCTGGAGGCACAGCCAGACTATGGCAGGCTCCCTGGCTGCCTTGGCTCTGTGCCACCACTGGAAGTGGCTGGCATGTGCCTGGGGGGAGGGGTCAGGTGGTCTCCACATGCAGCCCTTGCCCCAAGCACCGACTCCGCAGCTCCCATTGGCTGGGAACTGAGACCAAAGGGAGCTGTGGGGGTTGGTGCCTACAGGCAGGGGCAGTACATGGAATTCCCTGGAGCAATAGGGACATGCTGGCTGCTTCCAGGAGTGGTGCAGAGCCAGGATAGGCAGGGAGTCTGCCTTAGCTCCACTGTACTATGCCTCCAGCCTGCACCTCCAACCCCCTGTCCCAGTCTCAGACCAGAGCCTACGTCCACACACCAAACTCCTCCGCTCACGCCAGAGCCCACACCCCTTCCCACGCTCCAACCTCCTGATGAAAGTGAGTGAGGATGGGGGGAGTGCCAGGAATGCAGGGATGGGGCCCTCAGAGATGAGCCCAGACAGGGCTGTGGCCTTTGAAGTGGCAGGATGTGAGGCAAGAGTATTTGGGTTTTTGTGACTAGACTAGGCTGCCCTACTTTTCAGACTTGGTCTAATTCTGTTTGGGTATGTCTAGACTACATGGATCTGTCGATGGAGCTATGTAAACTAGTTTACCCGGCATAGGCAAAGATAAACATGGCCGCCGTGCTGTGCCGACGATCAGCTGATCCGGCACCGTGCGGCAGTCTAGACGTGGATCTGTCGGCTGGGGAAGCCTTTACCGACCGATCCCTTATGCCTCGTGAAACGAGGTTTACAGGATCGGTCAGCAAAGGCTTCCCCAGCCAACAGATCCGCATCTAGACTGCCGCGCTGTGCCGGATCAGCTGATCGTCGGCACAGCACGACGGCCATGTTTATTTTAATGAAGCGGGGATTATTTAAATCCCCGCTTCTTTGCCTATGCCGGGTAAACTAGTTTACATGGCTCCGTCGATGGAGCCATATAGTCTAGACATACCTTTTCTGTTGCCCTCAGTGGGGAAATAGTGATTATATCATCCGAGTAGAGTTACATCAGAACTGAGCACTTACAAAAATCCCTCTCTTGAGCCTTTAGTTTAAAGACTGCTACCAAATGGAGCATTAGCACATCGCTGTTTCTCATTTTGTTTTACTGAGCAGCTTAGTTACAAGAGGAAGAGAGCTGCTCTTAGCAACAGAGGTGCCTTGCATGGTGATCTGCAAACCTTTCTGGAGTGGAGCATGTGATCTAGCAGCTAGTTGTGCCCTGGACCTGACGTCCGTTGCGCTAGAAGCCAGCACATCCCTTTGTGGCTCCCCCCCCCACTTTTGTGTAGGTTAATACATTTTAATGCAATACAAAACAAGAAGTGAACTGCTTGTGGGGAATTTCCTTCCGATGCCTGAAAGGAAAAAAAAAAAGGGCCAGGGAAATTTTTTGTGGCTTCCTATCCTGGCTATTCAAAGGTCTGTGAAAAAGTTAAGGTAGAAAGTCAGTAACCAGCTGTGACCTGCTGTTTGATGTGTATCGTAACCAGACAGAATCCCCTGCACATAAAAGGGGCTCCATGTGAGTGAAGAGGCCTGGTTATGTTACTCAGATAGCAGGGCTGGAGCATACCTGTACAAAGATGCTTTGAAAGCTCAGTGAGCCCAGTTTCTCTGCCATACAAGTATGGCTTGTACTATTCTTTTTGGTGAGATAGATCTTTTTTGCTTGTTGGGTATCCATTTCAAATTGTATTGTCGCATCACATTTATGTTTCAAGCTACTTGCGAGGTGCCAGCACAACTTTAGTTTGCGATAAATTGGGCAAGCCATATTTTTATTACAGCTTCAAGATGGAATTCTTTGGTTTTTTGGATGAAAAGACAGTGGTATGCTGACAAATTGGGTACGCTGATCCTGCATTTCTCAAAGTCTTCACGTTAACTTTGTGCATTTGTTTCTTTTTCTCAAGTGCCAGGCTTAGGGAGTTTTTTGTTTAAGCAACGAATGCACAGAAGACTTGCTTTTTGTGCTTGGTTGGGAGTGATTGAATGTCTGAGAGCTAGGTACTGCAGTGATTAATAGTGGGTGTAGACTCTGAGGATGTTACTATGCCTTGTATTGCCTCAGTATCTATCGCTCTTGATTTCTGCTGTATTGTTCCTGTTATTATTCTGTCATCCTGTCTTGTTTATTTAATTCAGCTGCATATTACAAGTCTTCAGGTTAGTCCTTTTTGAAATAGCTACAGAATTTTGATGTTTAGCAGTGAGTGGAGTGTACTTGTTTCTCCACTGTCAATATCCACCGCCAACCAGAAATTCATAGGTCACCTCTTCGCATGAGTAATTACAGAAGCGAAGCAAATCAAATCCTGGAGATTGTGGTGACCCAGACTTCGTAGCTTACTGGGAACACTTCGGACTTGTGGGTCTAGTCTGGTAAATTAATGGGTTGCTTTAAGACTAATGAGAATGGAATGCTTTTGAGTACATAATGCAAAACTGTTTAGTCTTTAAATGCAGACTAAAATTGTTACAAATAGTTTTGCTCTAGACATGAAATGTCAAAGGTTAACAACAGAAATGTGTGAGAAAGAGATTAACAAGAAGAAAGTGAGCAGAAGAGAACAGAGCAGCAATCAAGAGAAATGATGCCAGTAGAGGTCGAACCTCTCTAATCCAGCATCCTGGGGACCTGCCTGGTGCCGAACCAGGGAATTTTCCGACCACGGGAGGTCAAAATTGTCTAGTAGCATTACTGACACTTCCATTACTTACTGGCCTCTTAGAAGACATTTAGGTGTAAATTAGAGCTAAATAACAGCCAGAACACTGAGAGCCAGGACGGGTGTATGTAAACAAACTTTATGGGACCACAGGAAACTTGGCCACACGCACGATGGGCGGACATCCGGGTAACTGAAATCATGCCAGAGCAGAGAATGCTGCACTAAAGAGTTTCAATCTGTAGAAAGTAAGCTTAAGAAGAAGTAAGGAGAAGGCATTCAAAACATTCAGGTCATTCATCTCTCCCCCCAAAAAGGTGCGGGATAAGATGAGTGTTGCAGACATGCAGACAAAATAAATCCAGCTAGAGAGGCATGTTGGTTTGATTCCTTTTGTTTTAATGTTATTGGCCTGCCTTTGGTAAATGTAGCACTTCATAGTTTTGTGTTGAGCCCAGAGCTGTGGTTTTCTGATATATGCCTACAAGTAAAGCCACTACTGAGAAAAGAGCAGCTTTTAGTCATCTTGCTCAAAAGGAATTAAAACTCACTGCTGGTTGAAACCCTCTTAATTGGGACTCTCTGGTCCAGCAACGGACCACGGATGTTCCAGGATCAGAGAGTCCTGGGGGAGAGCTAGCATCTGAGAGCCCTGAAGGCTGGCAGGGCCTTAGGAGCCTGATGCATGGTTGGGAGCCTGGTGCATCAGCAAGAGCCTGGTGAGCAGAGGCACAGGTGCTGGGCGTGGCAGCGAGAGCCCAGCGAGTAGAGGCAGTGGGGCTGCTTGGCAGGACAGTGGGGGCCAGTGAGAGGGGGGAGCTGGCTGGGAGGCTGACATTCAGGTCAGAGCTGTAGGAGGCTGGTGGTAGGGGGGGACCAGAAATGACCTCCCCTAGTCCAGCAAAATCCCTCATCTGGTACCGCTCAGGTCCCAAGGGTGCTGGACCAGGGAGGTCCAACCTGTACAACTTTTTTTTGAGTGATGCCTTTTACAGGTTTTTTCTTAGGTCATATTTTTCAGTACTTATGTGAAGAGATCATGAGTGGAAATGGTATCATTAATGGAAGACTAAGATGCCACAAAGGGATCAGATTTTATGTTTAATTCTGACATGGGGATAAATGCGGCTCGCTTGGGTATTTTGCACTCATTGAAAGGTTGTGTGCTTCTCTATAAACACAGGATAGACAAATATTGTTCCCAATTCATACTAGGGGAGTTACCCTGGTGATTTCTGCCCCACACCTTTGTTTTATTTAAATACAAGAAATGGAGGGCATTACATTTAGATGTACTGCGTTTTATCTTTGAAGGTACGTCTAGATTGCATGCCTCTGTCAACAGAGGCATGTAAAATAGGCTACCCGACATAGTCAATGAA
>JANRFK010006688.1:5652745-5663209 GCA_030068395.1 Apalone spinifera | reverse complement strand
GTGGATATCCTCCAATGAGCCAGTGAATTTTCATGTTGGGCATTCCGCAACAATATGAATTTATTTGTGTGCCGTTTATGCAAGCATTGCATTGTTCTCAGTTCTGCTCTCCTCTTAATTTTCAGATTGGTACAAGGGATACCTAGTAAGACACAAAGCATGTGAGGTAAGGCTGTACTTTGCATTCTTGTACGATTTTGTGCTAAAAATAAACCATTCCACTTCTGGGTGTTAGTTTATTTCCGAGCTGTCAGGTGATCACATCCTGATTATTTAACCCAACCTCCTCATTCTGTTTTAGCCCACTGGGACTATACAAGGTGGGTACGGAGAAAAGATCTGACTGGTTCTTAAATATGAAGAGGAGAGTGGCTTGGGCAAAATAGATGAAAGAGAAAAGAACTGCTGTGCTGAAAGCACGGACACAGATGTGACCTGAAATACTTGATTAAAGCTGATTTCTTGCAATATTGTAAAATATTGTAAGTGCTTCAGCATTTGTGCTAACCCTTCTGAACAGGTCTAATTTCTCATCCTATTTTCATTGCTTTAAATAACTTGATCATCATGCTCTTAGTAGTTTTCAAAACTGTAGTCCCCAGGAGGGGCATGTTTCAGACACTGAAACTAATTCTGCTGTTAATACTTTCTGCGGATCCAGGTACGCATGAAAGTGGCAAATGCTGTTACAAAAGAAATCCATAATTTTGTTCGTCTGGGAACAGGGGACAAAAATCCTGTATAGCCTCTCACAGGGGGAGGCTTGTGGGTTAGGGGATACTTTAAAAAGATACAGTAGACACGCTAGTTCACCTTCCCCTGAGCAGATTGAGCCATGAACATAAGATTCAGCCTGAGTTTGCAGTTTCAGGCAATAGGCCATCTTGACTGGCTGAGCACACTTTCCTGTGGCTTCTGGTCAAGATAATTTGTGGGAAGCAATTTAAACTATTTTCAGGCAGGGGCAGCCATCGGCTGGAGCAGCCTATTTCTCTACCCTCATTTCTTCCAAATTGCTGGGAACGTTTTGCAGATTACTGTACGTGAGTGATTTAAATATGTCCACTGCTTGGATTCACCTGAATTGGAACAATTTGCATCTATTTCCTTACCGCTCTGTGATGTGTTTACATGGACATAATTACAGCTTTAATGTTCTAAGATTAAGGAAGGAACACAACAGTCGTCTAGTAAATTGTTTTACAAATACCTAAAGAAAGAACCTTAAAATGAGAAATTATTTACTCAGTTGGCAGGTAAGATCCCAGGTAAAGATATTGTATCTTACTAGAGTCCTACAGGTTTGATTTTATTTTTTTAAATTAAGTGCTCATTGTGTCATGTTTCAAGTGGGTGAGTATCATGGACTCCTAGACTTTAAGGTCAGCAACAATTATCATGGTTCATGATCATCTAATCTGACTTCCTGCACCTTGTAGTTCTAGGGGAGCTGACAGCTTCTGCATACCCCTGGGCAAGGTGTGTGTGTGGAGGAGGACGGGCAGCTTTCCATCCCCAGAAGGGGCGGGGCCTCAGGTGGAAGGGGCGGGGACAGGGCTGCCAGCCCTCCTCATCACCCCTCAGCCTTCATATCCACCTGGATCATATTGGTCAGCATCCTGGTGGTGATTTAAAAGTCCTGGGGCTCCAGCTGCCTCAGTAGCAGCAGTGGTGGCTGGGATTCCTGGACCCCTTTGAATTGCCAGGCCCTGGGGCAACTACCTCCTTTACCCCCTCCCTCTTCTGTCAGCAGGCCTGTTCAGTCCATAGAACCTTATCACTCGAAATAACTCCCTAGTAGAGACCAGGGCTTAGTGTCTTGCACTAGGAAGCCTTTGGGGAGCAGTAAAAATTGCATACAGCTGCCTTCAGGAGAAGCAATATTGGTGTATAAAGGGAAAACAACATTTATTATATTTATTGATGATAGGGGCACTTAAGGGCTCTATTTTATCTTACTGTTCAAAAAGAGAGAGATGGTGACAAAAGTGCCAGGAGTGTGTTTGAAGTATAAATAAATTTGACTGGACCAAGCTCCAGGATTTGGTTGCCTAGTGTCAGGACTTCAAGATACACTTTCTGTGGTGAATGAACAGGGAAAACCACAATGGAAATGGCATGGATTAGGGTTTTGGAATAACTTGAATGTATTGTTTTAAGAAACATTGGCACAGAATGACAAATATGTGTGTTTTTTTTGGTTTTGTTTCCAATAGGGAATATTTCCTAAATCTTTTATCCACATCAAAGAAGTTACTGTTGAAAAGAAAAGGTATTTCATTGTCATTGTTGCATTTGCTTAACTGACATTAATGAATTTTAGATTGCTTCTGTCTAAAATGGAGGTAGGTATCTATTTGGAACACAATGCTTCAATTTATTCTGGGTTTTTATTAGTTGGGGACATGGGAGTGGAATAACTAAATTATGAACAATCTTTAGCCTTCATTAAAAAGAAATATAAACAACTAAGGAGACAGAAAATATAGGTATTAATAGTCATGTAGTCTTCCTAATGGAAGAATCATCACTATCTGTCTGAGAACAAAATTCTAGGACATTGAGTCTACCCCGTAGCACTATTTTGGGATACTGAAGGAAATAGCTATTCCGTGTCTTTTGAGCATGCCTGTTATTTCAAAATATAACAGGCTTGCTATTCCGATGTCCCTGGTTTATTCCATAAGGAGTAAGGGACATTTCAGAATAGTGATTTATTTTGAAATAACTGCTGTGTAGACAGTGCCGAATTTCTGAATAAGATATTCTGAAACTAACTTGAAATACGTTATGCAATTAGCATAGCTCAAATTGCGTAGCTTATTTCGAGGTCTGGATCAGTATTAACGCATCCTAAGCGACATACACTTCACAGTTGGTTTGTTAGGTTTTAGTCATGCTAATTTGTTACTTTCCTCCCCCTCTCCTTAGAAATACAGAGAACATAATACCTGCCGAAATTCCATTAGTGCAAGAAGTTACGAGTACTCTATGGGAATGGGGCAGCATTTGGAAACAACTCTATGTGGTAAGGGGAAGTTTTTGCCAGGACTAAAACTGAAGGGAAGATTGGAGTGAAAAATGCTTTGTGTCTGTGGATGATACATTATGCATGTTAAAGAAGCTTATTTCTATGTAAACAAGTTGTCACTGTAATTGCCTTTGTTTTATTTCTGAAGTAGAAGGTGAGGATTTAATTAAGAAACACTTTCTTTATCTAAGTATTTGATTAAGTATTACATCCCCTAGTATTACAGTAAAGACACGGCTTACAATTGTTGCTTAGAAGTAGTTGAACTTCATGCTATTAGTTAATTAGTCTGCCGTATCTGTCTCATTTTGCATAAGATATTTGGCCTGTGTAGTACGTGTGCTTCAAGGAGGAAGAAGCAAGTAGAAATGATCAGGAAACTTGCAATAAACTTTTTCATCTGAAAATGCCAAATGATCAAAACTGACACTTGTTTGTTGGGAAGGTTTCTCTGGTCCAGGATAGAGCTTCTGAAAGGGAGGAAAAGATGGAGGAAGAGAGACCAGAATAGTCAATTGGTTAGGACACTCACTTTCGATGTGTGAGACCTTCATTCAAGACCCTCTTCCGAAAATCATCCAGAGAGGTTTCTAATTTCCACCTTGCCAACAGTGATGCCAACAATTCATTGTTATGTCTCTTTGAAATATTAAAATGTCCCTTTTAAATGGTATTTTCCTTCTGACCCAGTGAAAATACTTGGATTCTGGCAAGAGATTGTATTAATCTCCTTTTTAGTAAACTAAACAGACTGATCCTGTTAAGTTGCTCAGAGTAAGGTAAGGGATTATCTGCGGTCTTTAAATAGCTCTTGTGGCTCTTTTTTGCATCCTTTCCAGTTTTACCTGTTAAATCTCACCTCTTGAATTCCAGTTCTGTGGTTGGGGCTTTCTTCTCCTGCAGAATGAGTACCCTTTAACACTGTAAAATGCACAAAACCAAACTACCCTCTGCCTCCACCCATCACAATTACCATCGCTGGGCTTTGAACATGTAGCGATGTAGACGTTAAACTGTTTTTTTGAACTGAATGACTAGTATGTAGTATGGAGGGCAATATAGGAAGCAGAAATGAAATCATATCCTAAACCACGACCCTTGTGTATTTCAGACAAACAAAAAAGACCGGTTCCGACTGGTGCAATCAATGATGTGCGATCTAATGGAGTGGAGGTCACAGCTTCTGTCAGGAACTCTGCCCAAAGATGAACTGAAAGAACTCAAACAGAAAGTCACCTCCAAAATTGACTATGGCAACAAGTACGTTTTTCCTTGGGCTAAATTAATATGGGGAACCACTATATTTCCTGACATGTCACTGGTATAGAGATGGAGGGTAAAATTTCACTGCTTCCATGTCCATAGCTCATGATCACTGGGTACCTATCCACCTTTTTGTCAGACTACTCCCCTAGAACCTTGGAAGACTTCAAGTTCCTTTGCAGTCATGGCACCTTTTCTTGAACAGGGCCATCCAAAACTTTCACCCACTCCTCTGTTTGGACTCAGTCATTTTAGCATGCATGATCTCTGTGACATATGCAAATACTGGAAGGATCAGACCTAGGCTGAGCAGTTGTCACTGACTCTAATATATAGTCAGTCTTAACATAGTCACACATACCTCAGCAACCACGGCAAGTGCCAGTCCCCAGCAAAATACCTGGTATCTGGGCTGTAATGCCTTGCTGCCGCCTGAATGAGGGTGCTGCAATGCGATGGTCACGAGTCAAGTGTAAGAACCTGAAGTGAACAAAACCCGGAGGAAGAGGACGAGAGAAAAACATCATTTGAAGTTTCCTGGCTGAGCCCACTGAGGTGGATTCTGTATTTGGGAGCAGGTAATACAAATGAATCAGCTCTGGGTTGCTTCTCATTGATGCTGAGTCCTCATAGCACACCTTGGTCGGTGAGCACACGGCAATACAACAGCAGAGTTGTGCCTTGCTTAATATGGGCATGAGAGCTTTGCAAACCAATTTCCGCTGTTCGGGGGCAGGCTTTTGGCCTCTGTCTGTTACTTGCACCTTGACCTGTTGCAGATGGTTGGGGTAATGGCAGTTCCAGGGTCTGTGCTTGACTGAACATCATGGGCTTTCTGTGGCCTGCAATTTCTGTAACTTAAGCAGCAGGTGTTAGGTGTACTGAGTGGACACTGCTTGTATCCCCATAATCAGGGACTAGTTTGTCCTCCGCTTCAGATAGGGGAAAGCTTTTAATTGTAGAGAAAGAGGTTGTTTGCTTTTGCGTGTGGGAGCTTGTTTTCACATATGGAGTAAAAGCCGTGTTCTGATTCAGACACTGCTGACTGACATCATGTTTCTGCAGAGTAAACCCATGAGCTTGCTTGGGTCTCTCTCCTTACGTGTTTCACGCTTAGGTCTGCTATGTTAGTCTAGGGAGTTGACGTCTGAGACGGCTCATCTGAGGTACAATGTTGCATAACCAAGGTTGTGATTTGATGGTGAATAATAGGCTGACAGCAAACAGTGCATTCACAAGGCTTGAGTAAGTCACATAAACAAGTACAAAGCACGAGCAACTAGTCTATGAATCAGACATTCTCTCAAATTTCTCTTGTGAGCTCTGATTTACTGCAGAAGAAACATTTTTCAGTTGCTATCAGTTACTTTTGCCAAAGGAGGTGTGAGTCTTTTATGTTGAGAACTGAATTCATAAAATGAGCTCCTAAGAGCCTTCTCCCACCAGTTTCAAATCCTCTACTGACTGTAGACTCAGCAGAACATGATGCAGGTGTAGAGAGAACATTTTCTTCATTTCAGTCTGTTTAGACAGTTCAGTTCAATGACTCATTCATTTAAACTTAAGTATCAGAGGGCTAGCCGTGTTAGTCTGAATCTGCAAAGGCGGTGAGGAGTCCTGTGGCACCTTATAGACTAACCGAAGTGTTGGAGCATAAGCTTTTGTGGGCAAAGATGAAGTGGGTCTTTGCCCACGAAAGCTTATGCTCCAACACTTCAGTTAGTCTATAAGGTGCCACAGGACTCCTCACCGCATTTAAACTTAAGACTTCAAAAAGCAGGAAAGCTTGTTTTCCTCTCCTGATATATGAACACATACGAGGTGTGAAAGGACATCTAATGGTTCTAAAATCTTGAAAGACACGGTGACTAGAATGAGTTTATTTCGTTAACTAAAGGAATTCTTTGTGGAATCAATTTTAAATAAAAAAGATGCTTTAATTCTTAAGAATTGCACACTCTTAGGATAGTTTTACATAACATTTAAACAAGCTCTTTTTCACATTTTCATTGAACGTGCATTTCCGTCCAATAGAGCATAACACAAATCACAAGGGAAAAAAATTATTTAGTAAATAAAAAGATTCTCATTCGTCATTATCTAACATGGTAAAAAAAGTAAAAAAGGCATCTGAATAAAATAAGTTAAGCTATACAATTACTTAAATAAATGTGTATTGATAAAGCGTGTTGTCCTGGTTAGCAAAAAGAAGCATCAAATGCAGTGCAAAGAATGCCATTAGTTACAAATGATATGGTTCAATGGTTCCCAACTAATCAGAATCAACATTTACTTAGGAAAATAATTAAAAAGTCCAGGCAGAAGTTGGTTAAAATCAATAATTTAAATCAGTGTTCCAGGCTTGCTGATTGAAATCACAATGGCAATTGGTAATTTAATAGCTTGAATTCAAATCTGTGTACTTTGGGGGAGGCTCGAGTGTCGGGGGCCAAGGGTGTCAGTCCGAGAGGGAGCAGTGAGGAATTGGGGTGGTGGAAAGGGGAGTGAGGGAGGTCTGGGGACGGAATGAGGTATTCAGGAGGAGTGTGACAGAGTGACATGCAATTGGAGGAGACAGACAGACAAAGATACTTCATCACCCTGCTGGGCAAGTTTATACCTTAAGAAGGAAGAAGAGGAAAGTCTTCATGAAGTCTACTAGTAGATTGGTTGTTGCTCAATTTTACATAATAGACACTTGGATGCTGTGGAGATATGGGTATGCAAAGAGAACACAAAAGCTTGAAAAAAAAAACCCTGGGAAAAGATATTTTTTCTTGCTAAGTATGTACCAAAAAACCCCAGTATCATCAGAAGTATTACATAAATTATAGATGTTCTCCTTGTTTTGTTAAACTGAACTCACTGCTTCAAAATTCCAAGCAGCTTCCTATGAATCCAGTTTCAAAGTCAGTTGAATATATTTTTTTTCTAGAAGAAAATAACCGTGTCTGATGGAGTGCTCTTTTTTTAAATATTTCCACAGGATACTTGAGCTAGATCTAATAGTGAGAGATGAAGATGGAAATATCTTGGATCCAGCTAAAACCAGCGTCATTAGCCTATTTCATGCGCACGAGGAAGCTACTAATAAGATTACAGAGCGAATTAAAGAAGAAATGGTATGAATAACTTGCCAAAATTGGCCTTTGCTTTACAGAGTGCTAGGATTTGGGGGAGGTCTAGGTTGGATATTAGGAAAAACTATGTCACTAGGAGGGTGGTGAAGCAATGGAATGGGTTACCTAGGGAGGTGATGGAATCTCCATCCCTAGAGGTTAAGTCCCGGCTGGACAAAGCCCTGGCTGGGATGATTTAGTTGGGATTGATCCTGCTTTGGGTAGGGGCCTGTACTTGATGACCTCCTGCAGTCTCTTCCAGCCCTATGATTCTATGATTTTTTAAACATAAGCCTTGATCCATCTCCCTCTAAAACCAATATAAGTTTTGCCACTGATTTAAAGGAGCAGTTTCTGATCACTAGTTGATAAATATAAAAGATGTCACCTCAACAATAAATATTTACTTTGTTTTATGAAACTGACAAAATTTGCCTGAGTTACGGTGATGTCCGCAAGTTTCTGTGTGCATTGAATAAGATGAAAAAGTGCAACTGTTGGTCTAACCCAACAACTTAAAAATAGACACACGAGTGTTAATAACCTGGGATTTAAGAGCTTCATTTAGGTACGAAGTCTTGGGAATACTGGCTACGGGGTATAAGATGCTGCCAGTTTTCTGATCTGACTGGGACAAAAGGTTTAATCTCGATGAGACAGGATGTTGGTAAAAGTAACAATTTTTGGTATGCTTCCTGCTGATGTCAAGATCTAAGTGATCAGAGCACACATATAATCTGCAGTCACATTTTAAACCATGGTCCTCACTTCTTGGTCTTTTTAAATATTACAATTATACAGAGAACTATCAAGTGACTTAAGATTTGAGCTTTTTTGCTTGTTGATCACAGTGTCTATAAAATGAGATGCATGTTAAAGAAGAAAAAAATGACTGATATAATCTTCAGATCATAACTACCATGAATAATGTATCACATATCGTTGTCAGTTAGATGCGCAATTGACCAAACATTGACTCTCAAATGTGGAAATGACTGAGAAATACAAGACAGATTAAAGCTTTGCTAACTTGATTTGCTTCTAGAGAATTGTTTTATGGTATCTCTTTAAACAGGTAGTGATGCTAGGTGCAAACACTAGTTAAAACTTTAGAGAGTCTCCTATATATACTTAATTTAAGGACAGTCCCAGAACAGATTTAGAGCTTATCACCTTGTTAATATAGGCTGTGTATGTGTGTCCACTTCTTAGTTACCCAGCATCTTAGTAACATATGGGGCAATCATTAGGTGCTAGAAAACACTGTGAAGTATGATCAATGTTTTAGGCTAAATTCTACCCTACTATGTTGCTTTAATCAAGAGCAGAATTGGGCCATTTTCAGATGGATCTTGAGTTTCAGAGGTAAGTGCAGGTCTTGCTGGCATTCAAATGAGTTTGGTGTAACTAGTAATTTTCCTCCTTCTGTGTGTAGTCAAAGGATCAACTGGAATATGGAACGTATTCTCGAATGTCCTCTTCCCCCACATACAGCCTTTACGTCTTCGTAAGAAACTTTGTGTGCCGAATAGGAGAGGATGCAGAACTCTTCATGTCATTATATGATCCCCAGAAACATACAGTTATAAGGTGAGCTATGTTATTTTTCACTGGAGAATGAATAGTAAAGTGAGTTGGGCAAACCAGCAAGGGAGTGTAATGGCCAATGCACGTACAAAGGGGAAAACTGTAGAGGAAGAGTAATACTAAAAGCATTTAAAGAAAAAAAAAAAACACATGCACTGCTAGAATCCAGCCTAGTGATGCTAGGCTGGAGTACTGTGTAATAGCAAACAACTAAACTGTATTGAAAGCAAATAGACCAGATGGCCTTGGCTTGAGTGTACTCTGAAATCTTCGGGGATTGCCGATATAGCTTCAGAACTGACTGATTACAGCATTGTGTCTGATTTCTTGTACAAAGATTAATGAAATGTTCGGTCCGTTTGTTTAGTGTTTATTCAGACTTCATTTGAAATAAACGACTTGTCGATGTTGCAAGTGAGGTACCAATTTTGTGAGTTCTGGATAACTGACCTAAGTCCAGCCTCAACCACTTGATCTAAACAGTACTGTGTTTGGGCAGAAGCTGAGTTGATTGTTTGAACGTGTGCAACAATAATAGTCAAGGTCACTGTTATCGCTGGTAGGCAGACAAACCCTAGGCAGCAACAGAGAGTCAGTGGATGGACAGATCCCTGCTGTGAAAAATGTTCCTTTGCCTCATTGCCAAAAGGGAGGTTTTTGCAACAGGCAATGGAGAATACAAACCTCTGACCATCCACAGAGAAAATGTATTTAATTATAAAGGCTTCCATCTTGACTGCCAATGCCTAGGTGATAAGTATGTGTGATATAGCGGGGCCAGAGGGCAGTGGGAGGGTGGTAGATGGGACGTATATAAGCTCCAGGATGAGCAAGGCCTGATTTCCTATGGATTAGGGAAAGGTTACTACATGGTAGTTGGAGCACCTAGAGCCAATTAAGATCCTGCCCAAGACCTAGTAACCTCCTTTCCGCCCTTCCCCCTCTCTTTTGCTGGAGTACTGCTGTTAAACAGAGGACCAGAGGAAGGGAAACCCTGCAAACAGAGCAGAGGGTCTCCCCAGCACAGAGAAACAAGGGAAACCCTATCCAACGGGGAAAAGAGTAAGGAGCCCGCAGAGCTGGAGGGACTGAAACCTGTAGTAGGAGGGAAGACCTGGGTCCCTTTCCTGTTCCCCTCCTCTTCCCCATTGGGGTGATAGCAGAGCCCTCGGCACCCAAAAATAGAACAAGAGGCACTCTTCTAATCCACCACGCCAAGGCCCACTAAAGTAGTGTCGGCCATTTGCCACAGACGGAACACAGTCCATTGCTGGAAAAAGCAGGGTGGGAAGATTATATGCAAGAGTTCATAAGAAACCAAATAATACTGGATTTCAGAATTAAGACTGGAACAATTCTATAAAGGACATACATACATGTTCCATATATATATGAATGACATACGCACATGCTGCCTTTTTATCGAGTGATTATTATATTTGGATTCAAGTATCAGAGGGGTAG
>JANRFK010006688.1:5608966-5632644 GCA_030068395.1 Apalone spinifera | reverse complement strand
CCTTTTCCGGAAAAGGGTGCCTGTGTAGACGTAGCCTTGGAGTTTTACTGTACTTATTAAGAGGAATGTATTGAAATGTTCAGAAATAAAATAACCTCCTAAATGTTCTCTCCAACTCTATTCATGCACCTTCTCCCTAATTGAATGAGAGAGAAAGCATATCACTGTGTCTATATTTGCAGCCTGTGTCAATTCAATTCAAGCACTTTTTTATGACAGAACTCCTTTAAATCCCTTTCATTACACAAAAATGCTCACCTGATAATTTAAGATAATATTTATCAGGTGCTTTCATGTTTGGGAAGATAACTGGACTTCTGCTTTATCTAGTTCATAGATATAACAAAAGCAAAGCTAAATTAGAAATAAGACAAGATGCTATTAGCATACAGAATGCTAATACTTTGTGGGCTGACTAGTATCAATTAATTTTTGTAGTTACAACAGAGAATTGAAACAGCCACCATTTAATTTTTTAAATAGGGTAGTTATGGCTGAGTTTAGCTGTCAAACTAGCTTAAATTTAAAAACTGGCACTTGATTTATTTCTACAAATCAGCGAGAAGTCCACCTTTATAAGTAAATGTCACATAATATATTTAAACAATTTGTGAGCATGGTGTATGACCGAACTCCTTTTGGGGATATATATTTCTACTAATTTAGATGGGCCTGCTTAGGCACATGCCAACAGTAGAAACCAGAACTAAAGTCTAATTACTCCTCTTGAGGTATCAGTATTTCCACCTTCTTGAAATTTAAAAGAACGACTTCATGAGGTATGGAGCAGTGCGGGGCCCAATTCGAACCATTTCGATAGGGCCCTGGCAGCCAGGATTTTTTTGTTGACCAAAAAACCCCAAAAAAACAAAAACAAAAAAAACAGCACACAAAGGAAAAAATCACAGCCCCTTTAAATCCCCAGCTACAGAGCAGAATCTTGCCTTCCGGCCAAACCTAGGGGCCGACTCCCCCTCCCGCGGCGCACAGAAGCCACCGCGCTTCTCCTCCAGGGCCGACGCCCCCTCCCGCAGCGTGCTCAGCACACCAGCACACTTCTGGGTTTAGGGCGCGGGGCCCTCTGGCTTTAGGGCGCGGGGCCCTTTTAGGTGCGAGGCCCAATTGGGGAAATCTGTCGAATCAGCCTAAAGCCGGCCCTGGGTGGTATAACCCACCCATTAGAAATACAGGGCTGTACTCAGGAATTTCTGATGGGTGCGGTGTCCATTTTTTGTAAATGTGGAATGCAAGGGTGTGAATGCACCCCACTATGGTCCCCCAAATAAGCGTGCTGTGGCCGGCTGGAGAAAGGCAGGAGTGGCGCACTGCCCGAGCCTTCCTCTCCCATGCTCCAGCTGGCCGGGGGAAGGCTGAGGCAGATTTTCCTCCCCTCCCCCAGGAGCGAGGCCAGGAATGGGGAGGAGCTTCACTCCTGGGGGCAGGGAGGGGAATCAGCCCCACCCTTCCCCTGGCCAGCTGGAGAAGGGGGGGAGGGAGGCTTAGGCAGTGCTCTGCTCCTGCCTTCCCCCGGCCAGCTGAAGCATACTTGGGGGACCATGGTGGGATAAGTTCACACCTTTCACACCCCACCCTGCATACAGTCCTGAATAAGGGCGGAAGTGAGAGACTGGCTTATTTGCTCCTTAGCACAGGACCTGTTTGCAGCTTTCCTGTACTGAGCAAGGCAGGACACATGCAATGGTGTGAGTCTTTTCAACCCATTAAGTGGCCTCAGCCTAGAATTTCATGATAAAGGCCGGGACTTGAACAGGGTTAAAAAAAGAGCTAGATAAATCCATGGAGGTTAGGTCCTTCAATGGCTATTAGCCAGGATGGGTTGGAATGGTGTCCCTAGCCTCTGTCTGTCAGAAACAGGGAATGGGCAACGGGGGGGATCACTTGATGTTTCCTTGTTCTGTTGGTTCCCTCGGGGGCACCTGGCATTGGCCACTGTCAGCAGACAGGATATTGGGCTGGATGGCCCTTTGGCCTGACCCAGTATGGCTGTTCTTAAAAACCCTTGAGATAAATGAGTGGAGATGAGCATTGAGCAAAACTTTGGATAATTTTTTTTAAAAAGGTAGTTTGGGGTCTGAACTCTATAGCTTGGGCCAGTCTGTAGAAATAGAATTGATTGTGCGTGTAGGAGGGGAAGTGTTGGAAGGGAGGAAACGAGGGATAAATCAATGAGAGATTTTAGAAAAGGGAAGGCTAACGAGAATGTGAGTTAAAATGCTGGAAGGGAAGTTTTTATAATGTTTGATAAATAGAACTATATATATATATATATATAGTATATAAATATATATTTAGCAATTGTTGGATGTATGGGGAGGAAAGGAAAGTGAGACTAAAAATAAACAGAGACTTTAAGAAAATGTTGAAATGATAGCATAAATAGGGTTAAATGTCGCTATCTGAGAAAATAGCATCAAAACAACAAAGGTCAGTAGATGGTCATTAATTAAATGAACAGCCTGGAAAAAACAAGGCAGCAAGATCTTGATGTACAGCAGGTGGCAAAAAATGGATAGTGGATGGATAAGAATCTCTTTTGGGGGGGATGAATCACGTTTTCCTTCTGCTCTCTAGAAATCATAAATGGGGTATCAACTCAACTGAACATTGGTGTGTAGTAGGGTGGTAGATACTGCTTGAAAACCACACCCAATTACATGCAGATAAGCTGGCTGGCAAAGAGCACTTGCTAGTTCAAGTGGCACCATGGTGCTCATAGGCAGAAAGTTCTAGAATTTGGAGCAGAGAGATCCTGATAGAAGGAGCCCAAACAAGTAAAGGAGCCTTACATGGGGCCAAGTTATCAGACAGGCAGTAAAGCCTGACAAGGCTTAAGCTGGGGTTTCATGCTGATATATTTGGGACCTCCTTTTGGTTAATAAAACAGATACCAAGAGAAGTGACTCTATTTTGGACTAAATGAGTAGTCCCCTTTGGAGTAGGGCTCATTCAGACCACAATGCACTTTGGGGCATAACACCAAGTGTCAAAATGTGTGAAAAATGTAAAAATATGTCATGAAATTAGATTTATTGGGGGGCAGGAAGGAGTGCCCAAGGGGGCCTTATTGCAAGATGCCCCCCTAGTAGTGCCCCTTGAAGGAAATTTCATAATGAGACACTGACCTGGGAATTCTGCGTTAATTCATGGTACAGATTTTGGAGTCTAAATTGGTAGTGCCTTCCTGAAGTGAAGTATCATTTCAGAGGGGTAGCCGAGTTAGTCTGTAACTGGAAAAACTTAAAAAACAACAAATAGTCTTGCAGCACCTTAGAGACCATGAACTTTCATGTGCACAACCCACTTCTTAATCTGAAACTAGGTGGATTGTGCCCACAAAAGCTCATCTGAAGAAGTGGGTTGTGCCCAGGAAAGAGCATGATACCATCTACATGTTTTGTTAGTCTCTAAGGTGCTTCAAGACTATTCATTTCTGAAGCAATCGTGTCCAGCGGAGCCTACATAGGCTCAGAACCTCAAAAGGGATGGGACTACTTTTCAGAAAGAGAGGAGTATCACTTTCTAGAAGCCAGGACAGTGAGTACTAGAGAGAGAAATTCTCTGTATTGGTATTTGCAGTTTTATGGCCTCTTAGGGCATGTCTAAACTACATCCCTGTTTCCAAAAAGGGATGTAAATTAGGCATATCAAAAGTGCAAATGAAGTGGGGATTTAAATATCCCGTGCTTCATTTGCATAATCACGTCACAGCGTTCTTTCGAAAAAGGGTATTTTGAAAGTGAAACTGCCATCTAGACGCGGTTCTTTTGAAAAAAAACAAACCCTTTTTCGAAAGATCCTGTATTCACAAGGATATCACTTTCAAAATACCTTTTTTTGAAAGCACACTGTGAGGCGATTATGCAAATGAAGCAGGGAGTATTTAAATCCCCGCTTCATTTGCACTTTTGATCTGCCTCATTTACATATCTCTTTCGAAAGAGGGATGTAGTTTAGACATAGCCTTAGAGATGAAATAAGAAACTGCATGAAGGACATGTTCCTAGACATTTCTCTAGGATTATGTGGCTCGCTTTCTTGGAAAAGAGCCTTGTAAAATTTGAAATCCCAGAAAAGAGAAGGATTTGGCATCTTTGCTTTGCTTGGTCTTCTTGAGAAGTTTTTCTCTGGCTGTGTAGATGCCCAGCTAAACCTCCAAGAAAACTGGAACCCCCCCCCCAAACTCAACTTATCTGCTTCCCTTTGCCACACATTACAGTTTAGCCCCTTTGGGGAACAAGTTATTTGTTGGGCACTGGCTGCATCCTAAAGGAAGTAAAATCTCCAGAGCTTGCCCAGACCTTCTCTACTCAGGCAAATCCTGCAATTGGAAACTGTGCTTCAGGGTTGTTTAAGTGATTGTGTTTATTGGGCTGTCTGTCCCTCGCCTACCTTTTTATTTGAATCTTTTAAAATAAATGCCTCCTTGAGGCATCACATGACTATGCAATGGTACCACACACTATTCCTAATCCATGCATGGTCTCATGGTCTCATTTTGCAGTCTTCACATGTACAAATCTCACACCGATTTCAGCGGATGCCAGGTAAGGGGTGACAGAGCTGCAAGCACTAGGCTTAAGACTACTTTTATTGTTAAACTTGGTTGCAGTACCAAAAAGAAAACAAACTCACATTGAAAGCACTAAAAATGCCTGTAGAGGAAGCTTGGTGAGAATAGAAAACATTTGATCATACTTTACACATGAGATGGTTAAATTTCTACATTTGAAGCAGATGGTAATCTTCTTGAGATAGATACTTCCCTATGTGTACATCTACACAGTAGCATTATTTTGGAATAACTGACACATCTACCCTACAAGCCTTTATTTCGAAATAATGTCGAGCTGGAGGATTTCTTACTCCAACTCATGGTAATCCTCATTTCATGAGGAGTAAGGGAAGTCGAAGTAAGACAATTCTTCCTTCAACTTCCTGCTGTGTAGACAGTGCCAAAAGCTGAATTAAGCTGTTTTGACTTCAGCTATGCAATTGACGTAGCTGAAGTTGCATAGCTTAATTTGACTTTAGCCCTGCACTATAAATGTACCCTAGATGCTATCACAGAACAAATAATACAACTTTTTATTATTTGTGCAATGAACAGCATACCCTGTACTTCTTTTTACATCTGTCTTTAAATGCAGCAGGGTAACCTCTAGGTATAAACAATTTTTATCCATCCCATTTAAATTGGAAGAGGCTTTTCCATTTAAATTAGGTTGATCATGTTCTTGGTTCTGTCAATGGACTAAATTCACCTCTGGAACAAACAAGCTGAATTGCATTGATTGAATATAGTGAACCCATGTTAATTCCAGTAGTCAAGTTGACCTTTGAATACTGTTGAGGTGATTCACCTGCTCAAGATTGGTTGGAAGATTGGCACTAGCATGTATTTACAGCTAAACCAGAACAGAGCATTGTGGAGGTCTTAAGATTTAGATATAATCAAAGTAAAATACCACCTGACCAATGAAAACCCATCAGGGAACTTACTTCATATGGCTTTTTTTTAAAATATCAGATTTATACATCAATTGTTACAAGCAAGTGATATGGCTGGTTATCATTAGGCTCAAAAATTGTCTGAATGTTTTATATTGATGGAGTACTTCTAATATTGGACAATGTATTCATTTTCTTGTTGTGTTTGTGACTTCTGTAGCAATCAGAACATGAGGTGAGACAGACAGGGTAGAAATGTGATCTGGTCATGACTCCCTAGTTCTCTTTATGGATCTGATTTCTCGAATGCTAGTAATTTTTTATAGTTAAACAGCTTTTATTTCTAGTTCTTTGGACGAATTTTGGAAATCTGTCATGTTGAAAATATGTACCCTTGTTGGAATTTTTTTTTACCATAGAAGAGTTTGCCTTTCACCTACAGCCCATGAATTATTTACTGAAAATAACTAACTCGTGTGGTTTTTTTCTCTTTCTGTGTAAGAATGCAATTTGTTTGGGAGCAGGAGACAAACCTGTAAATGAATACAGATCAGTTCTGTACTATCAGGTCAAACAGCCACGCTGGATGGAAACATTAAAGGTATGATACAAACATTTTTCATTTATGTTTTCCCCTTCACTTGTCAGCTCCTATCTTTTTTTTAAAGGAGAAAACCATTACAGCACAATTCATATATTTTTTTTAATAACAAATACCTTGAGGTCTTGAAATATAGTTGCGTGTGTGTATTACATCAACTATCAGCTAGGGGATACATGATTAGTGATTTTAACATTTCAGCCTGGAATACTGGGAGGACTTCCTAGTGTAGCAGTGAAAAAAAATAAGGTCATTCTAGTTTACTTTATGTCCTGAATATATGCTATTGAAAATGAAGAACACTATTAGTTGTACTGGTGAAAAACAGAGAAAGCGAGAAGGCTGAGCGATGAAACAAGGATGGTAAATAACCTCTTGTAAATTTTAGATTTTTATGGTCTTGTATGTGTGTTAGAGAAGAACTAATAGACACCTAAGTAATCAGTGTTTAATAGGAGTAGTCAGGAAGGTTCTGAAGTAGTAATTTAAAAACAGGGCTCAAGGTTGCTCAACAAGTCTACAGTCAGTGCTTTTTTGGAAGAGCGCTATGGAAGATTGACTAAATGATGTTAGCAATCTGTGTATTATTAGTCTGTGACTGCACTAAGGTATAAAGTGAGAGTGGAAAAAAAGATTAGGTCTTCTGCAGCAGTAAAAATGTATAGTTGTGTATTGTCTTAAAACCACAAACAAATGTGATATTTTGATTAACATCTTGCTTCCATTTTCAATTTTGGCAGTAACTGGAACAGATTTTATATGAACAAGGAGGAGTCCTGTGGCACCTTAGAGACTAATGAGCTTTTGTGGGTAAAACCCACTTCATCAGATGAGTTGGGGTGATTTTGTATGGAGACCCATTAGAAATAGCTGTGCTTAAATTATTTGAAAATTTAAATTATATTCAAGTCAGATCAAAGTAGTGTAAAATGCTGTGATTTTTAAGGTAGTGTTGATTCGTGAAATCATACAGAACTAGGTAAGCAATAAAGAGAGACAAGGTGGGTGATGTAATACCTTTTACTGGAAAAAGACTGTCTATTCATCCACAGAAATCGGTCCAATGACAGATCACTCTCACCTTGTCACACATTAATAATATCCTGGGACCAAAATGGCTACAAATACATTGCAAATAGGAATATATGCAAGAAACACTTCAGAATTACATAATTTTCAAATCTGACTTGAGCTGTTAGCTCATGAGAATGTTTTATACTCATGGAGTGCTGCATATACTGGATAATGTATTCATTTCCTGTAGCGTTGGCGACTTCTTTAGTAATCAGAATGTGAGGGAGAAAAATAGGGTGGGGATGTGATAACTCTCTAGTTCTCTTCATGGCTTGATAGGGCATGTCTACACAGCACTGCTAATGTTGGAATAAGCTACGTAACTTTAGCTACGACAATTGCGTGGCGTAAGTCGAAATAGCTTAATTTGACTTTTGGCTCTGTCAACACAGCAGGAAGTCGAAGGAAGAACACTCTTAGTTCGACTTCCCTTACTTCTCATAAAATGAGGGTTACTGTGAGTCGGACTAAGAAGTTGCCATGATTCGGAATAACATCAGTTATTCCAAAATAACGCTGCTGTGTAGACGTACCCAGAAGAACTTGCTGTGCAGCATTGGGAAAATCATTTCATAGTTCTCTCCTGCTGCTTTCCATTGCTGAAGAGGTATAAATTACTTCCACGGGGATTTATGATGTTAAAGAGCTTTGAGAGGCATTATATGAATCCATATAATTAACATTACAAGTTCCTTTTCCTTTTTTGTTTTCTAGTACATGAATTTCTGTCAGCCCTATAACTGAAGGCTTTAGCCATGCTCACATGCTCCTTGGAAGCAGTCCTGTTCTTAAAACGAGTCAGGCACCCAGAGCTCAGTCTGCTTCCTCCTGCTGAATCCTTTTTTATGCCCTCTTTTTGCTTTGACTGTGGTGCCTCTGAGTTCATTAGGAGTTCCAAGCAGAGAACTGCAAGCCTAGCATCTTTTCTGTACTGAGGCCAGGCCCAGGCAAATGTGTCTTGTGTACACAAGGCTTTTAGGGCCAAGATGCAGTGGGGGACAAGTCCCACTGATTTTGCATGTATTGGTGACAGTCACAGATATGGTCAAATGTCCCTTCTAGCCACTCAGCAGGGATCTGTGAGGAGCCCCACTTCACTGGGGTTTACGTGCTTTAGGAGTTGAACAGAATTCAGGCATTGACTCTGACTGGGGCCCTCAACGTACTCACAGGGTATCCACTATCTAGTACATGCTTCTGAACGCTGAGATGTGGTGATCCAACTGCTTACCTCCCTCCCCCCCGTTACCAGTGTTGCCCCCTCATCCTCTCCTATACCTTAAATATTCCCTCTTTAAGAACTCCAGCCATAAGAGTGCTCTGCATCCATGTGCTAATCTTGAAAGGGTGTATGATGGATGTAATACATAATGCACAGACTGACTTTCACAGCATTTTAAATCACCTTTGCTCTTAAATTACCAGAACTAGATAGATATGTATAGATAAGTCTATATATCTCTCATTTCCTCACCAGTCCAGAGCATGGGTTGGATCAAAGTTCTCTGGGCCTTTGCAGTCTACTTCTGCTTCAGCACAGGGGTTGGTTATAATCTTAGAGACTTTCCGCGTGCTCTTTGTCACTATCTCCCTCCAGGTCAGTTTGCTATGATGTTAGTTGTTCTTAAGTGGAGCTTCCTGCTTGGTGAAAGCATGCCTCTTCTCTTCCCTTCTCTCCTACCCACGGCTCCCCATGCATTTCCAACTCCCTCAGGTTGTTATTCCCCACCATTAACACCTGGCTCCTTTGTCCTTCTGCTAGTAATTTTCCATTCTTCAAACCCAAGTCTACACACAAACTGGAGAGAGTGGCTTCTCCCAGCTGTAGATATCCTCCTCCTTAGCATATCTACTGAGCAACCAGGGTACAGTCCTTAATGGCCACTACTTTCCATTGTCTGTTGTCTGGAAGAGATGTGCTTAAAATCTTGTCTGCAATAGTGGGAAGGCAGAGGCATTTCTTGCTGCAGCAGTTTTTGATACTAACCACTTCATAATAACTGCCAGAATTCGTAAATTGTACAGCTTGCCTACATTGCATGAGTGGCTAACACAGAAGTTAAAGGAATGGTGGATATTGATTTCAAAGTAGACAAATTATGTGCCATAACTTTTTTTTTCTAATAAAAGGTGGCAGTCCCCATTGAAGACATGCAAAAGATACATCTGCGTTTCATGTTCAGACATAGGTCATCTCAAGAGTGTAAGTACAGAATTATTATTTTTTGTTTGCAATCAAGGTTGCTAATCTTTAGAATTTAATGTATGATTTTGTACTTTGTAGCTAAAGACAAGGGAGAAAAGAATTTTGCAATGGCCTATGTGAAGCTAATGAAGGAGGATGGTACAACTCTACAAGATGGCTTACATGAGTTGGTAATCTTAAAGGTATAGTATGAAGGTTGTTGCATAGAGGGAATTATTGTTTTCGCTGACTCTTTCACTGCGCAGTCTTCTATGATCTTCCCAATTTTCCATTGTCGTCCCCTCATTATCTTATTAAACACTTAAGTTATGTGATCCTTCCTCCGGATGTATCTTTCTCTAGACCTAATCAAGATGACCCAAAACATTTGCTATTGGTAAGTATCATTGTAGAGTGACAAAGAACAGTAGCTGTTCCCACATTTTAACCTTTATTGGCCTGCTTCAAGCCTACTATATTTAGGGCAACCATATTTCCCTATGCTGAATACAGGACACCTGGTAAAATTACTGATAGTCATGTGAATTCGACAGCAGGCAAGTGAGGGAGGAAGGGAGGCTATTGCAGAGCTCATCTCTTCTTCCCCACCACTGCCAACATGTGGCTGGAACTGGCTTGTCCCTTCCTGCCCCCAGAGTGTCAAAAGGCAGCTAACATCTCCAGGCTGCTGGTGGCCACTGACATAATCCAGTCACCTCCTGTGCCCAGGATAAAGTGTTGGGCAGTAAGTTCTAAGGCTGCATTATGCACCAAGGCCCAGGAAACTTGTAGGGGTTTCAGTGAAGCCAGCCAGAGAGGTGGCTCAGCAGAGGAAGGTATCTAAGGGTCAGAGCAGCCCGACATTCACTGGGAGCTGGACCTACGGCTGAGGGGTGGGGACAGATGAAGAGACAGGTAACGAGGGTCCTAAGCCCCTGCCCCAGGAGCTGCTGTGGAACATGCAGATTTTGGGTGTGAAGAGGCTAGAAATAGCTTTCCCCTGCCACTCCAGAGCTTAGCTGAGGGGCAACGAGGCTTTCCCATGCCAATGCTGTGTGGGGCTTTGGAACATGCAGGGTTTGGCTCTTCCTGGCCAGCTCCCCAGGCTGGAAGGTCCCGGCCTTTCTCAGAGTGTCAGCCAGAGACAGTGGGGGAAGGAAGGATCCGGCTGTTGGTGAGCTCCGTGCTCCAGTCAGGGGCTGGTTCTCTGCAAAGCACTGGAGTGGGATGCAGCCTACCAGGGGCATGTGGATGAGCAGTAGGGTCAGGGGTGGGGTTGAAGGGGCAAAGTGGGCGGACAGTGAGAGGGAAAGCACGTAAAGGACTGGTGGGTGAGTAGGAGTGTGAATACCTAACTCACCATCACCAGGCCATCCTTGCCAACCACCAAACCCTGTGCCAGCTTGGAAACAAGATGGAGGGTACGTCCCTGCTGCCTCAGAGCTGGCACACAGCAGGGGCTGCTCTGACGGACCAGTAGGACGAGCAGCTGGCCTTGTGCACTTCATTTTTGTCCTCCCACTAGTCTTGCACACCCACCCCATTAATCAACCACTTGACTTCACTCCCCTCTCCTCCCTCCCCCGCTCCAGCCTGCTGATGGGGTGGGGTAAAGGGGGCAACTGCCCTGGGGCCCAGTGATACAAAGGGTCCAAGGCTTCTGGTCACCACTGCTACTGCTGGAGCCTGAGGCCCTTCAAATTCCCACTGGAGCACAGTGCAGCACTCTCTGGGCAGTGCTAAGGGCTGAGGGAGGGGCATGCCATGGTTCAAGCAGCACTGAGGACTGGCTGCTCCTAGCCTCACCCCTTCCACCTAAGGTCCGGCTCCTTCTGGTAGCATGGAGCTGGACTGGCAGGGATGTTATCTTCCAATGCCCTACCCCACCAGTGGGCAGGCAGCGAACGGGTGCCATGAGGGATCTGGCCATGAGGGGGAAATGGAAAATACAGGACAATTTGACCATTTGAAATAAAAAGTCGGGGTTTCTGCATGGCTTAAATACGGGACTGTCCCTTTAAAAACAGGAGATCTAGTCACCCTAAGTAAATCCCTACTTCTAGAAGACTGGGCCAGAACTCAGTACCTGGACTTAAACCATCATTAGATCTTGGAATAAAGTTCAGTCAGATGCTGATTCAGTTCATTTCATCATGATCTCTCCTACCTCATGAATGATCAGTGAACAGTTTGTGACTTGCTTGTATTTGTTAGGGGTTAGTTGGTTTATAATAAAAATCAACAATTCTTTGCTGGGGATTGTGTATTAAGTTGTAGGGATTCGCAATCAAGCATCTGAACAGTGCTGGTTAGTCCCAATTGGCCGCAAATAACCTGGGTGATTTCCTTCCCTCCCCCCAGATGGGTGCATTATATTGAAATTAGGTTTTCCAGGCAGTTAGTGAAGACTGGGAATTAGAAATGGATTTCCTGCCAATATTTTCAAACCTGTACTTAATTAGCTGTTTCCAAATGTGTTCTCTTCAGTAAATTAGTTTTCTGTAATATTCATGGCAAGCTAAAAAAGAGGCATGCACACAACTAAAGTAAATTGTTTATAAATTCCAATGGAGACTAATGGATTTTTTTTAGATATTTGCTCACCTGTTGTTGGTGCTAAAATTGATAAATATTGAGGCCAGAAGGGACCATTATGATCATCTAGTCATGACTGATTGTATAAGGCAACTCATAAAATTCAGCAACTGATTCGTGCATCAAGCTCATGACTTCATTTTAGAAATGCTAAATGGAGTTGGCACATTATCTTTATGGTAAAAGAGACCGATCATTTCTGACACAGAAATGTTACTTCTAGAATTCACACACGGAAACACAAATGGTAAGCATTAAAAAAAAAAAAAACCATGACCCAGGTTCCCAGAAACGGAGGAGCTTTAAACTTAAGAGGTTTTAAATACCTTTTTAAGTTGTGAGGGGTTTTTTGCCTTCTGATGTGCAGTCCTTTGGCATGCACTTGAATCATGTTTTCATGAATTCTCTGAAACCATGAGGGCTAGAAACGTTTTATCCAGAATGAAAGCTGAGATGCTCATGTAACATGCTTTTTAAACATTGCCTAATTTGTGAGGCTGATAAAATTGTAGGCAACACTTGCCAATGTTCTAGTACATTTTCAGCTTCAAAAGCCACCTTGCTGCTCTCAGTAGATCTGATAATTTTCAGGCTTTTCCTGAGTTTTGCTCAATTGCAGCTAATGAATGGAGATCTCCTCATGGGATGGAAACCCGATGCTTTTGAATGCTTTTGAATGAGCATATATTCTTTTCTATATCTCGGCAGACTGGGAAGCATCCCTGCCCTCTCTTAGGGTACGTCTACACTTGCTCCCTCGTTCGAACTAGGGATGCAAATGTAGGCAACCGAAATTGCTAATGAAGTGGAGTAACATTTTTTGAGGAGTAACATTAGTTCGAACAAAGGGGTTTGATTTGAACTAACGTGTCCCGGAGCACACTTCTTGGTTCGAATCAGCTGGCGATTGGAACAGCGCACCGGCGAGATCATGATAATGAAGCGCGGGATATTTAAATCCCTGCTTCATTAGCAATTTCAGTAGCCTACATTTGCATCTCTAGTTCGAACTAGGGAGCAAGTGTAGACGTACCCTATGGGATGCAATAGCAGAAATTATCTCAAGAACTATTTAAAGCAGACACCCTAGGTCTGCTTGCCCAAAGAACTTACTCTTCATAGCCCACATCTTTTGACACGATTGTAAATGTCAGCCTATATCTCCTGAATCTAGAGCTTCAGTGCTGAGTACAAATTTCAGGTGGGCACATTCTTCTTCACATCTGCTACACTTGGTCTGCAGGTCTGGCCGCTCTATAGTCTGATATGGTCTGGACATTCAGAGTCAAACCTGAACAGCCACATGCCTTTTGAATAGCTGCAACAGTATTTGGTACAAAACTGAATTTGCTGGCTGCACAGTATGATACAAGTAGCCATTGCAAGAGCTATAGTTAGTTTTTTTCACCCTCTTTTCCTATCCTAGGACCTACTATTTCATAAGAAGAGATTAACTTTTTATAAGTCTATACCTTAGTCTGGCTAAAGTGGTTTCCCCATTTTAATAGGCTTAGTTTCTTTCGTTAAAAGCTTTGGTTTTCTGTATTGGGAAGATTGTTTTCAGTGGCGTCTTAATTGTCATCTGAGTATAGTTTACCCTCATTTCTCATTTCTGAATTGTTCTAATGTAATCAATCAGGATTTTCTGACGGACTGCATTCAGTCTGTCACAGTGTCTTTCCTCCCTAATTAATATACAAGTGCAAAACACTGAGTACCCAAATAAAGATTGACTGTGTCTTGTTCAAAATTATAATGTCATTTTCTTTGCTCTTCACTATTCACAGGATCTCTTAGAAGGCCAACTGCTATTCTGTTTTGATTGCTGCCGTGTGGCATGTCTTCAAACTAGAAGAAATAATCTTCCCATTTCACATCTTGCTGATTATTCCTGCATATGATCTCGGAGGGCATATCTACACTAGGAAATTATTTCTAAGTAACTTATTTTGAAATAACTCCTGAAATAATAATTTTGAAATAGCGTATCCACACTACAGGGAAGCCTCGCAGTTAGTCTGAGGCAGGCCCCGTTAATATGGACGTGCTACCTTGATGTAAAGCCTCAGGAAGCACTGGGGATTAATTTGTTTGAATTACTCTGGAGAGTAGTTGTTTTGAAATAATGGCACCAGAGTGTTCACACTACCGCTATCTCAAAATAGCTATTTCCAAATAAGCATTATTCCTCGTGGAAAGCAGGAGTTATTATTTCAAAATAACCATCCTGTTACTTTGAAGTAATGGGCTTGGTAATGAGGAGGTGCCACTTGTTATTTTGAAAAAAGGGGTGTTATTCTGCAAGAGTATAGTATAGACCTGGACTGAGATACTGCCTTTCCCCGCTATCTAGATGGTCCAGGACACTCTCCTGTTGGATCTCAATTATTGAAATATCTTTTTCACCTTGAAAAATGCATTTGTGGTGCCTCTCTCCTTATTATCCACTCAAAATGGTGCCTCAAAAAACAATTTCCAGAATTGTCGCTTTGACCACGTCACACTCTTTACATCCCTTCACTGCTGTCTTCTCCGTATTATCAAACACGGACTACTTTGCCATTTTCTGGGCCCTTCATGTCCTATCCCACTTTACTTGTCTGTCATGTGCTATTGAAAGAGCAACTCCAGCCCTCATTCTGCCGCTACTACCAGTCAGCATCGGCCACTTATTACGTTTTCAAAAAGTCACCTTTACAATTTCTTCCATGCTGCCCTTTGCATGTGGGACGTAGAACCCTCAAAATCAGCCCTCCTTAAAACTTTCCTGTGGTGTCTATTAAAAGAAACCTTGACAGTGGTCAGGTGGCTGGTGGGCTGAGACTGCAGCTCCCTGCAGACCAGCATTGTCTCAAGGTTTACTTGACTTCCCCCTGTCTATGCATATTCATCAGTTTTCTCTTACCTATGCATTTTTGGTCAGGGATCATTTCTCTTTTGTGTGTGCTGTGCCTAACACTTGTCCACAACTATGGTTCTTATGTACTCCTGCCATACAAATAATACACAACTAATGTCTTTCCAGGGTGACAGTAAGAAAATGGAGGACGCCACTGCGTATTTGACTCTACCTTCCTCTCGCCAATATGTGGAAAATAAAGGCTTGACCTTAAGCCGAAGTGCCAGCAGCGTAGGAGGACTGTCAGTAAGCACCCGGGATGCCTTTTCTATTTCAACTCTGGTTTGTTCAACAAAGCTAACTCAAAATGGTATGCCATTCAAATTCTTGTGGAAGTATTTGAAAAGGCTGCTCCATGTTCTTAACTCACCCTGAAGTTAAAAGCTGTCTTCTCTGCCATTTATTTCAGTCGGTTTGCTGGGTCTTTTAAAGTGGCGCATGAAACCAGAGCTGCTACAGGAAAATTTAGAAAAACTGAAGATTGTGGATGGGGAAGAAGTTGTGAAGGTACCGCCATTTGAATGTTACATTCCTGTCCCTGATGTTAGAGCTCTGTAAACAGCAGCCTTCTGGGTTCCCCCTTTTCCAGATGATTTTGTGAGCCTGCTGCTTCTCTTTTAATAGAGGATGGAACAGTGAGGCTTCTTTCTTTCTGTTCATGGCATTCAACAGTCATCTGACAGAGGGGATCAGATACTGCTGTGGATGGTTATTCATGACATCAGTTATCTTTTTCCATTCAGTAGAGTAGGTATGCTATTGTTATTCCTAGTCTTCCTCCACAGAATGGACAAAATACGCCATTTCATTGATTTGGGAAGAGGTGATGCTGTGGGTTCTCAGATGCACATCATTTTTCCCTTAGGTCAGAAACAATTTTTTCTGATCAGATAAAAATCATTAAAATGATGATGTTTTGTCATTAAGGGTGTGTCTGCACAGCAGGGCTTAACTCGAAGTAAGCTACGCAAATGGAGCTACATCAATTGCAAAGCTTATTTCGAAATTGAGAGCATGTATACAACACTTATTTTAAAATAGAGGGCTCATCCTCTGACTTCCCTTACTCCTCGTACAATGAGGGTTACAGGAGTTGGAGTAAGAAGTCCTTCAGCTGGACAGTATTTTGACATTATTTTGAAATAATTGCCTGCTGTGTAGACACGGACTAAGGTATTTCAAAATACCTTAGCACATAGAGTTGCTGTGTAGACGTACCCTATGTGTATAATATGCTCACATGAAACAATTTCCAATATATCTTAGTAGCAATACTGGTGAAAGTGAAATACAGTGTGCACATTTACCGGGATTAATTCAAAGAGATGGGTGAAATCTATACTTTTTAAATAGATATTTGTGCTACGCATAGTATGGATTGAGAAAATCATGTAGCTACCACAGGAATGTAACTTAGGATTTCATTACGATTATGAATAACATCTTAAATGTCCCTGTATTAGATAGTTTCATGTCAGAAATTCCCATGTTCCTATTCCTTGGGCAATGCTTGAACAAATGTGCAAGTGTCCAATACATTTGTTGTTAAGCTCATTTCATTTGACTTCCTAGCAAATATGGACATTTAGCCCAAAGTATTTGACCTTTTGCAGCCATACATATAACATTCATTTGACTGTATATTCCTTTGAAAATTTGAAATGCACACATAGAAAAAAAAATCGACATAATAACATAACAGATGTTTATCCTAGATGAGTGGATTAGAGATTGTAATACTGAAAAAGCTATTGGATAAAGCTGAGGCCCTTTACATTAACAAATGCAAGTGTTAAATATCTTGCACTTTAAATATCAACTGTTTATTACTCCCTATAAAGAATATTTCCAAGACTTCAGAAGTAGCTAAATCTGGCAGATACAAATCCTCAAGGGAAATAAATTTTGCCACTTCTCTTCCTAAAGATGCCTGTCTCCAATTTTTAGTTTAATGTTTTTTTCCAGAAGGTAGAAAGATGGGTTAGTCTTGGTCTTTCTCCTTGCCAAATATTATTCCCCATGTGTGAATCTATGGCTATGGCTACACTGCAGAGCTATTTCGTAATACCGAAGCTCTGCCGCAAACAAGGAACACGTCTGCTTTTCTGAAAAAAATTTTGGTAAAGCAGACGCGCTTTTTCGGCATCCCTATATACCTCATTCTACTAGGAAGAAGGGATGTTCTGAAAGAGGGTTTTTTTCCCGACACTTGGTCCCATGTAGATGGGCCAAACGCTGGAAAATCCTCTTTCGGAAGAAAAGCGGAGAAAGTTATGCAAATTGTGAACCGCAATTTGTGTATCTTTTTCTGACTTTTCTCTGCAGTGTAGACATAGTCTATATCTGTCTATCTATTCATTATGAGCAGAGGCAGTGATACTGTTCTGAAATCTAACAGGGATAGCTCATTTTCCTTCTGCTTGGAGCCTCACACACTTTTCTTCTAAGATACCCAGCCTGATAAGGGAATATTGCTCAGCTAACTCAGTCCCATAAATATTCCAGACATAGCAGTAGTCTATCTTTTGTGGATCCTTAATTCCGAACCTTACTGCTTCCACATGCCTTAGCCAATGTAAGCATGTTATAGTGGCTAGTTGGTGGGGTCATGTTTTTTCCCATGGCAGTTTGTATGTGTTCAAATCTTTGGGAAAATAATTATCTAATTTTCAGCCCAGCATCAGGCCTTTGCACCATTCATTTACTCTTCAGGAAACCTTAAAACTTACTGACGAGTAGGTGACAAGGGCTTGTACACGTCATACCTGTGGCCCATGAATATAATCTCTGGCTATGTGATCAGTTGTTATTTCTTGTGAAGTCAGTCACTTTGTGGGTTTTTAGGTTCTCTGGGATATTGTTCAGTCTTTATATCTCCCCACGTACACATTTAAATGTCAGTAACCTCTTGCAAATGTAGTAGTGCATATTGCCCAATTGACACTGCTATTGGTGCATGTTTTTTTAGTGGACACAAGTTATTCTACTTCTTGCTTTTTCAAGTCACAGTCTGATTTTCATTTGAAAGACAAAAGAGGAACAGAAGTCTCATTATCTGACTATGCCAGTGCAAAGAAGGATGGAAAAAACCTAAAGTGTCCACGACATGACAACTTGAGTTTTGTTGAATCCAGTCATTCAAAAATCAAGAGATAGACTTTAAAATATTCCGGCATTTAAAAAAAAAGAATTGTGACTATATTTGCTTTCTGGCTGTTAAACATGCAGGGAACATGTTTTCAGGCCTTTGTTCCCAACCACAAGAGCTGGAAATTTACATCAGACACATATATATTACTTGTACAGTAGATGCATTCTCTCTCTGAAACGGTTATGCACTTGAAGGGCACAGTTGGAGATGAAATTGGAGAATGAATAGTCAGGGCTCAGGGATATTGAGTGGGTTTGGAGATGCCATTGAAAATTTGAAAAATCTGTGGCTTGCATCTTCTGTGTGAATTGATTCTGTGGCAGGCAAGAGCAAGAGTGTGATTGCAGTTATAGCCAGAATTCTAACTGGGCAAAGAGGCATAAACCAGCAGTTGATATTATGTGTCTGTGTATGTTGTTTATGTTGAATGCACGTAACGGAAATGCACTTTAACCCCCATGTGGTATATCGCATCAGAGGATGTGCCATCAGCCACCCTCCCTTTGTTTAACAGTATACAATTATGAGGTCTCTAATACCACTGTTCATGACTTCCTTTTTATATAACTTCTTAAGAGTCTCTCATGATACTGAGACTTGCTGGGTTGGTCTTGTTTTTGAGACCATGTCAATAAAGCGAGCAAATGTTTAGATGATTTTGCAGCATGCTTCCTGGTTTTTCTCCTCACGATTAATGGTAGCTCATTGTATACGGTCACATTACTGCAGTACAAAGGTGGAGAGGGCATATGCTAGGAATCAGGCAAAATTAAGGACTCAGGAATGGGGAGAATGTGTATTTGACTTGCAATCTCTTGCAATCGAAGGTGCAAAAGCTATCTAGAACTTGCCTAATGAGCAAGGGGAAGCTTGTTGAAAAGGGAAGGAGACCTAACTGGCTGAAACAACAAGCTCAAAATGGGTATCAGAAGGAAGCACAGAGCATACAAGAAAAGAGGAAAAAAAAGGTTGATCAGCAAAGAGGAAGACTAGAAAATATAGGAATTAAGTGTGAGTTGCCAAAGTCAAGTTCAGAGTAGTAAAAGATTATTTAGTCACATAAATAAATAAAACAAGGAAAGAATATGCAGGGCCTCTCGGCAAAGAAGATGTTGTTGTGATGAAAGATGATCTAGGTATGACGCAGGAACTTGGTTTCCAATAGTAATAATAGTGTAAAACAGGGTGGGGTTGGATATATGTAAGATAGCTACTGGAAATGAGTGTATGGAATGGAAATTACTACTTCTGCACCAAAAGCAAAACTAATTTTTAAAATGCTTTCAATCGGGGGGACTGGATAACTTCTGCCCTAGAACACATAAAGAAGTAGCACGTGAATTTCTGAGTCCTGTAGTAAGGATTTTTCAACAGCCTACCAAATCGTAGGTGCTACCATGTGACAAGAGAATAGCAACTGGAGTACTTACATTTAAGAAGGAAACAAAAGTGATCCATGCAAATACAGACCCTTTAGTCTGATTTCCATATATGTCAGATGAATTGTGAAGGAATGAATAATTTGACATAAATAGGAGCTAATGCAGCGTGGTTTTATCAAAAGGTAGGTATAACTTCTGCCCTAGAACACATAAAGAAGGTAGGTTGTGTCAGACTAACTAGACTTCTTTCTTTGGGTATGTCTACAATACATGGCTCCGTCGATGGAGCCATGTAGATTTGTTTACTGGGCAAAGGGAAATGAAATTTAAATGATTTAAACAATCGCCGCTTCATTTAAATTTAAATGGCTGATCAGCTGTTTGTTGGCTCAGTGCGCTACTCTGGACACTCCGCGATCGACATCAAAGCCCTTTGTCGACCGCCCTGGTAAACCTCATCCCATGAGGAATAAGGGGGCAGTTGACAAAGGGCTTTGATGTCGACCGCGGACCGTCCAGACTAGTGCGCTGAGCCGACAAACAGCTGATGAGCTGTTTGTCAGCTCAGCACAGCAGCCATTTAAATTTAAATGAAGCGGCGATTATTTAAATCACTGCTTCATTTCCCTATGCCTACAACTCTAATCTACCTGGCTCCGTCGATGGAGCAATGTAGTCTAGACAAAGCCTTTGATGCCTTATTCTCTGGACAAGAGAAGTGCGATAAATTAGATCGGTGTGGACTTTAGTAAATCACTTAATAAATGACAATGAAAGCCCATTTCACAGATTACAACACAGAGCTCTGGAATTTGATGGTATCTATTGAAAATGAATAGTTTTTATCCAAGGAATAGCATTTGCTTTCAGACACAAATACTTCCTGACACCTCCAGAATGATACTAATGAAAACCTTCTCTGATGCTTAAAGTTTTGAAAGAGGTATAATCTTCAGTACAGACCTCAGCCACTAATTAAAGAGGTTAATAAAATATTTCTTTCTTGGAAACCAACTCCATAATAGTCCACAAAAAGGTTTTTTCTTCACCTTCCTCCAAAGCATTTAAGGCTGACCACTGTCAGGGCTGATAATGAGAACAGATGGGTTTCTGGCCTGTGATCCATTATGCTTTCTTATTCTCAAGTGGCTTCAAAGCTTTATGTTCTGAGGACTAATTTTGCTGCCTTTGTTTTACCACAGCAGGAATTTTCTTTGTGCAGACAACACAGAATTGAGATATTAGTGACAAAGTGGTGCTTTTCACGAATATTCTGAGACACTCAACTATCCATCAGAGCTAAATTGTAATTTTGAGCCTGTCAAAGATAGGTGATTTAAAAAAAATGGAAGAGAATAATACTAAACATTGCCCACAAACCTACTGGGTACAGGAATATTTGCTCAGTATGTGCTTTCTGCTGCTGTCAGAGATACAAGCAGAAAGGCATTGTTTTTTTACAGCTGGGTTAGGTATGTTGAGTTCTTTCGAAAAACAGGAATATATTATTAATGCCCTCCCTCCTTATAACAAATGCAAGGTGGGTTATGAATTTGTGGAAACTTACTGTGTAATGTTAGTCTGTATAATAAGTATGGAATACATAAAGAAAATGAACCCAAATTAGGAATAATGTAATTTAAATCAACTTTACTGTTTAAGTCTAAAAGCAACTAATACTGTACTGTAGTAGCCACCTCTGTTCTATGGAGCTTGGGATGGTGGGCAGGGAGGGAAGCCCAGTATACACCAGGGAGTGGAGCCAGAGCCAAAGCCAAGACAGATCAATGGGGTCTGACTTTTGACTCTAATGGCTTTGGCTCAGGCTCTGGTGGGATAAACATTTTTTGTGCTGTTATCTTTTCAAGATGAAAAGAGCAAATATTGATCTATATCACTCACAAAGACAGGAATTGTTTTAATTCTATACAAACTACAGATAGTGATTGGTTTTTATTGATGCTAAGGCTTTGAACTATATGTATATTATGGACTAACTATCTGAATCTTCAGTGACATGGACAGCTTCCAGAAACTAAAGGCTTTATCCTCCAAAGTGCATCATAGCACAACTTTTTCCGAGGGGCCTCCAAAACCCGTCCATCCAATCCAAAGCATTTCCATTAACTGCAATATGAGCTCTCTCTAATTTGATTTTTCAAGTTAATTCAATGCTTTTGTCTTGTTTCATTTTCTGTCATGTAGTTTCTCCAAGACACCTTGGATGCCCTGTTTAACATCATGATGGAACATTCCCATAGTGATGCGTATGACATTCTAGTATTTGATGCACTGGTAAGAATCATCACGGGGGGAAGAAAAGACTATACTGCAAATAGAAAAAATGAGCAAATGGATTCACAGTTCACTGAAGGTGCTGCATTACTAGACTGAATAAAAGGGACTCCATAGAGAATATGTACCTCAAGAATTTGTATTAAAATGATTTCAAGACTAGTTGGTGAAATGTTGCCTTTTGAGTGTGTAACACTGAGTGGAGTGGCCTCTGACCATGAGTGCCAACATCAGAGCAGACTGTCAAAACAAAACAAAACAAAAAAAAACAAAAAAAAAACAAAAAAGGAGGGGGAAGGCAGAATCTGAAACTGGCGATATCTTCTATCACTCTGTAACAAATGCGATCTCCAAAGGACTGCAACTGACTTACCATGAAGGTACAAAAAGTCCCCTTGGGTAATCATGTTTATCTTGCCACTCATGCAAACTAGACTAAGGGCTTGTCTAAACTGGCACATTTTAAAAAGTGAGAGTGTTGACACTGCAATGCAACTTTTGTCTGGAAAAACAGCCAGTTTGGGTGACAAAAAACTTCCAGTCCCATGAGAGACTTTTGTCTTTTCCCTTCCCTTTATTGTCAAAAAATAGCCAGAGTGTACTCTACTGTTTGTTTGTTGAGAAAACTGGCTTCTGCCAGTATCCTACTATGCCTGTCCTGAAGGCTCTACTTAGTGTTTTTGTGATCTCTGCTGCCTTGCAGGAATGTGCCTCTCACTTGGCATGTGCCCCTCCCCTTTCAAAGCTCTGGGGAGTATCTGACAGCTGAGTGAGCTGCTCTGCTTGGGGAACAAACAAAGAGCAAATCATTGGCATGCTCCTTTTCTGCCCTCCTAAGAAACATGGTGGCAGGAAGGCAGGGGGAGGGATGAAGAGACTGCTGTGCTGCTTGGACATTTGCATGGAGAGCTCACAGAGCTGCCAGGGAATCCTAAGAAGCACATGGATCAGCTCTGCCTTCCCACAACACTGCATTGTGAGATGTTTAACCATATTGCTTTACTCTGTCATCAGAGTGCTAGCAATAGGGCCATGAAATGTCAACTATGGGAGGCAGAAAAACTAGTTTGACTAGTTTTCACTTTTGGCAACATTTGCATGTCCACAGCACTTTTGTTGCCGAACCTGCCCAGTGTAGACATAGCCTAAGAGATACATGATCACTTACACCAAAGGTCACAAAATATTCAAGTTGCTTCCAGTTTCAAGAGACCAGTCACTTACTCCATATGACTTTATGCCTAAGTTCTCTTACCAAAGACAACACTTGTAGTGAAACGTATAGTAAACTAAGAATTTATTGACTAGGAAACATACATCAGAGTTATTTCCAGGTTAAAGCAGGCAATATACACACAAATGAGTTAACCTGTGGTTTCGAAAGGTGACATGTAGACATATATCCATTCAAAATGCCTTTCAGGGCAAATTCAAAGTAACTATACTTCAGTTTAGCATCTCTGGCTCAGATGGATAGTTTTCCTTTGTTCTCCTGTTTAATTTCCTACTCCACCATTCAAGCTAATGGTAAGGGCTTTCTTACATGTAGCATCTTTGTGGGTGTGATAGACCCATTAATAAAGTCTTTGTTTTGTGATGTTCCACAATAGCCCATTTAGTTCTGATAGTCTTTCTTGATGGACAGTGGACCATTTTTTTATGACCAGATTCACTTGATCATAGCAAGCACTTCTACTATTACAGAACAAAACTTACAGATCACCTTATAGCAGGGCATATGGACATGATGAGTGAAATTAATACATGAAGCAATTCAAAAGCATTTCATAAAGTCTAACAATAAAGTACCAGTAAATCCAGTATCCACTGTAATCATGCTAACATAGGTGAGCTGGACTGGTGTTCAGCAATGAATGTCAGTATTCAGCTAATGCCAAAGCCTTGGCCAGAGCTGGCACCTGGACTGGCAGCATCAGAAAGACTAGCTAAATTTGTTGCAATTGTGCATCAACGGGTATGTCTAGACTACATGGCTCTGTCAACAGAGCCATGTAAACTAGCTTACC